>JAYJMF010000034.1:3347132-3359282 GCA_036873715.1 Salvia sclarea | reverse complement strand
TGGATTGATCCCCATAAGCCTTATAGACTAATGAAGGATTTTGGGTTCGCCCTTAATCCGACTAGGTGGTGTAGCTGACGTGGGTTCGTCCCGAGGTCCCATCTAGTTAATGAATGAATGAATAATTATTCCTAGGGGTCACTCGGGGACTGCAAATGAAGGAATATGAGTAAGAGTGGTGCTACGGTATGGTGCACACAAAAGATCGAGAATGATTTGTGACTTATAGAAATTAAATATTTATCTTAACACCTTCTATATGTCATGTTATGCAAGAACTATCACAATTCCGCCCTTTCGAGGTTAATGTTTACAAAAATGGCTTAATCCACTGGGTACATTAGTGCTCAGCCCACAAATCTTTTTATCTTTTCGGGTAAATAGGGTGGTGGAGAGGGATGCGGCTTTGGCGGGTTGGCTGTAATATTTTGAACGATAAATATGTCTAAGTCTGTTTTTCCTTCTTAACATGTCAATTTTGATGTTTATACGACAATTAAGAATCCCGTTGAATAATATATATGTTAATATATGGGATATTATTAAATATCAAGTGACATTTATTTAATTTATTCCGTTATTGTTTTAATTGTTACTTTTGATGGAGAGTTAACTAGTCGGCCCTTCTTGGATGCTTGACCAAAGCCCTCATGAATATGTTGTGCAATGCCAATCTCATCAGTGAGCCGGTCGGTCAACTCCTTTTAGTGAGATAGGCTCCCCATCGTTTATGAAATCTAACTAGTAAATCTGTTTAACATACTGTCTAAAAGAGTATAATTATATGGAGTTGTAAATAAGTATATTGATGGGGTGAAGATAACAGATACCTTTCCTTCCCCACTTCTTAAATCCAACCCCAGTCATGTCTCGACTTTCAATGTTTTCCTTCAAAAATCGGGGCATGAAAAAAATAGAGAGAGTTATGAATCTTATTGATTACCTTAAGGTTGGTCAGTTAGACTAATAACTCGGCAGCAAAACTTATTTATATAATAGCCTTTGTGTTATCACTTAGAAACATATTAAGAGTGATAAGTTTTTTTACGTCAGTATTCAGAGAGATAAATTGCGCAGATAAGAAGAATAAAAACTGAATAAACAACACAAGAAATTTTACATGGTTCTGAGCAAACTCTCCTACGTCCACGAGCTGTTGAACGAACAACTAATTACTCACAAGTGCTTTCGGGTGCACTATAAACCTTAGATCAGCTTCACTCGCTGATACCGACACTCTGGGTTGGATTTCTCTTCTTAGTTTCCAGGTACTAAGAGACTAATACAATTTTACGTGGTTCAGACCATTGTCTCAAACACGCACTCAAACTCTCTTTTCTAATGGGGTTTGAAAAGGGTGGTTCGAAATGCTTCAACTTCACAGAGAAAACCTCTCTACAAATGAACGCTAGGCTTAGGATGAAAAGATTGAAGGCCTAGGTTATAAGAGAACGAAAGAGTACTCAGGAATACTGAGTTTTAGCAAGATAACTTGAATTCTCTTCTTCGATTTTGAGTATGAAAGCAAGAAAAGGCTAGCTAGCAATTT
The DNA here is from genome assembly GCA_036873715.1 of Salvia sclarea. Classification (NCBI taxonomy): domain Eukaryota; kingdom Viridiplantae; phylum Streptophyta; class Magnoliopsida; order Lamiales; family Lamiaceae; genus Salvia; species Salvia sclarea. Next base: position 3,357,733 of record JAYJMF010000034.1, on the reverse strand, counting down.
TGGCATAGCTTCAGCTTATGTTCAGAATCGGTGGTTAGAATTGAAGAAGTGAGAACCTATTTGTAGACAGAGGCTGGAAAAGATCCGTTGAAACTAAGACCTTCTTCTCAGATTTCTGCCGTTGTGAGAGAGATTTTGAATCTTGTCTCACATCGATTTTCTCTCTCTCTTCATGGCTTGAAGTAGATGGGTACTTCTACAGGAGATGAGAGGAGATTGCAAGTCCTTATTGCATAGAAGAGGAAATTCGCACGTCTCGAGAGGGATCAGGACGATTTCTGCAATCTTTCCGCGTGGCATGCATATCTTCACTTTTGTCGTCTTTCACTTTAATATAACAGCTTCTTTAATATTGTTTTAAGGTTGGTCTCCATCGAAACTGACACTTGACAATCAGTTTCCTTTGTCCACGTAAGCAGTAGTTTTGACATCAGGATTGACTGGTCTCTTCCAAAAATTGATAGACATCAGTTTTGAGAAGCGAAAACTGACTTAGTTGATATCACGATCCAGACCATCAGTTTCTTGTCGATAGAGAGAAAACTTCAGCTTCTTTAGTCTTCAGGATCTTCAAAACTTCAGCACAACTTTGAAAAACTATACTATAAGAAAATTTATTCCAATATTTGAATTAATAAAAGATCAGTCCTTGCTAAAATCTAAATTTTGGTATCATCAAAACTGAGGAGGGATATTTTCCTTCACTTTCCCAACACGTTAGAATTTTTGGAGAATCTCGGGTTATCCAGGATCTCAAATACTTGAAAATTATGATTTCTCATAATTGATTTTGCATTAAAAATTAGCTCGTGAAATCCATTTGTTATGTTGAGGTTAAATTTTGATTTACACAAAAGTGATAAATGACTAACCTTGATTTTCGTGCTACTTCGCACTTCGTTCGATTTCGTAAATTTTCATATATATATTATGATCAACCTCATCAATAAGGTTATGAAAAACCCAACGGATACTTGGATGCTATGTTCACGTTTTCTCCCGGTTTGCGTGAAACGTGAAGTCGAGATTTATCAACTTGATATTTTCTTACCAATCTCATTTTTTTAGATTTAAGATTTTTCATAATATAATTACGTTTTATTCTTTATTGATTTATTTATCTCCAAATCTTAAACCCTTATTTTCGAATCTTATATACGATCAACTATGTCGCAAGATAGATTGAATGGTTTGACTATGCTATTTATTGAACGAAAAATAATTAATCAATTGGATTGCATGGACTTGATAGATACGTTTGCCTCTAAAACTGCATGAAGTATTGCATTTTTATAAATACAAAAAATGTTTGTCAATTTTGGAATAGTTCTTTTAGATATAGTATGTTTTTTCATTATTATTTTTTCTACATTATAGAGAATTAATTTTAAATTCTGGTCTAAGATGCCGTAGCCGTGAGACGTAGGTAAGGTCATGTTACTAAGTCATCCGACTCTAAATCAATTAAGAAATACATTTTTGTATACATAATATAATACTATTACTAGGAGATGTGATATTGCAATTATATTCACGAAAAAAAGTTGGTAGTATAATTTATAGATGTGTGGTGCGCAGGAGAATCACAAATACTAATAGCATAAGAAAAAAGAAAACAGAAAGGCAATAATGATTATTATGTCGGTGGAAATTGGAAAAGAATAGGAAAAAACCAATCCGAATACATATTACCACTATACATTTACATTTTCCATTTGACGCCCTAAATAGATCTACACTCTCACACGCACACAACACATCTGTGTGCATCTGTATCTATTTTATATATCTATCATTTATGTTCACCTGTCTTTACATCTGCCCCCGAATCATTTTCTCTCTCCGATCTCCCTTTTTGAGCCTCACTACACATGCATATACAAAAACAAATACATAGACAAATTTAGCATCAACTACTTTCAACTTCGCTGCTTTGACCAAATCAAGTTTAGTCAAGAAACCTCTTTAAGGTTCCTCTTTTTTGCTGCTTCATTTTTGGGGTTTATTCAGATTTCTGTGGATGAAATGGGTTTTATTTATCTTTAAGTATCTGATATTGGGTCTCCCTTGATTTTGCCTTGGGGATAAGGGTTTTCGTTTTTTTGGTTTGTGACATTGACTTTGATGACTTAGTATATTTGCTTGTCTTAGGTGAATTACTGAGTTGAAACAGCAAAAAGGGGAACTTCTCCGTGTGGTGTTGCAGTAAAGTTGGGAACTTTCTGGGGATTCAGAAATGTTGATTTTGGTGCCTCGGAGTTGACCAAGATTTGGATATTTGGTAAAAGTAACTTTCTCGAGATTCAAGCTGTCCAATTCGCTTACATTTTACTTGTGAGTAATAGTGATGAGCTACTGATCTTTGTCGAAGCAAATGGAAATGTAGTGGTCCTATTTAAGTTAATTGTATTCTTCCTTTTCATCTGTATAATCTTACTTTCTGGCTTTCATTAAATAATTAAAGGACTTGGAAAAGGATTTCTTAGCTTTCCCTAGCAGAATGTTTGTTCTTTTACTTGCAAGCTTTTAATAGGACTCAATTTTACTTTCTAAAAGTTTGACGTTTGAATGAGTTAGTAAAATTTGCACAAAAAACATCGAAAATTGTTTAGCATGGCAATATGCTGCATCTGTTCAAATGCATGCTGTGCTGTTGACTTCTGATAATTCTGTCTTATTAGTGAGACTCCTTACTGCAAATTTGTGATTCAATGTAGAGACGAATCTGTGGTTAATTGCATAGAGAATTTATATTTCTAGGTGGCTTATTGCTTTCCTTTCATGGTTAATGAAGAGGGTATGGTTTTTTCATTGCCCCTTTTATGTTTGCAGATTTGTGAACTGAAGACACTCAAATCAGCATTGACGTTTGAGGCTTCAACACTTACTTGTATGAAGTATTACATAAATGCGTAGTGGATGTGTGGAGTCACAGCTTTCGAGGAACAGAGTAGTACTTTTTGCATAGTGGAAGATTGAAACTCCCTATCTGTTTGCATTTAAATTAATTGCTGTAGTGGGATGGGCTCTTATTGTTCAAAGCTGACCTTTTGTTGTTTTAACTCGGAGCATAATGGACCTGTTCATGAAGCCAATAATGCTGGTTTGTCCAAATAACTCTTTTTTGTTGTACTTCTTGTTAATTCCCTAAAACTAACTTATGTTTGTGGTGATGATGCAGAAAACGAGGATAAAAGTGAACTTGGTGATTTACCTACATTTCGTGAATTTTCTGTTGAACAACTTAGAATGGCTACATCTGGGTTTGCAGTAGAGAATATAGTTTCTGAACATGGGGAGAAAGCTCCAAATGTGGTTTATAAGGGGAAATTGGATAATCAAAGGCGGATAGCTGTCAAACGTTTTAATAGGTCTGCTTGGCCTGACGCGCGGCAGTTCATGGTGAGAATGGACTCCATCTTAATGGAGTTACTTTATTCATGATGCTCATTTAGCTGATTGACGAATCTATACCCTTTTTTGTACTCAACTTGTCCCAGTGATATGTTATACACTTATACATCTTCTAGGTTTTGTGAGGATCTATCCTTTGATTTCCAAGACTTTCATGGAATTTATATGGAATTTAAAGTTTCTGTAAATTTTATAATATTTTGATTGCTGGACTAAGTAATTCTGACAAGTCATGGAGGTTCTACTTATAACATTGGATGCTATTTCACTTTCATAGAAAAAGGGTTCCCTTGGTTGATCACTTCATATGAACATTACTTTATAAATCTCAGGAAGAAGCAAAATCTGTTGGCCAACTCCGGAACTACAGATTAGCTAATTTGCTTGGCTGCTGCTGTGAAGGTGATGAGAGGTTACTGGTTGCTGAATTTATGCCCAACGAAACTCTTGCAAAACATCTGTTTCACTGTAAGTACATTTTCAATTGATGTCAAAGTGCTTTTGTTGTGCCAACTTTAGTGCAGTCATTGGTGGTCCAGTTTATATAATAGAGTGTAAGGACTTACTTGGCAGATTACGTTGGGTGTGGGCCCATTTCACTAAGGCTTCTAAAGTTCAGCTACTTGGCACTGGTGCTTGAAAAGGCCGTAGGCTCCAATGCTGAATGTTTTGTAGCATGCCTCCTACAGTCATATAAGAAATATTCTTCTATTGATGCGTTGCTAGTGTCTAAACCATATACATTATTAATGGTTTTTGTTTCCGTAGTGGAGTAATTACTTTCCTATATACATATAACAATAAAGACAGTATGTCTAGTCTCAGGGACTAGTTTTGGTATGCTATTGAGTTTAGTGGACTAAATGTGCTTCTAGCTGTGATCTCGATCCAATTATGTCTTAGTCCTTTTCTACATTATTCTTACTTTTATATGACCTCAGGGGAAACACAACCTATGAAGTGGGCAATGCGATTAAGAGTCGCTTTATATATCGCTCAAGCTCTAGAGTATTGCACGAGCAAGGGGCGCGCACTTTATCATGATCTTAATGCCTACAGAATTGTCTTTGATTATGTAAGTACCAGGTTCCTATTTGTTCTTTTTTTTTTTTTTACTTCTCATTTATCTGATTTTTAGTAGTGTTTACGAATGTGATGATGGTTCGGTTCCTCCTATTGGGGTCTTGTATCTTACAGGATGGCAATCCCAGACTGTCGTGCTTTGGATTGATGAAGAACAGTAGAGATGGAAAAAGCTACAGTACTAACTTGGCATTTACTCCGCCAGAGTACCTAAGGACTGGTATAGAATCTCTCTCTGAAATATCATAATGTACCTGATTATAGTGATAAGTTTCTAGAAGACCTCGTTTAGTTGCACAGACAGTGACGACCTCATTGATAAACTGTGGATTGTCTTACAGACAGTAATGGGCAATTTGGAAATAAAGTTCAAAATGTTTGTTCCATAATGTTGTATTGTTTTGTACCCAAAGCTTGGTTCTAGTTTGCTACTAACTTATCACTCCTAAAAGCACAGACATTCTGGCTGATATGCAAAATATTGTATGCAAGATCTAGAATTGTTTAGTGCCTTTTATGATTTTATTGTCGAATATTTGAAGCTATATAGCATGAATCTGTATCATTTTTTGTTCAGGAAGTCTGCATTTGGATTATTACTTACTATGTGGCTGTAGATCGATACTTTATTGACATGCTGGGTCTTCTAAAGTTGATAGAGGGCATTCGTGAAGAATTAAGTCATGACAGTTGTATTCTTCATCCCTGACATTTGGATAAGCATGATGGTCAGTGTCTGTGCAAATAATAGGTAATAGATGAGTGAAGAATGTAACAAAATCATGTCCCACCACCCTATTGCTGACCTGGGGATTAGCTGATAAGTTAATCATTTCATAATTCCATGTCCTGAACATGTGATATACTTGGGAGAAAAAGATGTTTACAGAGATCCACAATGTTGGTATTTGGTAGAAAAAGGTTCAAAAATAATTCACCTCTTAGTCCCCTATGGCTTTTCTTGGATAGCATTAAAATCTTATCTGGAATGGGAAACTCTCAAGGAAGATGACTGTTGCCTTTACACGGGTGCTCTAGGGAAACAATAACAATACACTTGAGATATTTAAACTGTGGAGAATATTAAACTATTGTTTATGGAGATGATTGCTCTGAAATCTTCGATGGTTAGTTTAAGGCTGGAATGGGGAAGGGAGCAGGATACCATTTTGAAACAGTTAGGCTTTAATCCTTTGTTACTCACATGATATCTGATATCTGATATTTGTTTACTCAATCTACTGTATTCACCACCATACTTTATACTCTTAATTTTGTTTTAAAAGATTTATGCCATGAATGCTTTGAAATCTTGTCTAATAAGTTATATAAACCACGGACACTCTTGCATTTTAAGATTTGTAACTGACGAGCACTGACCTTTCGATTTTGTTAGGAAGAGTTACCCCAGAAAGTGTAATTTACAGCTTTGGAACACTTTTGCTTGACCTTCTAAGTGGAAAACACATCCCACCTAGTCATGTAAGTATTTTTGTGCCGACTCTGTCTTGAAATTGCATGATGACTTATTCTGGTGATATTTTGGAAATTACTCAAGAAGAACTATTTTATTATAAGCTGGTTTTTCTAAAAGAAGATTTTGGTTGTCACTATGCTCAGGACCATGCACATAATCAACTGCTAAATGGCTAGACTTATGAATGTCCTATAAGCATCAGACTCCTTTATTGTTTTTCTCGGCCTGGTATACTGCACGCGCTTTCATGATATCTGCATTATTCTATCCCCGAAACACAGTTATGCAGACCTTCATCTTATATTACATGTTTATTTCTTCTTTGACTTTTACTGCCACTAATATATCACTACCCTATATAGAAATATTGTGTTTTAGTTTCACCTGAAGTATATTTGCTCATATTTATTGAATTTGAAGCTCAATGAGCAGTGCCTTTTACTTGCACCTTTTGCAGTTGTAACATAGTACACAGGTACCATCCTGAACATATCTCCTGCTAGCAGTCCCTTTCTCTTTTCACTTTGTACAATACATGGTCTGATGTAAACCAGTAATTAGAACTGTACGAACCAGTTTCAGAGAATAGTCTTTAACACAGACAACCCAATTAGTCAAATTTTAGTGTAGTTAATAATTTTGTCTATTTCCTGAAGAAAATAGTAATAATTTGGACTTATTAGACATATTATTCATGTGAGGGAAATGTAGATTAACAGGACGTTGAGTGACAACATTGTACATATGTTTGCAGGTTTGTGAAATTACTACTTTTGACAACTTGTGTAGTATATTAATAGTCCCAGAAAGATTATTCCGGATTTGGATTGTGAGGGAAAATATTACCAGCTGACTACATAACCATTACCAATGTAAATTTCACCCTAGGACTTCCATTTTCTAAAATTTCTTCTCCTCCTTTCTCTCAGCTTCTGTAAGCAACATGGAGTTACAAGTCATTTGATGGGCTGTATACCAAACTCTCCATTAATTTGGTTTAATATAATTCATAATTTGAATTATTTGATATTTAATATCTCTATAGTTCTTAGTGGCTTGTGACCCAAAGTCATTCTCTCGTATTGACACTACTCTTTTGTATAAATTGGTGCAGGCCCTTGATTTGATTAAGGATCGGAATCTTCAAATGTTAACAGATTCTTGTTTGGAAGGTCAATTTTCCAATGATGATGGAACAGAGTTAGTGCGTCTAGCTTCAAGATGCTTACAATATGAACCTCGTGAGAGGCCAAATCCAAAATCCTTAGTTGCTGCATTGATTCCTCTTCAGAAGGAAACTGAGGTTGGTTATTATCCAAAACAAAAATTTATTTTAGTACTGTAAATTATATTATCAACAGTCTGCCTCTAATGATATATGTTTTCATATTATCCTTGTTATTGAAATAAGACACGCATGGGACATAGTTGCAAGTAATTTCTCCTTAAAAATTCTTTATTTTATGAAACCATGAAAATATTTCAAGGAAAGAAGCTGAACTTTCGTGGTTCCTTGGAGACAAATTCCAGCATTTAAGTCCTGACAACAACTTGGATGCTGCTATAGGAAAGCCGAGAATTGTTATAATCATAGCATAGAATGCTGGTAATATGCTCAATAACTGGTATGCCCTTCTTAGGTAGCACCTCATGCAAGCATGTATATATGGCCTAAACACTGAATATAACAAAAGTGAAAAACTATTATTGCGGTACTTAGCCATGCGGTACTTAGCCCATGTATTCAACTATTTGCTTATTCTGGAAATAATAGGTTCCAAATGTTCATTTTTTCTGCAGGTTCCATCTCATGTATTAATGGGAATTCCTCAAGGGGGAGAGGTAGTGTCTTTGACAGCCCTTGGTGAAGCATGCTTAAGAATGGATTTAACTGCAATTCATGAGATATTGGAAAAACTTGGTTACAAAGATGATGAGGGAGCAGCAACAGAGGTTTGCTTCTTATTAATTTAATGGGAAGATACTAATTATCAAGTTTTATTAGTATTTCATCTTGTACTGCTTGTATAAATTGAGAATTCTTCAGCATTCTTGTGCAAATCCTGATAACTTTGTCCAAACTGGTTCAAACCCAGCAAGAAAACTTTGACCTACTTGCTTGCATCTTGTTTGATGGAGGGGGAATCTGCAAATTCCTGACTTTTTGTAATTATGGAGCTCAATGTGGTTGAATTAGATTGTAATTCTTCTCAACTATTACGCAATGTATTTGTTACTTAATAATTGACAAGGTGGAATTTGAAAAACATAATTTAATGTGAAAGGGTTTCTTGTAATTCATGAAATGTACTCTTGTCCTCCAAGGTGCAATATGTAATTTTAAACTATATGGTTACATTGTGAAGACAACCCTTCAGAATTGTGAATTTGCAGAAAAGAATAGGAAATTACTATTGTGAATATAAATTCCTGCTCCCTTCATTTATGTCAACTGACAAGTCTGAGGAATTGTTACCTGCAATCTACCCAATCTACCCATATATTTTATGTTTGTGTGGCGGAGCATAAGAATCTAAGTTTTTCTTGTTAGCATTGTCTCATAGATAACATTAATTGTTTTCATGTGCAGCTTTCGTTCCAGATGTGGACAAATCAAATGCAGGATACATTGAACTCGAAGAAAAAGGGTGATATGGCTTTCCGGCATAAAGATTTTAGGGTTGCTATTGAATGTTACACACAGGTTAGAACTTGTACTTCCCTTCATCAACTGTTATTTGGCTACCTTTGGGAGGTGAATTGAATTTATGACAACTCCTTCTGGCCTCTTTTATATCTATGGCATTTCAACGTTCCCAATTGATATATGGCTGTGCTCTCTGCTTATGCTGTATGAAGAGAGTAATATCTCCTATTTGTTTGTTGTTTATGCAGTTTATTGATGTTGGAACAATGGTCTCTCCAACTGTTTATGCTCGCCGAAGTTTGTCACATCTCATGAGTGATGTGCCTCAGGAGGCCCTCAACGATGCAGTTCAAGCACAAGTTATATCTCCCGTTTGGCATATAGCTTCGTATTTGCAGGCTGCTGCTCTTTTTGCTCTAGGGAGGGAGAACGAGGCACAAATTGCACTCAAAGAAGGTTCCATACTAGAAGAAAAGAGAAACATAACATCCTGAGACAGGAATCGGTGTCCAGGGATTTTCTGGCACTGAGAGACTTGTATAAATGACAGGGGTTCATGGTTCGGGACAGCATCACCAAAGTCAGAGCAACTTATAAGAACGTAATGTTATATCCTTGGCATCCACGGGATTGTGTTTAGTTGTTGAAGGATTCTTTCTCTACATGATTGGATGGGCTGTTTCCTTTGGATTGGTGCATCAAACGCTTTCACTTTGTGCAGCGAGTTTGGCTTTGCAGAATCAAGGCAATCATTGAGTGGCAGCGAAAAGGGATCACCATGTTGATAAAGAGACCTGCTGTTTTTCTTATTTGTATTTTGTCATCTTATTTCTTGTTTGTTGGTTTTAGATAATTTTATTTGCTTCAGTATATTGTTTGTATTTGGCATTGTTATTATCAAATGAGTGCTTGAATTGGGTTGAAAATTATTTACGCCACCGATCTGTTTATGCTGTTGCCCTATGCAATAATGTTCTATAAGTTTATATATCTTGTTGCCATTGGTTCCTTTTAACTAGCTTGTTTTTCATCATTAGCTCTAATTTCTTTAACTAGCAGAAGTAGCGGGAAATCTGTATTGATATCTATTTTAGCACGATTTATGATAAAAGAGCAATGCTTCGAAAAGTTTAGTTCAAAGCTGTAATATAAATTTTTTGGCAGAAAACTTTCTAAGAATTTAATTCTTAAGGAACCTCGAAAGGTTGGTGGATTACGGAACGACCCTTAGAAATTTTATGACTACCGGCAGAGTGAATCTGTGAATGTCTGTTGTATGTATAGCATTTCAACTAACATGAATAATTAATTGTCACGATCCGACTATTTATTTACATCATTAACTAAGTAACCAAGTCTATTTATTTACATCATTAACTAAGTAATCAAGTTGTGACTAACTTAATTCTTGATATTTAATTTTTAATTACGAAAATTTATGGAAATTTTGGGGAAATTTATTTAAAGAATGATGGAAAGGTTATGTATAAATAATTAGTTGAAATATTTTTCTAAAATGAAAAGGAAAATTTATTGGAAAGTAAAATGAGGAATATTTCATAAAAATGTTTATTTATCAAATTTTTTGAAAAATAACTAAAAATTTTATAAAAATTTCGCCAGAGTTTCGTTTAGAAAACGCATAGCCCCGAGAATAACAACTCTCGTCAACAAACCAACAGCAATCACCAAACAGTTATCAAAACATTTTCAATCCTCATAATATCCAAATCTCATCATCACCATTAATACTAATAACCCGTTCTCAAATCAATCAACTCCAAAACTTGAAAATAATTCACTTACTATCAAGAGAAATGACATGAAAGAATAACTCAATTGTTAGCATCAATAAGAGAGTAATCTGCAACAACGGACTACGTGGTTGAGTTATATGTATGATGACATATAACTCTGGGCTTCGGCTCAGCACTGCACTCCACATCCTCACCGGCTCAACCTGCATGCAAGGAAAACACA
>JAYJMF010000034.1:3326979-3347032 GCA_036873715.1 Salvia sclarea | reverse complement strand
TAAAAAATTATTTTCAATAGTTTAGGATATAATTGATAGTAACAAAATAGTTTGGGGTTTAAAGTGATAATTACCCTTATATTATTATTATGAATTTTTCATTATTATTTATCAAACATGTTTGATATTGGATGAGGTCTAGTATCCCACATTTTTTTATGTCATTTTCACCATTATATCCATTATTTCAATAATATTTATAAATATAAAATTTATTATACAATATTATGAATCATATTTATCTTTTATCTCAAGAAATAAAAAATAATAAAAATATATATTATAGATATATGTATGCCCTAACTTTATCATTAACCGTAAATATAAATTATTAATTAACTAATAAAAGTGAAGAGTAAATGATAAAATCCCTGGAGAGAGTAAACCCTAGTTTTAATTACAAAATTAAATTAAAGCATATAAAATTAAAATGAAGAAGAAAATGAAAGAAAGTTAAAAAAATTGAAAATGAAACATAAAGTAAGACATCAAATATAATACACTATAACTAGCTGTTTTTATCTTTTCTCTTTTACTAAAGGATGATCACAATCAAGAGTTCTTTTAACTATTCATTTACATTAGTTATGAAAACATTCTCATCGATTTATTTAAACTTAAACTAACTTATAACAACATATCATTATGAAGTCATTTATGAAGTTGTTAAGCCAACTCGAATGGTGCAAATTATCGGTAGCCATCAGCGTCTCACTTAATCAATATATTACTCCCTCCATTTTAAAATATAAGTCTTTTGACCATATTTTCTTATTTTTATTATGTAAGTCTTAATGACCTATATTTCAATGAATATTAATTATAAATTTATTACTTGAATGGAATATTACATTTATTATTTAAATAAATATAAATTTCAAATTTATTACTACCATATGTGTTATCTTTTTATTGAAAAAATTTGGGAGGAAGATGATGTGTTAGAATAAAAGTGTAAAATTCAATAAAATAAATTACTTCATTAATGTAATTAATTAAGGTTGAATATGAAGAATTTTTTTTTTAATATATGTGCTCATACTTAGGAAGACTTATATTTTGAAATGGAGGAAATATTACAAGATAAAGTTGTTTACTCATTCATAAACACTGATGAATTGAACATTGTAGTAAAATCATATGCTTTATTGGGTAACCAGATTTTAAAAAATGTGTGGAAATCAACTTCATGGTCCTTTTTATCTCTTTCTCCATGCATTCGTTTCAAGTTAATTGGTAAGCAATAATATAATGGTTGTTCTAAAAATGTAGAATGTAACATGGTAGGTATAAGAGGAAGAATGGAAGCACATGGAGCATTATCATACCCACGTGGACTCTGGGAAGTAGCTGGATCCTCAGTTACACACACTCATCCATTGTTTCCATATTCTCAACAAGTAAGCATCTCAAAAGGATCATAATAAAAGATCTAAAACATTATACAATAACCAAAAAAAAAAAGGTCAAAATTATCAAATAAATCACCAATTATAATTCTTTTTGCACTTTCAATACTATATTTTGCAATTAAATATACAATCTATATCTATTATTTTGCAAATAAGACTTAAATTAATTGTCCAACCATTTCTACGATTTAAAAAAAAAAAAAAATCTCAATCGCTATTCAACCAAAATCAATGAATCATACATTAAACACGTTCATTTTTTATTTTTTAAGAACATCAAAACCCATGAATCAATTGCACGGATCGTGGTCTATTTGGCAAGAAAAAACCAAAATACACAATTGTATGTCGAACTCAACTTGTATTTCGAAAATATTCTTCGCTAGTTGCTTTCAGGCTTTGATTAGACCACCAAATTACTCACTAACGTGAGGCTGATCTTTCTTCTAATAAAATGGCAAAAATAAGAAGTCAAATGGCCTAAAAAGCCACAACTCCAAATGTCAAAATCACCATTTAATAATTGCAATAAAAAATTACTCCCTCCGTCCCTAAAAAATGTGCGAATTTTTTCTTGTTCGTCCGTCCCTCAAAAGTGTGCAAACCCCTTTTTTGGCACCCCTATTTTACCAAAAAGTCAACAATCTCCAACTAACATACACACAATTTTTCAAAAAGTGAAACCCTTTCTCCACTTACATTCACTTTATCACTCATTTTAATAAAACTTGTGTCACTCACAAGTCACAACCTTGCACACTTTTGAGGGACGGATGGAGTATATTTTTTGTATGTCATTGTAAAAGTTAATGTTGAAATTGCAAAATGGGCTAATAATATTTGACAGTGTTCACGAACACAAATAAAATATCGCAAAAAGTAATGCACGCAAGTGATAAAGGTACAGACAGCTTCTAAGTTCCATCTCAGAAATGGACAAACACAAGGCAATAAGAAAGCAAAACAGATGAGAAATGAGCGACCGAGATCATGACCTTAATTAAGAGTATGGATCTTCGTCAAAACTAAATCATATGAGGTAATCCGATCTAACCTTATTTCTGTTGGTGTTCAGATCAGAAAAGAATGTATACAGTTTCAATCTCCAACTAATTATTTTGCACCCGGTGAGGCGTTGTGGTCCGATCTTGGAAAAGACCGCCCAAAATGTGAGGTCATCTGATAAACAAGAATGAAAAACCGCATCTATCATGTCAATGATATTCCTTGATCACCTTGAAAGGGACACAATGAAAAGCTAAACTGATAAATCAGCTAGACTTTGAGAAGCAAGATTAATGTTTGCGAACGACCTCTAGTAGAGCAGCTCCTCAAATACAGGATCGACATTTTGTCCCCACTTCCCATGGTACAGAGAAAGGAGCTTTTCGGCTGGAGTTATACCTGCATTACGCATTTTCAAGAACAAACATCAACCCAAATTTGTATTAAACAGGCAGTACATGGATAATAAAACAACTAAGGGAGTTTTTACTTTGGGTGATAGCATATTCTAATGTATCCAACAATTTTGAGCTGTTTTGATAGAGTAATGAGCATTCCTTCGAACATCTAATCCTATGTGCTGTCAATCTAATCTATGACTCAAAGTAAACACACCCTAAAGATAACAAGTCGGATCCACCCCGACCTAATAGATAGAAAAGGTAATATAATCTACTGAACTAATGAGTCGGGCATTGCGAACTGGCAACATTTTTTAGCATCTGCAAAATCGTTGTCAACTCATTTTAGGAACAAACAATGGGTGCTGAGGATGTTACAAATAGGATTTCATATTGCATTTCAATTATATACTCACTCCGTCCACCAAAGATATGCCACAATTTCCTTTTTGGTACGTCCACAAAAAATATATCATTTTCCATTTCTAGTAGTAGGACCCACACAACTTACAATATCAACCACGCATTTTAAAGTTACTTTTTCTCCACTCACACATTACCAACTTTTTTATTAAAACCCATGCCGTCCACAAAGAGGCATATCTTTGGTAGACGGAGGGAGTAGTATTCTTGTGAATATTGGAGTAGATGAGAAGTAAATTGGACAAGAATCCAAGAATTATTGCACGAAAAAGTGAGTCAATTTGCATGACATAGATCAAACACCTCACTCTTGTTAGGATAAAATGTTAAGACATTTAGCACATATTATTAAATTCCAAGTTAGTAAAATTTAAAGAGATCACACTAAGGGATATTTGACCCTAGAAGTTATTGGGGGGAGTGGGGTTTGACCTTCAGTGCTCACCTGTATTAACAACTTCAGTCACCTCATTTAAAAACCCAGTTTCCTTGAAGCCTCTTCTTTCCAAGCCATCCTATGAGAAAGTTACATAAAGATGAATAGTGGCCAGGAAGAAATGATGGAAGACTACTCAACCTACTGTTGTCCAAATAATTGAGTGAAAAACTACTATGTGCAAATCAAGCAAACCAGGACAAGATAACTACTATGAGCAAATCAACCTACTCACCTTAGCCAATTTGACAACTTCTTGCGCCACATGTTTCAGCAGCCCGTCCCGAAATGGCATCTTTAGCCCACTCTTTGGGACCTACCACAAAATTTTCGATTAAAAGGGACAGATATTCATGGCTAGCTATAAAAGAACCTAGCAAGTTCAGAAATTATAATCCAGGACAATCAAAGATATCTCAAGCAGGTACTCATATCTTGTACCACTAAAGAGATTATAGTTCTCGATTTTCAATAACAGAGACCGAAAATTGAAAGGTGACCGTACTTATCCTGTGCTTGCTCATAAACTCCTTTGTATTGAGTGCTTTACCTTACCCAGCACTATAAGTAAGCAGAAAACAGAGTGAAATCCTTAAAATATGGCATAATGCCTATGACTGTTGATTGAAGAATGAAGGTTGAATGCATTATATGACACCAATTCTAGACGGCAATTCATGCATCAAAAGCTTGTATACTGCACCAGGCACATCACACATCCACGCAAAAGCATTCACTCACAGGAATATCACCGCCTCATGGCACGAATGAAATCCCTAATTGTAAATCCAAATGAAGGCACTTGAACGTTTTAGTTACTGAGAAATGAGTCAGTGAATTCGGTCGCTAAAATGTTATGAACTGTGCATTACTAAATATGGTTGTTAGTAGCTTCACTCATTAGATGAGATGACACTAATGGCCATCAATGGACCCATACAAGTCCAAGGGTGCATACATATTAAGTGCAAAGTAGCAATTGCCGAAGGTGCAGAAATAAAAAAATTAGTATTGATTACATTATTTGCAACAGAGAAAGATCAGAACCTTCAGAAAGTTGGGGTTTGTTGAGGTCCTTGAGGAGTGTGCAAATTGGAGAAAACAAGAGGCATAAATAGAAACAACAAAGCTAAGGAAGGTAGCATTTGATGGGCTTATATATCATAAAATAAAAATCCACTTTCATGCTGATTAGTCTGCTACCCATTATTTCATCACAAGTATTTCATAGTTTGTCGAAGCAGACTAAATTCTATCTCCAAAATTATGGCTCTAACACGACACTAACCAATTTTGTAAAGATATTTCAAGCCAACTAGGAAGAAGTTACTTTATTAGAATATTTTTCTTAGCAACATAAAGTGAAGCAAAATCACATACCTCATTTCTGAGATACACAGAAGTCTTAACAGATTCATAGTAAATGAACCAATGATATTCAATCAGCCACGATATACAATTAAGAACTGTTGGATATCTGTTTCTTAGATATCAAACTAGATTAAAATCACAGCCAGCCACTCAACCTACTGAGCATGTTACCTTATTTCTAAGCATTTGTCTTTCCTCAGGTGTCCAATCTGCTGTCATATCCAGAACACTCTGTAGAGAGACCTCATCATACAAGAGACCGACCTGAAACTCAGTAATCTTAGCATAGATGTCCTTTACAGCAACCAATATCGTGGTAAAGAAACAAAATAAAAACTAGAAAGCAGGAATCTTGAATCAGATCATTGTCTATGTTAAGAACATGCATTATACAGGTTACTCTAGGCTGCTTTTCCCTATATCACTTTCCTTACTACCATCACCTGTTTTTCCCTCAACTCTATGAAGAGCTCGAGAAATAGTACACTGAAGGTACAGGTATCACTAAATTTTTATTATAAATTCTTAAAATCCTTATGTTCTCGTTTTCTTAGTTTTGAGCAAGTGTGTAAACCACACAAACCAAAGAACAAGATAAAATTGAAATACAACACAATTAAGATAATATACCCAAAATGCAGGTAGCGCGCATAGCCGCCTCCAAGGTCCTCCATCAGCACCCCTCATTTCCAAGTATCTTTTGAGCCTAACCTGGAGAAAGATAATAACAGAAATTAGCAAGAAGGTGAAGATGACTGCCAAACAATTTTCGTCAGTTGTTCGCAATACAAACCTCTGGAAATATTGTTGTTAAATGATTCTCCCAGTCGTTGAGAGTTGGATATTCGCCTGGAAGACAAGGAAGTTTCCCAGCCAAAAAAGCCTGCAGAAGATTTATAAGAGACATAACAGTCACACCCAGCACAATTACATGAAAGAATCTATAGAGAAACAATCATGAGGAAGTATATACCCGGAAGGACATTCCAGCACAATCAATATACTTTTTCTGCCGATACACAAAGTACATTGGGACATCAAGAGCATATTCTACATACTGTTCAAACCTGTGCCAGCAAACGAAACATGCATTTAATACTTAACCCATTAATATTCAAAATCAATTAGCAGGTGCTCAAAGTTCCTAAGGATCTAGTGGCAAGTGCCACCATAAGAAAACTTCAAATGAAGAATTTAAAAGCAACCAACTAATTTGAGCTTTTCAATTATGTTGCATTTATCTTCTAGGATTAGTTAGATATACGCCTTTCTGTTATCGACAACAAATAGGTCACCAATCAAATATCTACAACTTCTGGGATCAACTACTGGAAGAAAGTAAAGTGGCTCATCTACAAAGCTAACAAAGAGTTATTTTGGGAGATGTGTCAATAGACTCATTACTTGTAAACTGCTGACATAAACATACAGACTATAAATGTCTGGTCAATAAAACAGCGGCATGTGGTCGGAATAAGGCCCTGGAGAAGTTACAGGTGAACTTTTACACAACAGAAAACAAGAGGTTTTGAAGCTCAATCTCACTAGTAGTTTTTTCAAATCCATAAATCATGTTAAAACCGGTAAGGGCCAGATACTGCAAAGACACATGCCGTTCAACTTCACAAGAATATGTGTTGGGTGGTTATTTTGAATGAATCTGGTGCTGAGGGTAAAACACAGTTGGTTTATTGTGGTTATAGGAGTTTATTTAAATACACTGACTGGCACGCACAACAATAGGCCAATTCCACGGCTTTTTGTTCAATTTCTCATGGATTCATCGGTACGACCGTACGAGTCAACAGTTTGGCATATTTTTTGTATAGCGTGTACATTCGCCCAGTAACGGTGTTTATCCGAAATAAAACTTGGGTTGAGTGGAGGCATTGCAGCTGTAAACAAAATTAAGATTGATAGAAGCTATGTATGTGGGAAGAACAGTTTCAAGCATTTAGATAAGTGAGAAGAAAAATGCCATTTTGAATATTTTCTGATGCAGTGCCAGTGAGTCATTTTATTAACATGCTTTCTGAGGAGCAAATGAGTTTAGAGTAAATGAGATGTCGCAGCAACATGATGCAAATAGACAAATACCTTCCTTGATTCAAAGAATACTTAAAGCAACCGCAAACAAGAGTGGAATTCCATTGATTCAAGATGAGTACCCGAAGAACATAGTAGAAGAGGAAGCAAAACCTAGCTCTTTATTTAATCAAAACCCAACTGTGTAATTTGTATATAAAGCTCCTATTTATTAGTCTAACAACAAAAGGGCCAAGCCATAAAAATGCAAATTACTTGGAAAAGAAGTAAATAAAATAACTAAAACAAAGTAATTAAAATAAATTATTAGTATACAAAACATGTTATATCATACTTTTATCAAAATGCCTTTTCAAAGGGTGGGTGCAGAACCTAAGTGGAAATAGTACTGCCTTTAGGGGCCAGCAGCCTAGTTCGAACAATAACTAGACTTTTCATCTACATAGCAAAAGAATTGGCATTAAAAGGGGACTTACCCAAACGAGTCATCAAAGACAAAAGGAAGCATTCCAGCTCGGTTATTGTCAGTGTCTGTCCATATTTGGCTGTCCAGGAAAATGAATATTATCTGAATCATCTTTTTATGAGCCTTAAATCAATTCATACAACTCAGAGCAATAAAAAACTGAAATGTCTCAATCATGGAACAGTATAACTACCTTCTCATGCTAAGATAGCCATTTGGTTTCCCTTCAGTGAATGGTGAATTTGCAAACAATGCTGTAGCTATCTGTTTGATAAATACATTAGATCCCACATAATTGATTATTTTATTTCCTGCGAAAGATAAATGCAAACTTACAGGCTGTAACGCAAGACCAGCCCGGAACTTCCTTATCATGTCAGCTTCAGAATCAAAATCCAGGTTCACCTATATAAGACAAAAGGTGAAAACAAACCTGATAAGGCATCTAAAAAGCTGGAAATATGGAAATACTGAATAAAGTATGGTGAGAAGCTGAATAAGTAATAATAAGCCATAAATGAGAATTTGCATTACTTCTCACCTGAACCGTACATGTTCTAAACATCATATCAAGTCCTAGCGAACCAACTTTGGGCATGTAATTTTTCATGATTACATATCTTCCCTGAGAAAAAATTGTCAGTACAACTAGAAACCTATCAGATCTTATATAGTAGTTAAACCTTGTACAAACAGGAAAGGGACAAATTGAAATAGGCAATAGACTATCCCATAACAGAAGGAAACAGATTCGCAATGATGAAATACAATATCCTAAAACATATGGGGAAAACTATCACTTAAAACTGCCCTGAGAACATTTCAGACAGAGTGGTTGTCTAACTAATTCCCCAACATGGCTTCTGTCTAAAGGATTCAGCTAATAATATGTTTCAAGAATACTATTCCCGGAGCAGAGAATGCCACAGTGACTATTTGACACACGGTTGCTTAATTTTGCAAGCAATTCATGCAGAGACATTATCTGTCAGTCAGAAGCTTCTCGGGAAATGAGATGAAGATCCATTGTGGCATAGCTTGAATGTTTTTTCAGTAGGGTTCAAGAGTAGTGCTATGATGACGTCATAAGATTATTATCAAGAGTATTATCAAATGTAAAGTTGTAACTTTGAGGTTAAATTGTCTCCGTGTATACGTAGAAGAGCCGATGATTAGGTTTGTTGTTCCTAAAAAAAAGAATGTAGATATTTTAGGTATGTTAAGTACTGAAAATTAAGGTATTTTAGCTTTATCCTTTTTCTTGTAGAGTAGGTAAACCTATCACTATTAAATTATTAATCTTATCCTAAATAGTAAATAATTAAAACAATATGCAGAAATATAACTTTTACATTTCAACAAAATCTAACTGACACATAAGAAAATGCTCCTGATTTGGCACTTTCTACCAAACGGGGGGCTGATAATCAAGATGATGATTTTTGTCGGTGTTGATGACTTGATTCGTCCTTTCATTAAGTCAAAGGATGTATTCATGTTCCTGAGCCTGATGCTTCCGCCTTGTTCAGCTAAGCAGGAGTTGGGAAGTAAAACTAGCAGTTTTTTGTGAAAGATCCCTTGAGAGAGATAATCTTTGATCATTCCAGCATTAGACTCTCGTTGGAGGTTTCTAGGTCCGGTTCTCTCATATTCACAAAGAGCGAACCGCCCAGCTGATTTTTTGGCTCCACATGGGCATCAAGTGACAGAGCTTTCACTTTTTGTCGATATTACTGCTCAGCGTTATTTTTTGGCTTTGGTTAGGATGGATAAGCTGGGGCATCAACCTGACATAGTCTTTGCTAGCCTTTGTTACTCTGTAAGTCAGTTTATGCATTCTCCAACCAAGGAAAATTTGGAACATACCTACCTAATAGTCAGTTACCTGAAAGATCCCCTGGGAGAGATTATCGTTTGCTAAGAATGATCAATGAAACATAGGAATCTACACTGACAGACTTAGGAGACGGTCTTCATGTAGATTCGTTCTTTGTGTATGGGGATTTAGTCATTACTTAGATTAAGAAGCAGAATGTGGCAGCTACAAGTAGTGCTGAGGCCAAGTTTCATGCAATGGCAATGGAATTTGGAGCTAATGTAGTTAAGGAATATCTTAGTTGAACTTAGACTACCATGTAAGAACCTCCTAAACTATATTGGACAATAAGGCAGCAACTATTAGCATCGCAGATAATCTTGTGCAGCATGAGCCAAATACACATGTTGATATAGCTAAAGGAGGAGACATTACAAAGTTGTAATCATCTTGACAAATGGACTTTTCTGACCATATTTTGATACATTAATCAGCAAGTTGGATCTTAATGACTTTTGCAACAAAATTTGAGGAGGGATATGCAGAAGAATAGATTATTAGGTTTCTTATTCAGTTATTCTTAGAAAACACGAATTTAGATCTTTTAGGTTTATGCTTTCTTGTATAACGGGTAACTATATTAATATGGGTTACTTACCCTAAATCAATACACACTTACGAAGAAATACTGTTTTACCTTAAACTGCATACGTAAACACGAATGTAGATCTTTTAGGTTTATGCTTTCTTGTATAATGGGTAACTATTTTAATATATGGTTATACTGTTTTACCCTAAGGACCCGTTTGTTTGGAATCAATTCTGTCTTCGGGAAGTTTCTGATTCCCGAACTTCAAAATCATGTGTGTGGTATTTTTATAAAACAATGAAAGTAATAAGAATCTTGAAAACAAGGAAAGTAGTGCAATCTTCCAGGATTTTTATTCCCCAACGTTTTTATAGGTATTCCTTTTCTTATTCTCAGGATTCTTAAATACTTGCTTATTTGTAGTATTTTTTATTGAAATACAAAACATGATTTTTATTTAGTAATGTTATGCGCTGAGTATTATACTATTATTATTATTACTATTATTCCCACTTAACGTTACTTTCTGCTAAACAAACAAGCCCTAAATATATTTTAGGCTAAAAATCAACAACCATAATCATTTTCATATTGAATTTATGACTAGTATTCACCTATCTGCGTTGCCATATTTCCGAGGGTTGGGTATCTATCTTGATTTATCGACTCTATAATATTTTGCCATTACCTAGACTTCTTGACCAAGTGGCAAGGATTAACCTCTGAGTACATAATATATTAAACCAGACGGTACTGATTTTAAAACTTATGTGATAGTTCTGCTAGTGATTATTTTTCTTTTGTAGAATGTCTTCATGACTTGATAGATGGTAGTTGTTGACTTTATCTATATTTTATACCTTGATATAATGAATATTCAGTTTATTATATTGCAGCCTCTGGAAAAATTATTGTCACCAGTTATAGTTAACTAGCTCACTGGATTGCTCTGTTACTGCCCACAGGGTATAGGAATTCTAAAGAACAACATTTTATTGCAGACAAGCAGCAAAAGCTTAAAGTTTCTCAAGGTACTATGGTACTACTTCCTGAAAAAATTAGTTCCAGCTGGGTTTAAAAGCCCCTCATAATGCTTTTACAATGCCAATGGAGAGAAAAAAACAGCCTCAATAAACTTTAAAATTAAATTTATAAATTCGAATAGATGTTACCTTGGGCATTATTGGTATGTCTTCACGTCTCCATTTTGGCTGGAAGCCAATTCCTAAAAATCCAATCCCCATCTCCTCGGTAACAGCCTTAACCTGTGCATTTCACTAAACCAATTATTATCTGTCCAAGTCTGATTTGGCTGGCTAAAGAGAGCTTCTGCAAGTACAATAGATTGGACATCCTTAAGAGAGAGAGATATCCAGCACTCTACATGGGTGGCTCTTTTCGAACTTTGATCAGATGCATGGAATAAAGGCACCCACTTTGAAGGGCACATGGGTATGGTTTACTTTTATGCTCTCATTCAAGGCACATCTCAATTAGGTTCATGATAGGTTTTTATTCTGGCCAGTAGCCAATAATATTCCACTCATTCTGGTTATTGGTTAATCATCACATTTAAAAGGAACTCAATTACCAGATAAAATAACTTTGTGAGATGAAGAAATCAATATGCACTATAGTTCCTCTATCGAATGCAGTTGAGGTTATAAAGCACAAGCATATGTTCATGTAGACCAAAGCATATCAGAAACAAACAACAACCAAAAAAAAAAGCATTTCGTGTAAGAAATATTAAACCCAGAATCCTAGATTCATCAAACGTCCTACCACAAAACAGATCTACAAACCTGATAAAGATGAGAATTGACTTCAGCACAAGTTTGATGCAGGGTTTCAAGAGGCGCACCACTAAGCTCAAACTGGCCACCAGGCTCCAGCGAGATACTTTGGTTATCCTGCCAGTTATAATAAAATTAATCAATTTCAGTGTGTTCTAAGCATCACATATATCATATACGGGAATAGCATTGTTCCAATTAACTTATTCTTTAACTTGGAATCTAAGGTCTTGCAATGTGTATCAGATAGAAATAGAATAGGAGTTTAATATTAATACCAAACCAGCATGCATAGCATAGACAAAATGTTGGGGAGAATGACCATAATGTTTTCCTGGAATTGGATAAATAAATTACATACTTGTTTGAGTCCAATAATGTTTTCACCTTCCATTATTTTATCCCAGTGAAATCTCTCAGATATAACATTAAGAAGCTCTGCTATCTGTTCATATTTCATGGGGCTCAATGTTCCGATCTCAAACCCAAACTTTTCGTGTTCAGTGCCTATCCTGTACAAGCCAATGATATATGGTTTTATCAGATATCAGATCTTTATATATACTCAAACTTAAATTTTTAACTAGAAATACAAATCCAAAGTGCTGGTTGGATTCTCACAGTGAAGCAAAATCCGGCAATCTACTAATAGAAAGTGATTAATCATTAATTGATGCTGGGAATTCAGGCCCAATGCAAAAGCTAAGGAACAAACGAACATTCTTAAATAATGGAGTACAAGAATAATAATCTCAGAGTAGTTAACTGTAAGTTTGAACCTTTCCAACCACCATATTCAAACTGGAAAGGACCAATATGGCTAAGCAATTTCATGTAAAAGCTGTTGAAAGTAATTGAAATGCAAAATCGACTTTCAAAAATAATCCCCATAAACTGGTTGTTGGGTATTTTCACAAGAACAAGATGCAATCAAACTTTGTGTACCGAGAAAAAGCTATAACTTCAACCTCCATTTTTCTTTAGGCTTGCAACCCGAAGCAAGGTAAGCTACGAGGTCTTCTTTTGTAAGTGGCTCGGTTGAGATAACAGCTTCTTCTGTAGGAGGACTTGCAGCAACAGTTACCTGGTGCTCTTGCCTCCTTTGCACTCCAGTACCAAAAGAACTCGAGCTCTGTTTCACCTTCAGGGAACTGCACAGAGGGGACCGCAGGCCTAAGAAGGTTTCCTTTATTCTGGCTGAGTCAACTGTGCCGGCAAAGCTATCAACTCCATTACGCCTAGCTTTACACTGTATAACCTCAGAATGGATGCCTTGACATGAACCAGGATGGGACATCAATGCCATGGTTGGCAGCTGCAGAGTCAAGCACAAAAAGCATAAAAGAACCATATATTGAGCTTCAGAAAAAACATAAAGATATTGAATATTACACATGGTTCCAGACATAGTATTTGTTATGAAAAATGAGGCATATTACACATTAGAATTGTATTCTCAGGCTAAATACTCAGTGCACGTTTCAAAACCAATTATATGATCA
Organism: Salvia sclarea; assembly: GCA_036873715.1. Taxonomy (NCBI): domain Eukaryota; kingdom Viridiplantae; phylum Streptophyta; class Magnoliopsida; order Lamiales; family Lamiaceae; genus Salvia; species Salvia sclarea. Next base: position 3,333,769 of record JAYJMF010000034.1, on the reverse strand, counting down.
ATTAAACTCAAATATGACGTTCAAATTGAAAGACTACATATTAAAACAGAAAATCATACAAATGAAAGCAGCAATGATCTCCATGTCACCAGTCGGATACTATACAGCAACCAGTTTTGCACGACGTCTTATCTTATGTGTTGGAGAAGCAATAGAAATGATCATCACAGTTCAACATTGTCCTTTCCCATAAAAAAACCTCCCAATTATTTAGCTTAAGTATATATGCCAACGCTGACACACAGACACACGCACCAGAGTTTGAACTCTTCAACATCCACATGAAATGGATTTACAAAATTCTCAACTGCTCACTTCTAGTAACCAATAAGACGATTGAGAACATTCCAAAATTATCGAATAGAAACTTTAACTGTTAAAAATAATTCTGAACTCTAGAAGTGCGTGCATTCTCAAACGGAATTCATCTGATGGCGGAAAAACCATCACCAGCAAAAATCAGAAAAATAAAATCCAAAATAGGAATACGTAACCTTAGAATCAAAATTAACGGAACAAACTCAACACGATGATACCTTTAACCGGGTTGAGATAAACAGAATAAGAAACAGGAGTCGACGGCAATGGAGTTGGCGTGAATGAATATAGTGAGCAGAGACTAAAAAAGAAGATGAAAAGAATGGCTTAGGGAGCACGGGGTACAATCATGTGCGGCACCATCCAGTCTTTGTGCTGTGGGCTGCCATCTGTCATCCCACACGTCATCCTCATCAAAAAGGTTTTCCTACCTCACCTCTATACAAAACCCCGTCATCGAATCCTTATAGCATCCTTTTGAGCATATAGGAACTTAACAAATTTTTGTGCTTTTTTCATATTTTTCTTAACTTAAACTTTCTCCGCTATCATATTTTAAAAACATTAACTATTTATGAACTCACCGCTATCACAAATATCATTATTTTTACACACTTAAATACTCCCTCCGTCTCATTCATAATGTCTCACTTTCCTCTTTTGGTTGTCCCATTTATAATGTCTCATTCTCTTTTTGGCAAAGAAAATATACATAAAAATATGTGAACCCCATGTGGATCACATTTCCTTACACTCATCATTTTTTCCTCCTTAATCTCTTTACCCAAAAGGTAATATGACATTATGAATGGGACGGAGGTAGTATTATATATGATTTTATTGTACGGGGCCCACTTTTAAATTTAACAATAGGGAAGCAAAATTGCTTTTTCTCTCTCCTCTCTCCTCTTTTTCTTCCTCTCTTTACTTTCTCCACTATGGTAACACCCTCATTGCTTCCTCAATAGCTTCCTCCATAAAAGATGTTCTTAGGGCATCTTCAACCGTTTACACAAAAATGCAGCATCTCTATTTCTATTTTACAGCCAAAACAGTAATTTGTTTGATCGTTTCCAACCATCTACTCTACTCATTCAATTTAAATCATTTTCTATTTTTTTTATCAAGCTTAAAATATTAATGTAAATAACTCAATATATTTTAAACTTAATTAATAATAAAGTATATATAATGCAAATAAAGACATAATTTATATATACGAAAAAAAAAACATAGTTCAAGCTTACATCAATAAAAAAATACATAATTAAAACTTAAACAAAATGAAAAAACATAGGTTACATATTATCATATTCTAACACACCGAATTAGAATATTCATTCAACACATGATCAATTAACGCATTCCGAAGCGTGAAATGAGCGTCTGTATCTTTGATTTGTCTAGTTCGAGCAAGAACGTCTTCAAATGTTTTGTTATTTTATATAGTTTTGTTTGTTTTTAGTTACATGTACTATTTGGTTTGACCTATTTTATGTAAAGTTTGATTTCCGTTATAATTTTGTATTTCAGTTTACATATCTTTGGTGTAAATTTCATTTTATAAAAGAGAATTATAATTCCAAAAGCAAAATTAAATTATCAAAAATAATAAATAAATATATAATAACATTCAATTCTAATCAATATGGCATGAGGTACACTCTCGTGTGGCAGGTCGCACGGGCTGCGGCGGGTCAATGGCCACGTAACCGGTCAACATATTTTACTCTTTTTTAAAGAGAAAAATGTCATTTTGTATGACTAATAGTGACATTTCGAATAACTATTAATCTCATTTCTAAACCCTAATCTGTGACTCCTAAAACTAAACTCTAACCCCTAAATACTAAACACTAACCCTATAACTAAACCGTAACCCCCTAAACACTAAACCCTAACCCCTAAACACTAAACCCTAACTATTAAACACTAAAAAGTGTAATTTTGAAACACTATAAGTTTCATTTTATATAACTAATAGTGTCTTTTCGGATAACTATTAGTGTTATTTCTAAACCATAACCTCTAAACTAAACCTTAACCCTTAAAGTACTAAATCCTAATCCCTAACACTAAATCCTAACCCCTTAGACACTAAACTCTATACATTAAACACTAAAAAGTGCAATTTTGAAACACTAAAAGTGTTATTTTATATCAATAAAAGTATCATTTAAGTTGTATTGCCATTTTGAAGTACTAAAAGTGTCATTTTGATCACAATGTTATTTTGTAATATTAATAGTGTCATTTTTATTCTAGTGTCATTTGCATTTGATATCATTATAACAGTGTTATTTTGAACATAGTGTCCACTTATATCACTAACAATGTCATTTATTTAAAAAAAAAAAAAAATTGACCGATTAACGCAGGCCGTTGACCGCCGCAGCCCATGTCGTGCGGCATGTCGCACCAAAATATTTGCCATATGGCATACACAACCAAAATATTTGCCATATGGCATACACATGAAGGAAAATAAATATTCATCATACTATATTTTAACAATTGAAATAATGAAATAAAAAAAGAAGAAGAAGAAGAAGAAAGGGGAGGATTGCGCAAGCCTCATGGCTGCTCTATTAATAGCCCAACCACTATTCAGTAAATAATGGCGCAAAGATATAGCGCATGGTTGGAAGGGTATTTTTGCTGGAAAAAACGCTCAACGCTATTATATTGAACCCTTGAAGTTGGTCTTACAACCTAAAAATCAGCCTTTAAAGTCGTTTTAATTTTTAATTATATTTTCAATTTTCAATGTAGATTTCCACATCACAACTGAACTACCAAGTCATTTATTTCAACATCCACGCAGGACTGGATATAGCTGGAATTTAAATTCGAGTCAAATTCCAAAACTATTGAAAGTTCAATGTATTTCTAGACCAAAAGTAGATTTGATTAAAAATCAAAATTTTGGAATAGTTTGGGTATTTATAGGCAATTATTTTTATTTTTTATTTTTTTTGTATTTGATCATATTTCTATTATCTATATGAAATTTTAGCAACAGCCCTCCCAATAAATAATTCTACCTCCATAATTGGTGAAACTCCATATCGCAGCTTGGTAGTTGAAGGCAGAATGTTACAAATAAAATACAGCATGGCAACATTGAAGAAACATGCATATCATCAGCTAAGACCACTAACTCTAAGCGTTTCTTTGATTTATGATCCTATACAATGATCTACTACTTCAGAGAAGAAGGAAATACAGAGATTTGAAACAAATAGAGTGTAAAAGCATATTTATTAAGTATAAACATACTACATACATGATAAAGCACATGGCAATCCAATGTAGACTACCTTCTGCATTTCTAGACACTTTTTCCCCTTTGTATTTGGTCTATAACACATGATAAGGTAGGTGTACATGGCCAAGAACCAGAGCATCCTGTACAATTTTGGAAATAAATATCACCGGAAACCATCATATACACCTACAGATGTCGAAGGCCGGTCGTCTTCAGCCTCAGCCTCCATCTCCATCTCCGGCTCGAGCTCCCCTGCCTCGATATCAGCAAGGTTCTTCAAGTCGACCACTGTCAGCTCATCAAGGTGCCGGACCACCAGGTCAGCTGCCCCAAGCTCGTACACGGGGTGTTTACTGGCAACAGCAACGCATTTCATCCGTGCATCGTGGGCGGCCTCAACTGTCTGATTCGAATTCCCAAACACTATACAGCGTTCGGGTATGAATTGCAGAAGCTGCGCTGCATACATGAACATCTCCGGGTCGGGCTTCCCCCTGTAGACATCCTCAGCAGTGACCACCACACTGAACACCCCTTCAATCCCGATCACTGCAATGGCCCTCTCAAGTGATTTTCTAGGCCGGGTGGAGACCAATGCCACGGGCACCTTGTGATGAACGAGCACATTCAAGAACGCCTGGGAGCCAGAACGGAATCTGTAGATACTCCCCTGCAGAGCTTGGTGAATCTCCTCCTTCCGAGAGGCCATCCTCTTCAACACCCCCGGGTCCCTAGACCAGCAGAGAACCTCCGCTATAGCCTGCTCGTTTTTCATCCCTTCTATTCGCCTAAGCATAAAAGCCGGTGGTGGCGACTTTCCCTCTTCCTGAGCAAGGGTCAGCCAAGCTTGCCTCTCAAGCTCTGGATTGTCCTCAACCAGCACTCCTTCCCACTCAAATATAGCGCCCAACCAACCACAACCCATCCTCTCATGCCGAAGCAACGGGTTCTTAAGGGTAGGGTTATCAGCCTTGTTCTCCGGCGGCCACAGCCCCGGCCGGCTATCCACACCAGAGTCAATCCCGGGCCTAAACCCTCTAGGTATTCGCTCTTCCTCACGATAGGAATGCGCCTCTTTCGTCAACTCCGCGGCCTGAGCCTTTATCACAGACCTAATAGGCTGCTCAACATGCCTAATTCCCACACAAGGTGAAATAGCATCTTTCCCCTTCCTACCCATTAACTTGGTAAAAGACAGCCGGCAGTTATGCTTTCCGCCGGCGGCATATTTCCAATTATAAATTGGTCGGTGCACCCCCAAGAGAGACGTTGCAGCAATCGAGTCCACCATCCTTTTGTAATTAGAGGAATTATATTTTCGCTTCAAATCCAAACTAATTTCTTACGGCAATTCCAGAAACCTAATCACTCCAAATCCCTTCAAAGGTAATAAAAAATTGGACGCAGAAACCATATAATCAAAGCTGTAAAGATGCCAACTTTACAGTTATTCCATCAAATTGGCCACCCAATTGGATAACTAAAGCTACGCCCACCCAGCCAAGACAACAAATTACAACAATAGAAACAACCCTAGATTCCTACAGCACGAATTGAAAACTTAACATATATATATACATACAGAAAAAACTGGATGATTTCAGCAAATAGAAATCCGACCAGGAAACGGTAAGATATCGAGCTTGCCTATTGTTTGTATGTATATTTACAGAGGTAATGAGAAGAAGAGAAGCCTGAAACCTGGGTGGGTGGAATGAGAATGGTTTGATGAGAGGAAGAAAATAAATTAGAGAGAGAGAGAGGGGAGATTTTTATTTTGCGTCGAATGTTAACACGTATGGTTTACTGTATTTGTGTGGTTTATAAGCATTGTAGTAGAAAAAGCCCAAATTACTTTTTCTAGGAGGTGCCGGCCGCCCGACGTGGACCATTTTCGATTTGATCCGAGAGGCACATCAATGTTAGGTCGGCCTAACCATTAGACTGACATAATTAATATATTTTATATAGATAATGATATAAATAATAATTTTATTTTTGAGCTCGTTTTGGGTTTGTCTTCGGCTCCTTCTCGCTCAACTCATGAATTAGAATAGGAAAGATAAACAATAGATCTAACTATTAGCTAGGCCGACCTAACACAAATATTTGTATTGACGAGGATACTATACTGTTTCTATAACGAGTTTCGATCCAATTTGGTGATGAATGCATTTTGTTGAGTTTATAAACTTATAATTTATAATTTATTATTAATCACTTGTTTTTGAAACCTTATTAATCACCTTTATTATGTGATCTTCTAATAAATTTAATATAAACATTTTCAAAAGAAGCATCATGGAGGTCTCAATTTTGAAACATTTGGCCCCCTATTATTAGGACAATACATCCACACACACATTTATTAAGTGATTTATTGGTTATTACTAGCATCTATTTTCAACGGGTCCAATTTATTGAAATAGTCAACGTGTTAAAATAAAAGGGGAGTTTGTCCTTTGTAATCAAAGTAAGAAGAGTTTCTTAAGTTACTTAAGAAGCTCAAACCCTTTTATACAATAATATCAATCACTATTCTATAGTCTTATGATTAACTCTAAATAAAATTTCTTATTTTTGATTTAGAAAGGCGAGAGTTTTTCAAACTCCTGTATACAGGGGATTGGGCCAAAAAGCAGAGGGAATACTTTGCGATTATATAGTGAATTTTGTGTGCGTGATTTCGTCTGTTTCTTCTTATTGTTTTATGTTCTATTTAACTTTTCCAAAATTGAATGAGCATTGATTTCCCAACAGAATTTAACTGAAGCACTTAGAAATATATACATTATAAATGCTAAGATATTATTGATCTTGGGGGCACACTTGGGTGCGATGGGTCTGCACCCAATGACCCTGGCCCATGTGACTCGAGTTTGACTCGTTGTCAAACATTAATTTTTATGTTTTTTTTTTTTTTTTTACTTTTTTTTACTAGTGTCATTCTGAAACACTTAAAGTGTATTTCTTTTTTATAACAATTTCATTTCGATTGTAGTGTCATTTTATGTTATTAAGAATGCCATATTACTTTAGTATCATTTTCAAACACACAAAAGTCCATTTTTATGTATCAATAATGTCGTTTTATTTGTAGTGCTTAATTCTATTTATAAAAGTGTCATTGACACGCTGTCGTTTCGCGTTCAAAATAAATTTATAACCTTTGTGCCCACCACAGGCGTAGCCAGCGATAAGTAT
>JAYJMF010000034.1:3309464-3322661 GCA_036873715.1 Salvia sclarea | reverse complement strand
CGTTACAAACCCATATAATCAGCTACATCAGTTACAAATGATTGTTGAATTACAAGTTTGACCCTGTAGCCTAAAATCTAGAGTGCATCTCATCCACTGATTTCAAAAAATCAATGATCATGATCGGTTCTTAGTTCTCACAAAGAAACTTGGTTCTCAACCACCGCCGCCCACGGGGCAGACTTTAAGGGAAATGATACGCTTCCATAGTCAACGAGTATCGACTCGTCAATTGATCTCAATATCCTTCCCGCGCTTGACCTTAATCAAAAGTACGAGAATAAGACATCCGGTCTAATGAAAACATCTTATTGAAAAGGGAATTATTATTCTAACTAGCTATGGGGTTTTCCTATTTTCCTAAGAATACTTTTAAATTCTTGTTAATAGTAAAGTCTATACGATTCATGTTGGCGACATTCGATTTCTTGACTTATGAATTTACTTGTCATGAATAGAAGTTACTCTTCATTAATTAAATTCCAAATTTTGATTAATTAATCTAAAATAGTTAATTTGCTTGGGGCTTTAATCTACTTGTAGCCCAAAATCTAAAAGCCCATCATAATAATAATATTCAATTAGTCTTAATTAGATTAAAATAGTAGAATTTTGGGTAATTCTAAACATAGCCCCATTTTTTCTCTCTATAGTCCCTCGTTAAAATAAATAAATAAAATAATAGCAAATATACTACTTTACCCTTATTGCTTTTTAATAAATGTTGAATGTTGTGTATAAACCCAAAACTCAAAAGTTTGATGCAAAATTCATAAAACCGCATAGCCCCCAAATTTTTTGGAAAAACATATGAATGCCGGAATGTAGCCTGAACTTCGGAGATGGAAGTGGCGCCACCAGTGAGGAGGCATAGATAACTTTATTCTTGAACCTATTGGCCGCGTCCAATACAATTGTGGCCACGCCATAACAGTAGAAGAGGAATTTTCCAACCTTTCTGTAATTAATTTCCTTCTAATACAGATATGAGATACCATATCCACTAAATTAAAAGGGATAATTACAGAAGACTAAAAACAACGATTGATATGTAAAACGAAAATTAAATAGAAAGGTAAAGTTAGTCGGAGATGCAGAAGATAGGGCTGTAGCCGGCGAGCAAGAGGAAATTAGATGGGGAGCCGCCTTCAGAGCTTAAGGCGGGGGTTATGCTGCGAGATTTTGTATTAGGATTTTAATTGAGACTATGAGGGTAACATAATACTTTTACTATTTATTTTTTAAAATTTTAAAATTGGTGGCTATACTGAGTATAATGGGGGCTATGAATAGAACCACCTAGAATTTTAACTTGGCCCAACTCAATTGCAGCCACTTGAGTAAAATTTACATTGGGATTAACTAATTCGCAGCCCAACATCAGTTAACCAATAATTGGCCCGAATTCATTCCAATCACTTTATATACATTTTTGTCACTTAGGCCCAACCACAAACAATTAGTCATTGCCCAACTTCTTTACTTAAACTTAATATTATTATTCTTATTATCTCTCTTTTTTATTATTTTTTTTATTATGCTTATTATCTCTTTTTTTAATTATTTTTTACACAAGGGTCAGATCCCCAAATTGGGAATCACTCGCCGACGCCGCCTGCGCTGCCGCTCTTTTCTCATTTCTCAGGAGACTGTACTCACTCCCGTCGCTTCTCCGGAATCCATCCCAGTCGTCGGATTTCGTAGCTTCGTTGTCTCGGATCTCATTTCTCTCTCTCTCGAATCCGGCATGTAAAATTCCTCGGTGGCGTCGCCGGAAATTCTCGTCGCCGCCGTAGCGCCTCGTCGCGGGATGTGTTAATTCCTGGTTCGGCGTTCAGCGCTGCCTCTTCATACTCTTCTCCTTGTCTCCATTTACGATTTACCTTATTCCTAATGTTTTTCTAGGTTGTTGGCGGAATGAGCAGCCACCATTATGAGGAGGTCTACTGTCGCATTTGATATTACCGGCGTGCCGGCGTCGCGATGCTGACCCGCTGCCGCTGAAGGGCAGTGGTGGAGGTCGGAGTGTCGTTGCCACACGCACACGGTTCGTTTTCTTTTTATAGTATTATGTTTCAAGTGATTGATTCTAGACTTCTTGTTCATTATGCCACTGTTCTGTTTTTGCTAGTATTTCTAAAGCAGAAACTACTAAGCTTATTCTTCTTTTTTTCTGTTCATGTTTTCTATAGCATTTCTTCTTCTAAGTAATTCCATGAAAATGGCAGAGGGGAGCTCCTAGTTATGCTTGGTATTCTAGATTCCTTTTCATGCTTTCAAGTAATACTTTATCTAATATAAGCATAAAAACTAAGCTTGAACTGAACAGGCTACTTGAGTTGGATAATAACTTGATGGTTTCCTTGGTGTAGGTCAAGGAGGAGGATGGGAGCTACTTGTTCCTTGAGAAGAGTTGAATGGTGTAAGGATTTTGCTAGAGGATGCTATGTAATTGATCTAGGTATGAAAATCTTACCCTTAGTTCTTTGGTTTTCTGTAATCTCTTCTCCTTCCAAGTCGACTGCCTCCCTCTCTCTTTCTAATGCAGCCTGCTTTTCCTCTTTATCTCACTTCCCTCTCCTTTCTCTCTACGTGGGATATTAGCTATGTATTGTGGTGTGTTCTTGCTATATGCTTGTGAATCTCTTGCTTGCATGAGTTTGTAAATAGAGGGGAGCTTTCGCAGATTTACGTAGGAATCAGTATGGAATGTTATCTTCTTTCTTTTCATTCCCCTTTTTAAAGTCAGCCTCTATTGTGACTATTGGGTAAATTTTGACTGTTGCAACTTGGTTTTCTCCTTTTGAGCATCCTTTATGGAGGAAGTAAATGGAGAAGTTTTGGGGAAGTTTGCATAGTGGGGGAAGTAAAGTGGGGAAGAAAAAGAATAGAGAGGAGAGAGGGGAAGCAAAATTGCTTCCCCAAACACAAAATTGATTGTGGGCCCCAACATCAATATCGGACGCGCAAGTGGGAGCAATGCGCGCTTCATGCTCACTGAATTTGGCGAGTGCGGTTCACGGCAATATTGTGCATGTGGGTATTGAGTGGTGGCGGCCCAGCAATCCTCTTTCTTCAATCCTTTTGTTTTGTTCTTTCTTCTTCAATATTTTTTGACCATTGTTATTTTATCTTTTGTTTTTTTTTCCTACTTGTGTTTTACTGTTGAAAAGCATTTTTTTAATTTGTAATTTTACCATTTAGTTTAGCAATGGTGATCTTTTTTTTTTTTTCCTGAGTCTATAGTCACTTTGAAGTTTTTCTTTTTTCTTTACAATTTCTTCTTCTCTTTGATTTCCGCAATTGCCATGCTTTCTTTCATTTTTTTTTCGAGTATTGTATCAATATATTGTATGGTGTAGTAATTTATGTTCCATTAAAAAATTCAGTTTTGTTTATTATTCTTTAGCACCATTATTTATATTTTCGTTTTGCTTTTTAATTAAATCATTTTGTGGAATTCATTCAACTCAATTAAAGTTGTGTGTTGTAGTAATTTTTTATTTAATTAAAATAAATTCTTAAAACTTTTAGCACCTTTTTAAAAAGTATAGTGTATTATTAGAAATTGCTAATTTATTAATAATCATATATTATTCATGTTAAATATAAAGTGTATAAATCTTAAAATGTGTAAATTAATGAAATTTATGACAGTGGGGTCCATGAATTTAAAGTTGGGAAAGTTTGCATAGTGGAGGAAGTTTAGGTTGAGGAAGATATGCGGAATTTGCTGATGTGGCGGTACCTTTTTTTACAAACTTCCCCGTTGCACAAAGGATGCTCTTACCCTTTGGTTTCCTTGTTGCAGGTCATAATCTAGGGAAAGGATACTTAAGCAGCTAGTTAGAGTAGCTTTGGGAGATCTCGTTTTGTACCTTCTTGGTTGGATAACCCATGATCAGCAGAGATGGTTGATTTCCCATAATCTTTTCCTTGTACTAGCTAGTTTCTCTCCTTTGTTTTAGTCTAGTTAATCCTATCATGGATTAGATAACAGAGCATAGGCAGGATTTACTTTGATTTCTTGCCTATAAGATTTTGTTGTTTATTCATGGAGAGATCTCCCTTTTTCTTTTACTGCATTGGTTTCTTTACTTTGCAAGGGTGTTATTAATAAAAAAATCCAATCTAGAATCAGTTTTAAATTTACTTAGAACTATTTATCACATAACTCCTCTCACCTATAATCAGTGAATAATTTCCACATATAATAAGTTAATAGTTTTCACTCATCTAAACGTTAGATATAAAAGATATTAATTAACAAAGTCTCATCTTTAGGGAAAAACTTCTATATTAATGTTACACATTTAATTGTCCTTCAACAATTAGGTTTAGGGTCCAGTTAATAGACATCTCTTTAGTTGAGCACTTTATCTAATTGTCCTTAACAATTAGATGTCACAATGCATTTGATACACTTTTCTTTACTCAAAAATGCTAACTCATTGATCCTTCAGGTTTATAAGAGTATGTCGATTTAAACGACGTTAAAGAAATTTCATCTCGAGATTCTATCCTGATTCGCGGACCAGGATCCGAACTACTATTAATCGATAAATCTCGTTTGATTTCTTTTAATGGGTATTATTATTTACTAATATTAGCGCTTCCAAAATACGGGGTATTACACCTCCAAATCCATCAAACTCTTGAATGCTTTGTCCATTTGTGTCATGCATCCGTGTAACAATACCTTGGAACTCATGCTCACTTGTTTTTCTACCTTAGTGGGAGCTTATCACTAATTTCAGTTTCTGATTGCAGGTGTCTAGCAGTACTGGATTTGTTACCAACTATATAAGATGCATTGCATATCTTTTTGACATATAAAGTAGCCTTTTCCGCACCAAGATTGTTCAATCCAAGGATTGCAGACTGATAGTGCAATCTGAATATTGTCCATATTTATACTGTTCTTGAAGGTGAAAGTTACTGTTGTATACTAACTATGCCTTCATGGTGGGGGAAATCTTCCAAAGATGTCAAGAAGAAATCAAATGTAGAAAGTTTCATCGGTTCATTGCACAGGAAATGCGTTAGACCTGGAGCTCCTCGTAGACAACATAGTGATACTACCTTGCAGAAGGTATCTGGAGCAGATTCACAATCTCCATCACCATCCAAACAAGTATCACGTTGTCAAAGTTTTGGTGAAAGGCCCCAGGCCCAACCACTTCCCCTTCCAGGCAGCCATTTTACTAACATTTATCCTGCCGATTTTGGGGACAGATCATTAAAAGGACCATCACTTGATAGAGGTTCCAAAACCACAGTGTTCCATCCCCTCCCAAAACCCGGGAATGGAAAAATTGGGAAACGTGCTGAAGTTGGTGAAAGGGACCTTGCAACTGCTTCTAGTTCTAGCGATAGTTCCAGTGATACTGATGATCCATCTGACTCACGGCTCCTAAGCCCTCAAGCTTCTGACTATGAGAATGCAATCAAATCTAATGCTGCTAGTCCTTCTGGGTGAGTTTGTTCCGCCAACAATATTTATTTGCGGAACTGCTTCTCTAATATGAAACACTTATTCTGTATCTTCCTTCTGACTGAACTATGTTGTTGCTCATATAGATTGAAGCAATGGGATCAATTTCCCTTTGCCAGCAAAAAGAGTTCAAAAGAGATGTCACCGCCAGCTAGTATCTTGCTGCATTGTCGAACTAGCCCCACGTCACCTAAGCAGAGGCCTGTAGATGCTAAAGTTGCTCATTTACAAGTTCCTCATCTAAGTGTTCCAAACAGCTCAATGTCAAGTCCTTCTAGAAGTCCAATGAGGGGATTTTGCCAGGAGCCTATCGTGAACGGTGGTTTCTGGCTAGGAAAGCCATATGCAGATTTATCACTACTAGGATCTGGGCACGGCTCAAGTCCGAGTTCTGTCCATAATTCAGGGCATAACTCTTTCGCAGGAGATGGAACATGCCAGCTCTTTTGGCCGAACAGCAGATGCAGTCCTGAATGTTCACCATTACCTAGCCCAAGAATGACGAGCCCTGGTCCCAGCTCAAGAATACACAGTGGTACAGTGACGCCACTGCATCCTTGTGCTGGGGGGGCATCAGCTGAGTCACCCGCAGCATGGCTTGAAGATGGAAGGCAACAGAGTCATCGGCTGCCTCTTCCTCCAATAACAAGTTCTAATGCCTCATTCACTCCAGCGTATTCAGCAGGAAATTCTCCCAGGAGTATGCGCAGTCCTGGTAGGACAGATAATCCTCCAAGCCCGGGTTCACGCTGGAAGAAAGGACGGCTGCTTGGCAGAGGAACATTTGGACATGTTTATCTGGGTTTTAATAGGTTGCTAATCTTTAATCATTATATTTCATTACTGAGCTAGCAATTCGACACTATATACTTCATCTTAATTATATTTCATTACTGAGCTAGCGATTCTGTCAGAGCTGCGGCGCCGAGTGGAGCCTGGAATCCTTCATCTTAATTATATTAACTTCTCTATTAAGCGTATCATATAACAGTTTTGTTTTTCAAATTAGGGCATCTATCCTTCCCATGGCTTAGTAATTAACAATTTAATTTAAGCCACACCTAATATCTTCATTATTGACTTTGTAAACATCTTATAGCTTTTGTCATCAATTTATGCTTATGCAAGACTTTTGGAAGTGCTTCAACAATTCACTTAATTGCTTGCTTCACCAATTACCACTTAATGAAATTCACTTTTGTTGTCCCTTGGGCTGCAGTGAAAGTGGTGAGATGTGTGCGATGAAGGAGGTTACATTGTTCTCTGACGATGCTAAGTCAAAGGAATCTGCTCAGCAACTTGGACAGGTGTGCTTCTTGGACTCTACTATGTAAAGTAATGGAGAAACTTTTGGAGCACTAGTTTAGAGAGAAAGAAAAATGCCATCTACTTGAACCAGCCTGAAACAGATTTATGATACATATTATTTCTTCTTGCAAATTTGCTAGCTCTCTGTTCCATAACTGGGTAATTCTTACAGGAAATTGCACTTTTAAGTCGCCTCCACCATCCAAACATTGTGCAATATTATGGATCTGAGACAGTAAGTCTTGTTTATCTTGCTACAATTACTATTTTTATTTCTTCATCAGGAACTTATAGAAGATTGACCTGGTTGTAGAAACCTTTAAATTTCTTCATCTTTGTTTTGTCTCATTTTGTAGTTCATCTGTTAGTAACTGAAATTATCCAGGAAAAGTTGAAATTATCATATTGTCTTGGATTAGTCTTCATGCTCTCTTGGATGATAATAGCAAGCATTGAACTTATTTGGAAATGAATCTCATTTTGCTTTTTTACCAGCAGTTTTTCCTTGTTTTAACATATAATTGAATGAAGGATTTTCTAGTTCTGGGAAATGAGATCCAGGTTAACTTTCCATGTGATGTCATTTCTGTCTTCAGGTAGATGACAAACTGTATATATACCTTGAGTTTGTGTCTGGTGGTTCGATTTACAAAATTCTCCAAGAGTATGGGCAGTTGGGTGAAGCAGCAATCAGAAGTTATACCCAACAGATATTATCTGGGCTGGCTTATTTGCATGGCAAAAATACAATTCATAGGTGGGCATATACTCATTTTGTTTGCAATTACATCATTGTTTCTTGTTCAACACTTAATTATTCAAGTTGGGGATTTTGTGACCTTACAAGTCACACTGGTATATTGATTGGGTGTATTATTATTTGGTCAGGGACATAAAAGGTGCAAATATTCTTGTTGACCCTAATGGGCGGGTAAAATTGGCAGATTTCGGGATGGCGAAACATGTAAACATTTCTTCTTAACTCTCATTGGTTTCCATTTGGGGCATGACTTAAGCGACTGGCTCTGTAATTAGTTTTATATTTGCAATTAATTTGGCTGTACTGAATGATTCTAATATTAATGTCCCCGCTGTATTTGCTTCCAAACAAAAGATACAAGTTACTTAATGAACATAGCCCCTCAACAGGGGACTATCTGATTGTTAGTTTGACCATTGGCCTATAGCAAAGTTATAGTAGTAGTAATAATAATAATAATGCTGTTCAATTAGTAATTATACTGTTTATATTGGTTAGTAAGTCTAATTCTGAACCAAACTTCTATAATTTGCAGATAACTGGGCAGTCCTGTCCATTGTCATTTAAGGGAAGCCCATACTGGATGGCGCCTGAGGTTTGTGAAAGACGATTCACTAGTTTTAGTTGTTTAGATCTACCTCAGCCAATTCTAGTATTGTATTATATATAGGTCATAAAGAACTCAAGTGGTTGTAACCTTGCTGTGGATATATGGAGCCTTGGATGCACTGTTCTGGAGATGGCTACCACAAAGCCACCTTGGAGTCAATACGAAGGGGTACGTTGATGTCCTTACAATATGAACATATTACTGTTACATCATTGTTGCATGTCGTAGGCCCAAAACCCCAAAAGAAGGATCTGCTTTCATAAATAATGATAGTGATTTCTTTGGCATCTGAAGGTTGCTGCTATGTTTAAGATTGGAAATAGCAAGGAACTTCCAGAAATTCCCAATCACCTCTCAGAAGAGGGAAGGAGTTTTGTGAGGCAGTGTTTGCAGCGCAATCCATCTCATCGTCCTACAGCAGTTCAACTCCTGGACCACCCTTTTGTAAAAAATGCTGTTTCTCTGGAGAGACCTGTTCTGTGTGCTGATCCTCAGGAATCAATACCTGCACTCACACATGCAGTCAGAGCACTGGTATTCTCTCTTTCCAACTCCTCCACTCATATATCTCTTTCCAACTTGCACTAATAATATATGATTTCCTTCAAGAATGTGTATTCTGATTATTACTCCTTCCGTCCCTTAAGAGTATGCAACATTTTGACCGGTGCGGGTTTTAATAAAATGTAGTTGACTTGAATTGTTGTGGAATATGGGTCACACAGAAAAATATTGTTAAATGTAAAAATAATGTTAGTGAAGAATGAGTCCCACAAAAAGGTATTGAAAAGTATAAAAGTAGTATAAATAAATGTTAAAGTGTGGGAATAAATGGGATCCACTAAAAAGGGTCATTTCCAAAAAAAGGAAATTGCATACTCTTGAGGGACGGCCCAAAATTAATTGCATACTCTTAAGGGATGGAGGGAGAATAATTTAGGTGGTTCCAACTTCCAATGGAAAATCTAGTTTACATGTTTAACAGTATGAAACCTCTGAAGTTTTTTTTTTTTGAGAA
Source organism: Salvia sclarea (assembly GCA_036873715.1). NCBI lineage: Eukaryota > Viridiplantae > Streptophyta > Magnoliopsida > Lamiales > Lamiaceae > Salvia > Salvia sclarea. The sequence continues at coordinate 3,313,471 of JAYJMF010000034.1, read as the reverse complement.
AGAAGCTTTTTAAAGTTTTAGTTGAGAAAAGTCTTAAGATGGCATATGATGAGGTGTCACTAGTAAAGTATAATAACAACTTTTAGCATAGATTTCTGATCATATATGGTTGTATTGATCTTATGTTTCATTTAGTATCTGGAGATTATTCCCATTGAGATTACATACCGAAAAGTTGCTAGTTCATTTATGTACTACCCCGAAGGAGGGGAGTTACCTTTTAAATAACTTTCTGAATTCTGTCAGGGCTTTGGACATTCCAGAACACCTCCTTGTTTGGACTCATCAGGAGCTGTCAATCATTCTAAAACCCCAAAAACTATTCCTGGATTTAGGTATCCTCTCTCTCTTTCTCTCTCTCTCTCTCTCTCAAACACACACACACACACATACACAGACATGTCATCTTCTGATGCTAAATGCAACTGTTAGTATGGTATGCATAATTGAGTTGCTTGTGCTGTAGCACATTGTTATGAATCTGCATCAGCTGTTGAAATTCTGTCATTCAGTCAAAACATGATGTATTTGCTGTTTTACCCTTCTCGAGTCTTTTTAGTTGCTGGTTTTTCATTCATTAGTAATCTTATTTAAAGTAGCTGGGTTTTGGTTAGGCCTTAGAAATGGTATTAGATGGTTATGGGGGTTAGCCTATCAAAAAAAGGCTATCCTATCATGCTAAACATCTATCTAGTAGGACAAGTAGTATAACAGTGATTATTATGTTTTGCTGTGTATCTCTGTGGCAAGAGATTGACACTAACATGAGGTCTAGCATAAAGCACATTGCTACACCGTAATACATATAATAGGCTACGGTTAGATGTCTCCAGTTTCACCTGACCACTCTGTAGCTGATACTCATTCTCATGGTTTAGCAGTGATGCCTATATGGCTAGAAACATCCCTTGTGCTGCACCTCCTGTTGCAAGTCCTCGTTCGTGTTCACGATCTCCACAGCACATAAATGGATTATCACCCTCTCCAATATCAAGTCCTCGGGCTGCATCTGGAGCTTCGACTCCTCCAGGTGGTGGCAACCTCGGTGCCATTCCACAATTCCATATGAAGAATTTGCATGAAGGCAGTGGTATGGTAGCAATGCCCCAAAATGCCTTTCCTGCACATGGAAATGGCTCTCAGGAGCATAAGCCTGACATATTTCGAGGACTCATTCAAGCTCATCTGTCCCTGGAATCCGTTTCACGGGAAAATGATATCCGTGGAAACAAGGCTGAAAGTCCTGTTTTGAAAGGTAAAAAGGAACAATTATACGATGCACATCTAGTCTTAGCTGACCGGGTGTCGCAGCAGCTCTTGAGAAATCCAGTGAGATTAAATCAAGGTGCGGAACTAAAGCCAAGTTCTTCGCTGCCTAGTCATAGAAATAGAAGTTGATGTGCACAATCCACCTTCGATTTACTGGAGCGTGAGTGGTGCATGACAATGCAAGAAGAGTTCCTAAGTTGTAACATATGCACTAACGAAACAATATTTTTAGTATATTCTTTTTCTTTCTTCAATAGGAGGGAAAGCCTAGCGCAATTTCTGAAGGTAATGATTTATTTAAGCACCAATTGTTTTCATCATCATTTTACACTTTTGTGATTTCGACAACCAATACTAACAAAATTATTCTCTTTTGCAGATTTAGGAAGCCACAAAAGTTGGCTTGCGTAGAGAACTGTACATTTGGTAGGTAGAGAGAAATTTGGGAATTGTTTTAGATTTTGCAGTTAAGTTGTGTTTTGAATCTTTTCCCCTGCCCTCTGCTACTACACTTTTAAGTGTTTTGTCAGTCAACTGGTCTTGTATATTTTATAGGACTACAAAATTTTGATGAGGATGCACATTGGGAAAATGATAATAGGCTGTGTTAAATAGGTTATGATTCTTATGGAATAGGAGCTCATTCACAATTCTGATGAGTTCATCCGAAATTACAGTGTATTTCTGCTGCTCAATTCCGATATTCTTGTAGTATTTATGCATCGGATATGCCCTTATTATTATCATCTTTATTAATTAACAAGGAAATTGAAAATTCACGTCATGGAGTACTTGAACGAACCCGATATCGTACATTAATTGGGCCAACTCACAGACATGCATATATATTTTTATTTAGACAAATATTTGCGTTAGGCTGGTCTCATTATCTATATATTAATTATCGAAGTCGAAGACAGAGCCGTTTGTTGTTTGCCGTTCCTCTATTATTGTTGCCACTCTCATTATTTATATATTACTTGAACCGGGCCTAACGTTAGGCCGGCTTAACGTAAATGTGTCTTTTTTATTTATTTCTTTGTTGTTCGTTTTGCAATACCATGGGAGCTTATTATATGAAATAAAAGAATACAAAATAAATAAAATCAAAAACCCAAATACAAGCTTTGGGAAAAAAGGAATATAAATATAGATTTTAGTTTTATTTTAGGCTATTCACACCAAAAATCACAATATTTGTACTTCAAAAATGTAAATTTGAACATTTATATAAGCCTAGTTAATTGCACAAGCTACTATCAAATTTTATTTTGTAATCAAACAAAAAATCCTGATAAAAAAAATGTCTTAACTTTCTAAATTTTGGAATTGGCACGAGTCCAAAGTTCGCTAGCCAATAACTTAATTGCTCGAAGTTTGTTTAGCAATCCGAAGTTGGTGAAATTAGGGATGGCAACGGGTCGGGTTCGAAGGTACTCGCACTTACCAAACCCTGTTGGGTCGGGTTTGGGCAAGTGTGAAATGGATTTTGGGCGGGTATGGGTTTGGAGACTAATACCCGTGACGGATTTGAGAAATTAGCTAAGGGTACCCACTACCCGAACCCGTTTATATATAATATAGATTTTATACATATTTTCACTTTTTATATACATAATAATACATTACATATATTGCATTTGCTCCTCATTATGCAACGTCAAGCCTCAATTCATCTCTTAACTTATACTTTTTCTCATATGATAATTAATTTATCCAAAATTCTAAACAATTTTAATTCTTTCATCTTCTTTACGGCTTTACCCACTCATCTCTTTTCTTTTTGTAAAGATACGTTACAGATAACTATTCTTACTAGATCCGATTTGTTATTGAGTCAGTTTGAATTCTTCTAACTTTTCCCTTCGAATTAAAAGCTTTTGGTGAAATTTACATATAGTTTTTGATTTCTTGTTTGTTATTTTGAATTTGCTTATCCTCACAAATTATAGGTAATTAATGTACATTAATTTGTCTTGTTTACTATCGTATTTATTTTATAGTGTTATAATTTTCATTAATTGATCACTCTGTATAAATATTATGATATTTCATATTTAATTATTTTATAAATCTAAACGGGTTTGTGTGTGTAATTAGCGGGTATTACTCAATGGGTTCGGGTCGGGAATGAGTCTTAAAGTTAATACCCGTGACGGGTTTGGGTTTGAAAATTTTAGACGGGTTTGGGTTATAGGGAAATGCTTAATGGGTGGTGATGAGTCTATTTCGACATGCATCATGGAAAAGAACTAAAAAATATAAAGTAATGCAAAATGGAGCGAACCAAGGTCCGTTCAGCCAAGATCCATAACGGGGACCGACGTGACTGGCTTAGATTCGCAATATGAGTGTGGTCGGAGTTGCTCGAAATGGTAAAGAATGCAAGATGTGAGAGCCTGAGACCTTTTCCTCCCTATTAGAGTAAAAATGGCGTATTTGTGTTACAAGTATGGGGAGAGAATTCCTTTGTTTTGATATGAACTAGCCGACCTTTTTTGCCAAGTTTCGCGAGGGGGCTTATATATTTCAACTATCCGAGGGGCAGATTGGGGAAACCAATAAAAGATAGTACAGGGGGTAATGTGGTCCTTTCAAGTACGTTATTAGACTAACTGTCGAGGGTAGTTGCATCTTTCCCAATCTGACAGCTCTGCACTATGGGTGGCGCCGTCTCTAACTTCACTTTTCGGTTATCGGCCTCAGATGGTGTCGGCCGACGAGATGATGCCACGTGG
>JAYJMF010000034.1:3231190-3252384 GCA_036873715.1 Salvia sclarea | reverse complement strand
TAGTCTAAATATTTTATATAAAAAATTATATATTATTTGAATACTATGTTCATTTACAAGTAAGTGAATAATTAATAGTTATTTCAAAATAAAATGTCATTAATGAAATTTAAATTATACATTAGGAAAGTGAAGCTCATATACACTCCTTTTATTTTTATCGGAAAGATCGTATATACTCCTAATAATCTAATATATCTACTCATACACAGCCTTTATAAAATCCTAATATATATTTTATTTCTGAATTGTTATACTATCGTATAATTATGTATACATTTACGTGTAAGCTTTCATAGTCGTCAAACTCTTATTTAAATAATATTCAAGTGTAAATATTTTATTGGAATATAAATAATTATAAAAAGTGATAAAAAAGAAATAAATAGAAATAATAACACATTCTACTTGGAGATATTGCTTAACACAATTAAATTAAACTTCCTTGATATCTTGATAAGCTTATAGGCTTATTGACGCAATCACATTCCAATTCACATAGGATTCCTTAATATCTAAGATTAGTGGTATTTTTAAACGAATATCTTTAGTTATTATAATATGATTATGATTAAATATGTTAATTTGTATCTAATTAATTATTGTATATTTTATAAATATGATACTACTATTTATTAGATTTTTAGATTAGATTTAAAGTAGGGGGTATATTAGGTAATTCAATATTTTGTCACACTGGCTCTCTTTTTCTATTAGTATAGATTAATACTCTTTTTGAGAAAAGACAAAAAAAAAAAAAAGTTGAATTTGGTTTAAACCAAAACCGAATTTCGAAAGTTTCGTAGCGATGGTCACACTTTCAGTCGTTTCGGTTGGAATTGTCAAATTGCCTGCCCCTAACTAAAATGTTTTAAGACAAATTTGTGTACATCCCAAGGCACGGTGCATGCATCTCAATTATAATGAATTAATCCACAATTGAGTTTTATTAATTACAATTAATTAAGATTTAATTAGAATAGACATATTATACATCCAATCCGGATGCACTAAAAGTTCAGAATGTGGCTCAATATTGAATATATAAAATTCAGAGGTTGCTCTTGAATGCTATGTTGGTCAGAAAAAAGAAAAATTGACTACCAACACATCAGGGAAAGATAACTCATCCAAAATTCTTTCCAAACAAATAATTAGCATCAAGAATTTCATACGGAAGTAAACAGCCAAAAAGCTCAGTAATCTCTTCGCTAAGTAGATTTCTTGAAAACTCTACAAGAATTAGAATCAAACAAATAGCCTATCCTCCTACTCACCAGCATCCCAAAATCTTACACACCTATTCAGACTTGTTCTTGTCTGACATCGATAGACTCCTCTTCATCCGGCTAAACGGCCCGACTGTGCGATCCATCACGTACATGTAAATGACCTGGCTCCATGACTGATATGAATCCAAGTTCTCATAAAACTGTGGCGCGATCTCCCTCACCTTGTGCAGCTTGTTCCCGGGGATCCTCGGGAAGTCGTGGTGCTCGTTGTGGTATCCGACACTCCACGTCATGATGTTGAGAGGGCCGTAGTAGGAATACGTTTCCTGATCCGGATTGAACACGTAGTGCTCGGAGATGAAGTGGCCGGCCATGGGGTGCATCCCACCTCCAACGAACGTGGACAAGATCAAGTAACCCAAGGATTTCCACCCGAAGAAGCAAACCATGGCCGCATCAAGGGAGACTTGAATAGTGAGGTTGACGAACTCCCATATGCCGGGAGGCTTTGGTTTGAGGAAGAGGGGGCGGAGAGCATAGAAGAAGAGTTGGAGAACAACCCATATGGATTTTGAGGCAGTGTTTCTCACGACTCTGGCTTCGGTGAGGCTTGGGACGTCCATGTCAACCCCGTCCACCCCTTGGTACCTGTGGTGCTCGAGGTGGTATTTCTGGAATGTGACGGACATGGGCACGCCGATGGGGAGGTTGGCGAAGATCCCTAGCCACCGGTTGTAGACTGGTGTCGAGAAAGCTAAGTTGTGACTGAGCTCGTGGATGGCTAGGAAGAGATTGTGGTTGAGGAAAGAGCCGAAGAAGTATGCCACTATGAGTATCTTCACCCAAGATGCATTGTTTAGGAAAGTCGCAGTCCATAGCTGAAGCAACACAACTGCAGCAATCTACAATGCAGGATATAATTATTGTTTCTTGCTGATCATGAATATTTAGAAGCATTGTATGGCATCAGATTTTATAAGGAAGCAGCAAATGCTAAATATTTACTACTGCTTATCTGTTAGCATTGCAGAACTGATTAATTTACCTATTTTCCTATACACCAGCATTCTTAATTTCATATAGCAATCCTCTACTCTAATGATCATCGATTCAGATGCAAGATTAGAAAACGCAAAATGGGTTTCTTCGGAACAATGCCTTGCCTTACTCTAAACAGAAAAGTGGAGTGGGGCCTCCCCACAAGTGAGACAACTAGCATTTAATACTAATGATTTTCCGTAACAAATAATGTTTGAACTAGTAGAAAAATCTGCAAAAACTTATCGATAAGAGTTGGCAAAGTTATTAGAAATTCTGATTGAATAAGAAGGGGATCAATCAAATCCACATTATCAATGGAATTCATTTACCCTAGCAGTGAAGCCATTAGTTTATTCATCCTCAATAAGTAAACTTCCTTCTGCAGTGAAGGGGTCAATCCCATCAAAGATCACTCCTTCCAGAAACCAGCACCAACAAACAAAGTTAAATTTGGCACATGAATGATTGAAATTGCAGATAAAACCAACGTGTAGAGGCATAGTTGATGAAAAAATGGAACTTCACAGACACACATGAATTGAGGATTGAATGCACGAAAATCAGAATGCAGCAGAAAAGAAACACATTGATAGAAGAGTATGAGAGCACAGATCTGGTATGAATAGTCGAAATGGAAAGCGAGATTGATGGATAAAGATACCTTGAGGAAAGCGAAGGGGTCTGGGCCAAACAATTGTTTGATTTGAGGGTATTGAGAGAGGATCTGCCTCCTGCGGGAAGCATGCGGCTCATCAGAGTAGGACCAGAAAAAATCAGTAGCCATTACTCCCTCCTTCCCCTTCCCTTCATCAAACCCCATTCCTCTCTCCCCGCTTCCGCTTACACCAAGATGTTGATGTTGATGTGCCTTTTCAATTTGAATTGAACCAAAGGAGGAGAGTGTATTTTTCCGGTTTTGTCCCTGCTAGATTTGCGTTGTCTCTGAATATTCTTGTCTAATTTGGAGAATATGACCATTCATGATTGCACTTGCACATGGAGGAGCTTCATCTCCTCGTCTTCAAAGTCGCTCATTCCAGATTTATAATTAAAGAAAAAATATACTCCTAGAAACTTGGGCTAAATATTGAAAATATTATTGGAAACGTTAATTTTTAATTTTATAAATGTTTATACTGCTCTCATACTAAAACTCCAATAATTGCTCATTGTGTCACAATCACAATTATGAAAGAATCTATACACCTTTTGTTAATCTTTTATTTTTCAAACATTTGATCAACTCAATTTATGATACTTTCATCCCAACCATTATTACGTCCCCCTCCTTTCACGAAAATTTGACCCATATTGTTCGAGACGAGTTTTATTAGTTTAGTTGAGTGTGTTGTGAGTGGAGATGAGATTCATTTGTATTATATTTTTAAATTGATTATTTATAGATAAAGTGTTAAAGGTATTAGTCCAATAAAAATTTGAGTGTAAATAAAGTGATGTATCGAGGTATAAAATAAATTTCAGAATGATACTAAAAATTGTGTATTTACAGACCGATTTTAAAAATCATGTACAAAATTCGAATTTAACCAAAGTTCATGTATTTTTGGCATAATAACCCCTAAAATAAATAAGCCTGTTGGTTCATCTACTAAAAAAGAAAAGAAATAATGCGAAGGAACCAAAATAACAAAAGATGTTAATTTCCGTGGACGAAGGAGTATAATTTCTGAGGACTAAACCGCATTATAATATGCTAAATTTCGTGTTGCACTATTACCTCCAATGGGATAATGCATCATGCATGATTTAGTGCAACATTTGAGTACCTTCGTATACAGCCAAAATTAATGTTGCACTATTCACAATCACAAGAAGTGAGTTACAGCACTATTTAATGCACGAGTTGAGTAATTTAGTACTACATGAACAACACTAAATTTAGTAAAATAGTGCATAGTACAAGTTTTCCCCAGAAATTTGGTCCACGGCATATGTTCTCAGTTTGAACTGGTGTCCTGTCATGTTATTTGAATTGGTTGTTTTGCTAATAAATACACTAATATTAATTAATTTACTTTTTTCAGTTACGTACATCCACCAACTTTAAGACTTTTTTGGATCAAATAGTGCAGGTTTGAAGTCAAATTGAAGTTTATGGACACCCTCAAACTACTTGCAATTTTTTTAATATAAATTTAATGTATAAATTTTAAAGGTGACGCCGACTCGAACTCGAGACCTTTGGCCTCGGGTATTAACCTCCTACTACTAGGCCAACAACACACACACAACTATTTGCATTTTTATGACTTAATACTGCCGACTTAATTAACATTATAGAAGAATCCTTAGTTTTGAACTTAAACTCATATCTACATACATTTATATGGCTTATATATATATATTAAAAGTCAAATAAAATGAGTATAATGATACTCAAATTCCTTGCAAAACGAATTAAAATATGAAAGTTCATTTGAGAATAGACGGAATACAGTGAAGAGATAAGAGCGTCAATCATAAATAGAATAAGCAAAAGATGAATAAAAAGAAGGCTGAATCCACTTTCACGAATGGATTCTTTATTTTAAGAAAAAGGAAAGAGGATACAGTATATTAATTAATAAAGCATGAGGCTGAGGCATAAGCAAAACAAACAACGAAAACACACCACAGGGTTGACCCACCCTGGACAGAGCTAATCAAACTCTGCTTTTGAATTGAATGTGTGGATGTAGTAAGGTAGATAACATTCTCTTCTCAATATATAAATGTGTAGAAAGTAGAAAGAAAATATATAATTACATTCTAAATTCTTAATTGTTAGTATGTTTTAGTAAACATATTTCTTGATGATCTATTGATAATTACAATTAAATGCACAATTTATCATAGAAGGGCTGCCACGCCAACGTAGTTAAACTCGTAATTTGCGTGAACCAAAACTAAATGGAGTAGCACGTGTTGAATCGAAATCCTTTACTTGAAATCGTAGTTATTTGTTACATTTACATAAGCACCGATACAACTTAATTTAAAATTAGATTACACCAAAAACGAAGATATCCGATCAAGATTGGGATCGCGAAAACAATCCGATTACTATAGTAGATCGTGTAACGAATCAAAAATTGTATTCATTGTTTGTATATAGAACAAACTTTAAATTCAGGGGAGGGGGAGCCATATTATGACAGATCAGTTTATGCCATCCCACCGTTTGTGTTTCACCAACATTAAATATTCCCTACCACCCATAATCTTCCTGATTACCCAGGAACACTGTTCAGGTATGTTCATTCGTCTTAAGTCCTGGGTTTTTACATAATATCCATAAGAAAGTCCTGCAGGCTGTTTCTATAACTTTTATCACCTTCTGTGGTAATATGAATATTTGGCTCCTTGTATTCCAGCCAACACAGACTTTATAAGTTGAACTCCCAAGTATTTAAATGGGAGTTGCCCTTGAGTCATGCCAGACACTCTCAGAATATCATCTCTTACAGCATCTGCCACCCCCCCCCAAAATATATACAGCTTTTTGTTTGATTAGCATTGATCCCTGAAACAGTAGAGAAGACACTAAATGCTTGTAGCAGCTGATTTACAGACTCTATATCTCCTCTAGTAAACAAAAGTAAGTCATCTGCAAAACACACATGTGTCAAACCCATCCTTTTGCATCTAGGGTGATACTTGAATAACCTATTCTTCTGCAACCCTATGAGGCATCTATTCAGATATTCCATGCCAAGCACAAACAGGTAGGGGGATATTGGATCCCCTTGTCTTAGTCCCTTTTTGGCCTCAAAAGGATATGTCAGCTCTCCATTTACACTAATAGTGTAAGATATAGTATTAAGACAAGCCATAATCCAGTTGAAAAATTTAAAAGAAAATCCCATAGCAAGCATCAGATATTTGATAAAAGGCCATTCAACATAATCATATGCTTTCTGTAGATCCACCTTTATCATACATCTAGGTGAGATCAGCCTCCTCTGATACCCTTTAATTAATTCATGGCTAATCAATATGTTGTCAAAGATCAATCTTCCCCTGATAAAAGCTGACTGACTATCACTTACCAAGGAACTCAACACTTCTTGCAACCTGTTAGCCAAAACTTATATACAACAGTGCAACAGGCAATGTGTCTGAAGTCTTTCACAGAGCTCGCATTATCACATTTAGGTGCCCTGTTGATTTCTTTTGGCATAAAGCTTGTTTGAAAGAATTGTTGAACAGCCTTAACAACATCTTCCCCCACCACATGCCAAGCTTTTTTGAAGAACAGGACATTAAAGCCATCAATACCTGGGGCTTTTTCTGAGCTCATGCTGAATAGAGCAGCTTGAACCTCCTCCCCATCAAGTCTCTCTGTTGTATCAAATTCAGTCTGCTACCTCTCTCCACTATAGCCCTGTCAACCATAGCTAATTCCTCAGCTGCACTACCCATTAGCTGAACATAAAAGGCCCTTATTTCTTGCTTAATCTGCTCTTGTGTGACACATCTGCTTCCATCTGTTCTAATGAGGAGTTTTATGGCTTTGGAGGCTTGTCTTGCCTTGGCATAAGCATGGAAAAATTTGGTGTTGGTATCTCCAAGTTTTAACCAGTTTGCTCTAGCCTTCTGCCTCCATATCTTTTCTTCTATATCATTTCCGTTAATTGGGAGATTACAAGAAAAATATTTTTACCACTGATAACAAGTGAAAAGAATTAAAACCGATTTTAAAACCATAAATTTGGGACGATTTTTGATGCAGCACAAATTGTGGCAAAATTTATGCAACGTGCGGAAGTTTCAGATTTCGACAAGAGCCTAGTGTTTTTCGGGTGGAAATTACGTTCCGAGAAATACACATTGCTTTGCAATGAGTGAAGGCGGATTTCGGACAAATTCCATCGTTTAGAGGGTCAAAATTGCAATTTTAGAGTTTTCGGGGTTATTTTGCAATTTCGAATTTATGTTTTGGGCCTTTTTGTTATTTCTTATAATTTCGGCGATTAGGATTAGTATATAACCTCTGTTAGCCACCTGTTGAACGTAGTTGTTTGATGTTTTATAAAACTGAGATTTATCTCTTTTATCTTTCAATTCTTGGTATTCTATAAAATTAACGAGTTTTGATTGTGTTCTTCATGTTCCACACATTCACGCTGCATCAATTTTCTAATTACAATATGATTTTATATTATGGCGATTACTGCATTGGTTTTCAGTTCTAGGTAATCTAAAAAGAGGACTACAAATGGTTGTTTTAGCTAGGGGTGGGCGCGGTTTGGTTTGGTGCGGTTTGACATCAAAACCAAACCAAACCAAAAAGTATTGTTTTGTAATTTTAGTAAACCAAACCAAACTGAATGATTATCTAAATCGAACCAAATCAAACTATATTAGTACGGTTTGGTTTGCGGTTTACACATATTTTCAATTCCTCCTTAATAATAATACAGAAAAATAAATATCTAACGACATTCGAAAACGAAAAAGCATGATACCATTCAAAATAAATTAAACTAATAGAGTCGGGAGACATCATTCGAATATATGAATTAAATGAGTTAAAGTGTATCTAAAAATAAGATAATATCACTATTACAATTAAAAAAATCAAAAAGTAAAGCCATTTTATATCTTCAAATTTCATCTTTAATTATTTTTGTTTTTGTTATTGCGTAAGAAATCATGTGATGATATTAACATTATATCATATTCTTTAAAAATCTAAAAAAATAATATATATTTAAATAACAATAATGATAAATGTAACAATAATAATGATAATAATAATAATAATAATTTATTAATTATTTTAATTGTAATACGGTTTACGGTTTAATTTGGTTTATAAATTTTAAAAAACCAAACCTAAACCGTAAATCATAATTTCTAAAAAAAATTAAACCAAACCATAATTTTCGAACCATAAACCAAATCAAACTGCATAAATGCGATTTAGTCCGATTTAATTTACGGTTTAAACCAAATTGTGCCCACCCCTAGCTTTAGCTGTAAACTACGTTTTTTAATGTGATGAACTAAGCCCATTCTCATTTTTTTAAACACATCAATTTGTTTAAATAGATTGTGAGCAATATTTAAATTGTAAAAAATTGAGACATAGTATTGTATTTACTTTACTTTCTTCGTGAGCAGAGGCGAACTCCGATGGAGCTAAAATTGAAAAATATCTTAATATAAGGGTGTTAATGGGGAAAAAAAAAATCAAAATTACAGTTTTGAAAAAACAATTTATTTTGCTGGGCTGTTTGGACTCCCTCTGACTCCCCCTGCTTCTGAGTAATACTTATAGGTCAGGGATCTCATATAGTATAATTTTCACAATAAAATTTATTTTTCATGTTTGTTTATTATGCTGTCACACATGTGCCTGATTGACCCAAATCCGATTTTACTCAAAATTCAAATAGTTCCACTCTATTCGCTTATCTGATTTGCATTTAATATAAAGTCATCGCGTTAGCCTTATTCTCAAATCGGAAAAGAACCGTCGTGCTGTGCTCAGAAAGTGATAATAAAACACATTACTCAATTGATCCATTTCTTTGGTCCAAAGTGGATTATTGTTATCGTCACAAATGAATGCTCATGGAATTTAAATATTAAAAGGAAATTGAAGGTGAGTGACTAAATGAGATTATTACCTTATAGTACAATCTTGAGGTTGTGAAATTATAAGAGAAACAAAAACAACTAGTATGAGCTAAAAATGATTGAGTATCTGCAGACTGTAGCCACTGTCATAAAGAGGCAATTACTAAAATAATTATTTTAAAATAGTAAGGATAAAAAATAAGTATTCATTTGTGAAATGAGGATTAATTTTGATCTTTTTATATTAACCGGTCTATATTTATCTTTATTATATAAGAAATATTATTTTGATATATTTCCTCTTATTATAACTTTACTACAAATATTATAGTCTAAATGTGTGAATTAGATGAGCACATGAATTTTTAGTTACGACTTACGAATTTGTCACTCTATCATTGAATTAACCAGGTTATTCCCAAGACAACATAGAGTTGACGTGAAACCGATCAAACAACCTGATATGATAGTTTCACATGTAACGTTGAAAATTTTATTAAATATCTATTATATATATAATAAGGGAGTTGGAGATATTTGCAATCAATTGCAAATTGATTGCAAAATTGGAGTGGTAATTTTTGTAAATAATGCAAAAATATAGGTTACAATTTACACAATACAATTTTGATTCTTCCATTAATGAATGTGGAGTGGAAAGTGGGGTGGGGTGGGGTGGTTCGGATGGGATCCTCTATCTCGAAATTGTGTGCCACTCCGTGTGCCACAATGAAAACTAAGTAGTTTTGATAATATATTCAAAACCCTACGGCTCAAACGGCTCGGCTTATCTTCTCCCTCTTTCCTTCTTCACGCAGTTCTTTCCGAACTCAAAATCCAATCCAGATTCAAAACTATAACAATCCTCCAAATTCATCAATTCCTATCTAAAAGACTAAAACAACAAACACAAATAAGTTGTGGAGGGCGGAGGCTGGAACACATAGCAACTGAGCCGCGGGGCGTGCGCGACGGCCGACGGGGGGCAGTGGGGCGAGCTGGAGCAGGAGGGGGGCTGGAGTGTGACGATCGGCGTCGACTCGGTGGTGCTGGATTGGCAGCGGCCAGTCGTTGTGAATAGGGGAGGCGACGAGAATAGGGAGAAAACAAAAACCTCCTATCGGCAGCTGCTATATACCCTACTGCAGGCTGCAGCGGGTCGCGACGGCGTGGGCGAGGCGCCGCTGCTGGATGGCTGGGAGAGCTGCGCGCCGCCGCAGGTCGACTCCGGCGGGAGGGGGGGCGAGCTGCGCGCGGCGGCGGGTCGACTCTTGACGAGCGGAATTGATGAATTTTGGGGATTGATGTAGTTTTGAGTTCGATGTTCTATATAAGAATTGATTAATTTCAGATTTTAATTGAATAGACAAAGATGTGGAACCAAATTAATCAACAATCCTCCAAATGAATTTGAATGGAAAGAATTGCGTGATGAAGCAAAGAGGGAGAAGAAGCCGAGCCGATCCGATCCGTTTGAGCCGTAGAGTTTTCAATATATTATTATCAAAACTACGTAGTTTTAATTGTGGCACACACACAATTTTGGGACAGAGGATCTCATCCGCCCCCAAATGTTTACAATAGCTTGTATACGTTCAGTTGAAGAATATCTATTCCTCCACAAATTAGTGAATTACTATTAATTACTAAACCAAGAAAATTAAAAAAAAAAGAATGGCGAAGAAAAGCAGATTCCATCAGCAAATTCTGGACCCTTTTCGATCACCTCTCAATTTCGCACCTTACCTTTTTACCCCTCTCGGCTATTTCTCTTTTGTTTTTTTTCCTCCTTTCTACTATTGCTTACGCGTCACCCCAACACTCAAGCTTTCCAAACTTATATACACACACACACATATATCTTAATTAATAATATCAACACACACAGACATACACTTTTATACATATTTTATAATAATATGTATATGTAGAGAGAGAGAGAGTTTCACCGTAGAAACTCGGTACCAACAAAACCACTCCCATTGCCCTTTCTAGCTAATACATTTTGGATGAGAATTTTTATTGGACACAGACTGAAGGAATTGAAACAGAAAATCTGAGTTTCAGTCTGCGAGTTCTGTTTCTTTCTTCTTCTACATCTCACCAGTCCACCTCCCCATTGCATGTCGTTTTACTTAGATTCCTGACGCGGTTTGCTTCTTCTCATTGCATTTCCCTCCTATTTATATATACTGGTGTAATTATTATTTGAATATAATATACATAATTTATTCAGAGTAGTTTATTCTCCGTTTCTCAACCTCCCCAATTTGTGCAACTCCTCCACACAACCGTCAGTTTTTTCTTTGCTGGCACGAAATTGAGTAAGATATTCAGAAAAGGAGTTGTCACATTTTTGTTAATTCAATGAGGGGAAATGGAAAATACGAGCGGCGGTGGGGCTCCGACACCATTCCCGCCGGACATCTAGCGAGCGGAGGATCCTCGCCGGCGACGGAGTACTCCGCCGATTCGGCGGCGTCCGCGACGGAATTCGTCGAGGTCACGCTCGATCTGCAGGACGACGATACAATCATCCTGCGCAGCGTCGAGCCGGCCACGGCGATCAGCATCGACGGCAATGACGTTATCTCCGGCGTCGAGACTCCGGCGCCTTCGTCGGCGTCGCGATCTCCGACCATGCGGCGGAGCGCTTCGAATCGGCTGCTCCAGTTCTCTCAGGAGCTGAAGGCGGAGGCGCTGGCGAAGGCGAAGCAGCTCTCGCATGAGCTGAGGCGCTTCTCGTGGAGCCACGGCCACGCGTCGCGGATACTCTCCGGCGCCGGCGCAGGGAACGCCGGATTGGACTCCGCTCTCGCGGCGAGGGCGATGCGCCGGCAGCGCGCGCAGCTCGATCGGACGCGCTCCGGCGCTCACAAGGCGCTGCAAGGGCTTAAATTCATCAGTAATAGCAAAAACAACCGCGTTGAAGCGTGGAACGAAGTTCAGATCAATTTCGAGAAGCTCGCCAAAGACGGTTACCTTCATCGAGCTGATTTCTCGCAATGCATAGGTTAATTAATTAATCTCAATAACTTTGTCTCGATTAACGAGATAGTTTTGTTCTTATTTGACTATGATGATTTAATTAGGCATGAGAGATTCGAAGGAATTCGGGCTGGAGATGTTCGATGCATTAAGCAGAAGAAGACGAATGAAAGCCGATAAGATCAGCAGAGATGAGCTTTACGAGTTCTGGTCACAGATTACTGACCAAAGTTTTGATTCGAGACTCCAGATTTTCTTCGACATGTAAGTATCAATTTCATTTAGTTAATCAGTTTACAAATCTTACTTAGCCATTAAGTCAATTAAGTAATTAAGCTACAGTAAAAGTAGAAATCCGTTTCAAATTTTATTCAAACAAGTTTGGAAATGTCGGACGGTTGGTTAGCCCCGAATTATTCACACTGTCATAAAAAATAATTAGCCGTACATGGTTGATTATCAAGCAAATATCCGTGGTTATATATCACTTTAGTGAAATTGAATTAATGAATGATCGTGTGGCAGGGTGGACAAAAATGAGGATGGTCGGATCACAGAAGAAGAAGTTAAAGAGGTAACATTAATTCCATTCGGCTTTTTTAAATTAATCATTTCTCTAATAAATAATGGGTAATCATCACTCTTCATCGGGAACTTTTTTATTAATGAAGGGATGATTATGAGGTAAAGCACAGTCTGTCAGATTCTGGCAGAATTAAATTATAGAGCTGACCATTTTATCAGGAACTAATTAGTTAGGTACACTTGGGAGGATTATGATATAATATAATTCTTTTGAAAATGTAAATATTAGTAGTATATAACATGAATATTATTCTTCATGCAATTGAAAGATTTAATGGGATACTGCATATGGGCAATAAATGATGGAATCAATAATAAAAAAGTTTCTTATTCCTTCAAAATTATTTGAAGAGTGGGTTTAAAATCGGTTAGAGATAGGCATGAAGGATGACAATATTATATAATTTCCTGTGCCAACAACTCCAATATATATGTTTATACGTATTACATATAAAATACGTAACCAGTACTTTTTCTTGGTCTGCTGGTTAAAAATAATAGGTATGTCAAAAATTGTGAAAGGGAAATTAGGCAACTCAAGTCTCACTGATGAGATTAATTAAGTGGCGGAGTTGGTAAATATCATTTTATTAATATACACATGCAAATTATGCTTCTACTTTTGTTATTTGGTGACATTCATTTATGTACACATATATGTATATATGTGCACACGTATTTATTTGAAGTTGAACTAGAAATATTGATATTGAGATAGTCAAAGTAAGCTACGTCAAAATTCTGTAAAATGCACCGACTTTAAATTAAAGATTAAATCAACTCTGGGGTTGGTGGGGGTAAACTTGTACGTCTGAATGAATGAAAACGTTGACATGAAATCATTATAGTTACCAATTCCTGAAATTCGAACTTTTTCGTAGCAAAAAGAAATCCGCACTTTTTTTTAAGTTAAATAATAACTACATTTTCCTGTTATTTTATGATGTAGATTATTATGGTAAGTGCATCTGCAAATAAATTGTCGAGATTGAAAGAGCAAGCCGAAGAATACGCAGCTCTAATCATGGAAGAGTTAGACCCTGAAAGGCTTGGCTACATTGAGGTACAACTTAATTTCACTCCAAACGTACTTCACAAATTTCGTACTACCTTATTCTAAATCGTTATCTATAATAAGACATAATAATTAATAATACATACACATGCTTTCACTGCGAAACTCTAAACAATGTTTTTATTTAATTTTCATCCCTCTCTCTCTATATATAAATATATATGTTATGTATTTTAGCAAGTTAAGTTTGAAATAATTTTGATTTATACGCCTTGCAAGTGAGAAAATGGATGAGTTGCCCCAAAAGTTACCATTGTACTTGCATATCTTATCTTAGTATTTAGTGTTTGTTTCTTCACCAACCACAGCACATAGAATGAAAAATGGTTGCAACTAAAACTATCGTGTTGGACTTTAGTTACCAATTTTATGTTAATTTTGTTTAGAATGATTAAGTAGTTAGATGACAAATATATGACTGATTATATCCTCTTATATAACATTGCGGTTATCGTGTTGTTCAACTATATATATACATGTTGCATGTATAAATATAGAGTTATTGTTATAGTTAAATATCCAGCCTCTGAAAAATCCTAGAGCCTAGTTTTCAAGTCAAAATGAGAAGTTGGGCGAGTCGGGGGAAATAGGAAAAAGTGATGACAAAAGAACTCCTAGAAACATTATTAAAATTAAAGTATGATTATATCTAAGGATCAAAAGTGGTTGAAAATATTATATGCATTTGCCCTTAATTATCTTGCTACGGCATAGTATGAAATGTCTACGTTGATAGCTCAACGACCCTAACCTTCGCTCATTGGCTGGGAGAGGTACTTAATTTTTACGATTATTTTTTAAGAATTTCTCTCAAATTATAAACCTTGTCCGACTTAAAGAAGTTTGCTGGTTTTGTCAAAAATAAAGAAAATGAAAGTTTTTGCTGGTTTTATTTACATGTGTAGGGCATAAACGTAATAACCATTCATTTGTGCCTAGCCAGTGGGTTAACAGTTGTATATTAAAATACTTCATATGTTTCAGAGTAACTTTTTAGCAAAAGAAGTAAAAACAAAATCAAAATTGTTGATGTTTTAAGGAATTTGAGAAAAAAAATTAGTTTAAGCTTCTAGTTTGATTCTTAGCAAGAGCAATGTTCTACTGACATAAAGAAGTAAAGAAAAATAGATTACTCAATTTTCACTATGTAATGTGAGGATAGTTTGGTAATTAAATGAATGGTTTCCAGAAGTAGCTTTCTTGCCAACTGTTTATTTAGAAAATTAATCAGTTACCTTATTCTAATTAGATGATACGGGAGGTTATTGAAGAAGATTAAAAAAAGAAGATGCAACAAGCTCGTTGCCGAGTATTAGTTAGTACCATAGTCTTGATAGTTGGCTTCATATGACATAGTCTTGATGTCTCGCTATGCAGAAAACCATATACCTATAATATAATACTAATAGAGGAGATTTTCCTGTATAAAAATCCAAATTATTGATGATTATGTATGTGATACGTAGGTATGGAATTATTGTGAATGAATAATACACTATACGTGCATTTATCTTCGCTTTTCTTCTTGAGGAAATTGATGTGTATTTTCCTCCATAAACTTCACTTTTGTAGTTATTCAATAATTCTAGAAGCGAGACAATGAGATGTGTTTTGTGAAAGAAAAAAGTATATCGTTTTGCTCACTAATTTACTAGTAATTGCAAAAGGAATGAAATACCAATTTAATTAGACAAAAAAGGGAATCTTGTCTACTTGCTTTTGCCCTTTTCCTATCATACGACCTTGAAGACGTGCAGACTTTTTTTGGCCCATGTGGACATTCTATTTTCCGGACCATTAAACCGTGTTTTGAGCACTCAAAAAATGTTGAAATCAGTCACACATGTATGGTCCAAACATTATTGCATTTTGGCTCATTTAGGGATAAAATTCCGCATGAACCAACTTTATTAATTCATCATATCTTATGCATGTAATTTGGTCACACAATGATGCAGCTCTGGCAGCTGGAGACCCTACTGCTACAGAAGGACACTTACCTCAACTACAGCCAAGCTCTAAGCTACACAAGCCAAGCTCTCAGCCAAAACCTCCACGGTCTCCGGTATCGAGGCCGGATTAAGAGATTAAGCACTAAATTAGTTTATTTCTTGCAAGAAAATTGGAAGAGAATTTGGGTGTTAACTCTGTGGGTTATGATAATGATCGGACTCTTCACGTGGAAGTTCTATCAGTACAAACAAAAGAACGCGTTCAAGATCATGGGCTATTGCCTCCTCACAGCTAAGGGCGCAGCCGAGACTCTGAAGTTCAACATGGCGCTCATTTTATTGCCTGTGTGTAGGAACACCATTACTTGGCTGAGGTCCTCTAAGATGAGCTATTTTGTGCCATTTGATGACAACATCAACTTTCACAAGGTATGCACCTCTAAATCCATCACTCTTAAGACATTGGGGCCCCAGCATATGAGGAAATACCCTTTATTTATGTTATTTCAAGACCAGCCTTATTCTTTAAGACTAATAATATAGAACAAAACAAAATGACATGAGAAATGAACCATGTCCCCAACAACTGAGGTCTTCATAAGCATATCACCTACTCACTACTCACGCTTGTTATGTTTTCTTATTTTATACGTCTACATGTGGCCCTGTCCCCATCGACTTATGAGCAAGTCACCACTGATTATTTGATTAAAAACCAAAATTTCAGTACTACATGTTTTTTTCTACTTGAGTTTACCGGGTCAACTGATAATCACCCAACAGAGAACTTTGACATTTTGCGGCATGATATCAGAACTTTCTTCTGGCATTACAACATGGTTCATATATTGTAGCTTAAAAGTTTTTTTCGAAACAGAAATAAAGCATGCAACACATGTTAGATAATTTTATTCTCTCCGCTTCTAGTGTTACAAGTCAGGTTTCGAAGTAAAAGTTTGTGGAGAAAGCATTCATATTGGTGTCCAAAATAATTGACTTAACTCTGAGGTGAAGGCTATCCCAGCTGCCAATGCAACAAAAATTAATATGTTAAGAAAATTTCGACTAGTTTTTCCTTGCAGAATGCTTCTAACTATTTTAGTTTATTGTGTGTAAAACTGGCAATATTTGAATATGTTAGAGCAGAGACCAGAGAGGGTGTCCTGTTTTAGCAACAGAGGAAGATTACTTTGCAATGTTATGCAGCAATCCTCATGAAAAAAAGTTTATTTAACTTTAATAGTAATATCAATATTTGATAGAAAGCCTAATGGAGGTGTGCTTGAATTGCCCTAGTGGTAGAGAGGTTAATGCCCGAGGAAAAAGGTCTCGAGTTTGAGTCCTCCATGACGGCCTTTAAAATTTCCTTGTTAATTTATATATGTAAAAAAAGCCTAATAGAGAAAAGAAAAGAAATGAACACTTAAACAATGTTTCTTTTATAAGCTAAAAGGGAGGGGAATATTCATGTTTCACATGAATATTTGATTCATTAGGAATTTAGGATTTGACAACTTGAGCATGCGTCATAGCTCAAACCCCATGCGAATCTATGGCATAGACTATCTGTTAGTTACCAGTTCACCATCATGTCACTGATCTCTAATTTATGAAGTTATTGCAGTAGACATTCATTTAAAGTATGATAGAGTTGTGATCAGTGGTTTTCCCTTTCTTTCTTGGATACAAACAGACTATCGCTGCAGCCATTGTAGTTGGTATCATACTCCATGCAGGAAACCACCTTGCTTGCGACTTTCCAAGGCTTATAAAGGAGTCCAATTACAAATACAACCTGTATATGAGTCATGATTTTGGTCGTCACAAGCCACAGTATATGGACCTTGTTAAAGGGATCGAGGGTGTGACGGGGATCCTCATGGTGATCCTTATGATCATTGCTTTTACATTGGCATCAAGGTGGTTCAGGCGGAGTCTTATTAAGTTGCCTAAGCCATTTGACAGGCTCACAGGCTACAACGCTTTCTGGTATTCGCACCACCTGTTTGCCTTCGTCTACATCTTGCTCATCATTCACGGCACATTCCTTTATCTCGTTCACCACTGGTACAAAAAGACGGTATGCATATATTAGCTAGAATTTACACACGTAAAGAGTTGTGAAACTTGAGCTCCAAAGATTAATGCCATTCAAGTTTCGTAACATTGCAGACGTGGATGTATCTTGCTGTCCCTGTACTCCTTTACGCTGGAGAAAGGACCCTTAGATACTTCCGGTCAGGCTTCTTCAGTGTCCGGCTTTTGAAGGTGATCATGATTTTACATAGACGATTATAGCTAAAGTTCAACTCAAGACATGATATCTATGTCTGGTTTTTCTATACATTCAAGAGGCTAATTACTTTCAATTTTTTTCTCCAACCTTTCCAGGTAGCCATTTATCCAGGAAACGTACTGACTTTGCAAATGTCAAAGCCTCCACAGTTTAGATATAAGAGTGGGCAGTACATGTTCGTCCAGTGTCCAGCTGTTTCTCCATTTGAATGGTAAAATTTAATAACTTGGTATTAAATTCAGTTTGTGTGAAATTAATATCTCAAAATGTATGATGGGAGTTATTTACCTAACTGTACCTTGGTCTGAATATCTGAACCTACACCAAATATCAGTGTCTCTCTAATGCTTGCATATTCATAGCTATAGTTGGGCATGTAATAATCAACATTGTGCATATCCAGGCATCCATTTTCAATTACCTCTGCACCTGATGATAACTACCTTAGCATTCACATAAGGCAGTTGGGTGACTGGACACAAGAACTTAAGAGGGTGTTTTCTGAGGCATGCGAACCTCCTCTATCTGGGAACAGTGGGCTACTCAGAGCAGACGAAAATACTAAGAAAAGGTGTGTTTCTTCTCCAATCATTTTATATGCATACTTCATGAACTTGTAGAGATGCATTCCTCCCATTAATCTTTAAGTTATTTTCTGAATCCAGTTTGCCAAAGCTACTAATAGATGGACCTTATGGAGCTCCGGCGCAGGATTACAGAAAGTACGATGTGCTCTTACTTGTTGGTCTTGGTATTGGAGCGACGCCTTTCATCAGCATCCTTAAAGATTTACTCAACAATATTGTCAAAATGGAGGAGCTGGCTGTAAGCATTACTTCTCATTGTGGAAGTCTCTCATCATGGTTGGCCATTTTAATTTCACAAAAAAAAATGAACCTAAGAAGATCTTTTCTTTTTTTATGCATTTCAGGATTCAATATTAGATTTCAGCAGGTATTCAGACCAGAGTGTGGGCTCTAACGACTCATCCGTAAACAAGATTTCTCCCAAAAGGAGGAAACCTGTAAGAACGACTAATGCTTACTTCTATTGGGTAACAAGAGAGCAAGGATCGTTTGATTGGTTCAAAGGTGTCATGAATGAAGTGGCTGAGCTTGATCAGAGGGTAATGCAGCATCTCAGCATCACTTATTCCTCCGAAAAGCTTGTTCTCTCTGCTGCTTATAACCTCAAAATATTGATTGTGCAGGGTGTGATTGAGATGCACAATTATCTAACCAGCGTATATGAAGAAGGCGATGCTCGTTCAGCTCTCATCACCATGGTTCAGGCACTCAACCACGCCAAAAATGGCGTCGACATTGTATCTGGTACAAGGGTAGGAAACTACTCCTCTGCAACCAATATGTTACATATTAAGATCAATCATTTGATCTTATAATATATAGCTGACAAACGCGTTTCTGAAACCAACCTCGTATAACAGGTGAGGACGCATTTTGCAAGGCCTAATTGGAAGAAAGTTCTTACAAAGCTCGGTACGAAGCATGCCAATGCAAGAATAGGTGAGTCATTGTGCTATTCCAAAACATTGCGAGGTATATTCAGTTTCCATACATGGCTTAACAATGAAGATTTGAGCAGGAGTTTTCTACTGTGGAGCACCGGTATTAGCTAAGGAACTGAGCCAGCTCTGCTATGACTATAATCAGAAGGGGTCGACAAAATTCGAGTTCCACAAAGAGCACTTCTAAGAGAAACCATAGAGAGCAAACGTCCAAGTATTTAGTAGTAGTAGTAGTAGTATATTCTTGGCCTATGAGGAAATTAATAATATTATTTTGTATAGTTCTTGATAGGATACCAAAGTAGAATTACACAAAATGTATACGTACAAGTTGAGTATATATAAAATATTTTGATCAGCCATTGATGGCAATGAAGATGGTAGCAACCTCTGATCATCCGCCACGTGGCACTATACGAGGTTTGGTATCCGGCATTTCAATGAAGTTTCTCCTTTGCTAAAGAAATTTTACTAGTTTTCTAGTATTTCCTCAGTCTATCAAAATTGATTATGCATATATATCCTTCCACGAAAAATGTGTATTTTCCTTTTATATACATGGATCGAACACTGCCATACAATCCTCCAAATTACCAAAAACTTGTTATGGTATCTGTAATTACCTTATAATTGTGGAACTCTTTCTCCACTAACCTTTTGTTATGATCCACTACTTTACCTATACTTATCCTTATAGTACAATTGTATAACCCTTTTTCCACTAACTTTATGCTCATTACAACTTATTAAAATCTTTGTCAATAAAATTTGTATACTTTTTTTATGGATGGAGTAAGTATTGTTTATTGTTGTTATTATGGAGGGATGAAAATGTCCTTAGAATATAGAATGCTTACCTTTCCAATAGTAAAATATAATGTCATCTTTACATAATTGTCTCTTCCTTGAGGATCACAAGAAGCATCATAGATTCATACTAATAATTAATAAGGTTTTGTATTTAACTATATATATATTGAAATTGACTATATCATTGAGCTCATTAAATTCTCAAGAAAATGGGCTAAAGGCCCAATCTCATTTATGTGTAGAAAACTTGACGGATTGGAAGAATCATTGAAATTTGTAGCATTCATCCATGATATGAACGAATCAAAAAATTGGGAAATGAATTGTGTAAGTGTATTCAACGAAACTCACAAGTTATAGTGATGGTAGCGAACGCGACAGAATAGACAAGTTGTATATAATGCAATTGGACTTTGAGCATATCTTTCTCTCCGTCGACCCATTCAATTAAATAAAATTCTATGGAATATATATAAAATAGCTGCCGCCTTTGACGCCTGCTCATTGGTTGCCGGTTAGGCGATCACACATTGCTCCTCATATATAATTAAGGGCACCAAATATTTTTGAGTCTTATTATGTGTATTTTTACTATGTTTACTTTATTTTAACATTGATTGGTCTTAATGTAGATGGTAGAAACAGTCATAAAACTTTGTGATCAATTGATCATAGATTTAATTCCCACCATGTTGTATAATTTAGCACGACTTTAGCATAGTAGGCGAAGTTCAAGGGCTTTAATAATTGGTTTTTAATCTTTATTATGTAACTTGACCAAAAAAAATAAAAATACTACTATTATTTAATAAATATTTATTTTGTTATAATTTATCTATATTTCTTAAGACCATTAATTTAAGCATATGCGACTAGATTTTGGGAGTGTTTGACAAAGCTTATTTAAAGAAAGTTTATATTCGACCAATCTTTTTAGGGCAAATATCAAATTAAATCCTAAACTATGTGGTTTGTACCAAAAATATCCTGAATTTTCAATAATATCCATAAAAGACCTAAATTAATGATAGTGTACCAAAAATATCATTATTATTATTTTTTATTTATAAAAATATGACTAGGATGCCACATGGCAAAAATG
>JAYJMF010000034.1:3204346-3226671 GCA_036873715.1 Salvia sclarea | reverse complement strand
TTCGTAGCCACTCATTATAATAAATTTTGCATATAAAACAATTTATTTATAGCCACTTCTTATCATGTTTATGTTTCCTTCTATTTTCTTTTGTTGGCTAAAGAGAGACTTCATGTCTTCATTGGCTTCTCTTAATTACTCAATTAGATTATATGCTTTTTTGTATTATATATATTTTCACAGTCGTTCTCCTTAATGTAATCTAATTAAATAATAGATTATGAATAGGATTAGGTATGAATATATTTCAAATTTATAAATACGAATATGTAATATATATTTTACATAATTGCCCTTAAGATTAAATATATAATAAGGGTATATTAGGTAATCTTATTTTGTCACACTGACTCTTTTTCTATTAGTATAGATTATCGTCTAAATTGGTTTAGATCCTCCTATCGGTATCATTGGTGCAATTTCTTGATTTTAAGTCGACATAGTAGTATCTGGTGTAGAAAATATTGTACAAGACTTGGGGATGTAATTGAGTCGAGCTAGCACAAGTTACTCGAATTCGATTCGAAAAAGAATTGAAGTCGAATTTGAGAATGATCGAGTTAATAATTGAGGCCTTCTCGTTCTTTCTCGGAATAATCTCAAAGTCAACGTTTAATTGGGATTACGTCCTCAATTAATGTTATCGAGTCCTTAAATTAGAGAAAACAAGATTATCAACCAGAAATTTGTTGAAAAATAAGGTGAAATTTTTTTAAAATTAACGTATTCAAATTCAAATACAAATAGTATTAAACTCACAATATTTTCAAAAAACTCGAAAATACTCAAGAGCCCGTTTAAGAGGAAAATCGAAGGACAAGAAAGAGATCACAACCCCATTAATAGTGATTCCAATCCATTATCTAGAATTTGTACACAATTTTAACAAAATTTATAATTAATTTTTTTTTTTTGGGATATTTTAAATAGTTACAAAAGCCACCGCGCCTTACTTGGTGAGCCTGGATAATGGTTACAAATATTTTGCAACCGCTTACTTACATAGTTTGCATGCGACAAATGTGCAATTGGAGTGAAATGACACACATGCCTAGGTACAAGAAAGCAAGAATCTCCCAGGCCAGTTACCATATCTTTCACCCAAAACAAAACAAAACAATTTCATTTTTCACATCTCCATCAAACTTAACTTTATTGCCCAAATTCTCTTCCTTTGATAAAAATATTGAAAATCAAAGTGCCCAAGAAAGCTATAAACTTTACTACTGTTGTGCAAGTCCTTGTCCCCCCTTTTCCCCACCCCTCAAGCCACATTTCCTTTCACTTTTCTTTTTTTCCCCTTCATTCATACACATTTTCTACATTAATTCGCACGACACATGTGTCCAAATGTACCATATTTTGCTCCTGCAAATCACTCTTCCTGTTTGCGTCAATCAACTATATGTTTACCATCTTCATTATTTTGCCCCACGTCTCATTTCTTATTCTAGCACATCATCTCCACAACTAATTAAGCCTAATTTTGTGGATTTTAAATTGTTTTCCTTTTCTGTGAAAATACCCATATTCATAACTTAGTAAACAAAATTTATCCGTATCCATAATATTAAGAAGCTGGATATTCTTGTTCCAATTATTATTCCTCTTATTGAGGAATTGGTTATGATATCAAAAGTTCCAAATCTTGAAAGAAGGGATAAGTGATTAAACTGAGTCAATGATTTCCACAAATTTTAACACATCCAAAACTTTGTTTTTTCTTCATACAAAATTGGATAGATTTAATATTAATACTGAATGTGGATGAATTTAGTATAGAAAGTGGATAATTTGCATAAAGCTGAGCGAGAGAGAGGAGTAAAGTAACGTTGGAAGAAGATGGGTAAGTTTACAAAGAAACAAAGCACAAGTAATAATGCATTACTCATTCGTGAGTCATTTGCCATGCTCCAATTTGAAGCACCCAAATCGAAGCAACAGAAAGACCATTACCTAAGTGCTCTTTTTCGGCTCTAGCACTTTGACCTACGCTACTTTCTCTTCTATATCAATCAAATAAAATACTCACTAATAAAATACAATACTTACAATCATTTATTTTTAATTTAACATTATCTAATCCCTCTCCCTCTTTTTAGCTTCTGTTGTTGACGACGAAGCTCTCGAGAATTTTGGCATTGACGGGTCACTCACTGAACGGCACAATATTGAAGATGAATCAACGTCTGCATAATTTCTATCTCTAATTACTATCATGTCATTGTCAAAAACCTTTAATTCAATTCAATTCAATTCTCATAAAAATTAGCAAAGAATTAATTATAAGAGAATATATTAAAATACCTCTAGAGGCATTGAATGATTTCTTGCAGTGCAAAATGGCGCCTTGGATTCCATCCTGCAGCTGAAGCAGAGAATCGTCGCGGCGGTCGGAGGCGGCCTTCCCGGGAGGTGCCGCCGCAGCGGCAGAGGCCGACCGGCTTTTTCCCAAGTGCTTTTTCACCACTTTGAACCCTGCTTGCAGATTTTTCCCTTGCTTGTGCTGAGAATTCTTCACATTGCTCTCGGGCGACAGAGCGGCGGCGGAACAGCCCTTGGAACCTCCCCCTCCGCCGCCAGAATGACCGGAGAATTTGAGCTTCTCGACGTAGCGCTTGGAAACGCGAATGTAGAAGGGTTTAACCATTTTTAGATACTTATTCATGACCTCTTTGGACAGCTTTCTCTCGTCGGAGGCCGAATTCGTCTCCAATTCATGAGCGGCGCCGCTCTGTTTCGTCGGCGCTTTTTCCTTGGAGCTGTTGTCTCTCGTGAACATATTCGCGGGCGGCGCTTCTTCGACCTTGAATTTCACGAAGAATTTCCCGCTCATTTTGCCGTGATTTTCTCTCTCTACCGTCTTCGGCGGCGTCGAAGCCTGGCCACCGCCGGCGTCGTCCTTTCCGAAATTCTCAGCCGCCTCCGGATTCTCTCCGTTGACGGATTTGGATTTCTTAAGCTTGAGCATAAGCACGCGGAATTTGGAGGCGGATTTGACGAGAAAAACGGGGAATTTGGAGCTATCTTCGGCGGAGCCGTTGAGCAAAATGCTGGAAGGCTCAATGGTGACCAAATTCCCTTTGAAAAAGAGGTCGTCTGAAGGTGAAACCGCCGCGTTCTGATCCGTACTCTCATTGCTGGTGACAGAAAATTTGACCTCCGCTCCTTCTTCTTCTTCTTCTTCTTCTTCGTTTTCGTGCACCGATATTTCCTCGGTTTCACTCTCGTCGTCGTCATCTTCTTCTTCTGATTCTGTTTGGAGGCGTTTGACGTCGTTTTGTTCGTCGGCGTCGGTTTCGTGTTCAGGTAGGGCGAATTCGAGGTCGAAGTAGGGGCCGTCTTCGCCGTCGGAGGAGCAAGGACTGACGGCGGTGGCGATTGTTTTTGTGGTGGCCTTCGCGGCGGTGGTGGCTCCAGAGAGGGTGCCACCACCGGCGGTGCGCCAATACTTGAGTAAACTGAAGGCTTCCATGGTTGGTAGAGCCAGAGAGAGATTTACTAGTAAAAGTAAAGATGGAGGGTTTAGCAAAAACGATGAATTTGTTCAATAATATTATCACTTTCTTTTAGTATTGGATATTAATTGTCCTTTTTGACTCGGGTTTTAATACTTTCAGGTTTTGGATTAAAATATTCTTGACTACTGATGATGGAATTAAATACCCACTCAACGACACAGGAGAAGAGAATTTGTTGTAGGCCCAATATATATATACTCAACTGCCATTCTTTTATTCGAGATGTTGGGCACATTTATTAATAAAATAAAATTATAGTTAAATTAATTTCATATAATAATTAATAATTTTCTAATTATTTTTATTTTAATATGAAGATATAATGTACAAGACAAAAGACTCTTCGTAATATAATTTATTTTCATTCATGTAGCAATTTAAAAAAAATAAAGCTTCTCTAATTGAGAATGTGAAGAATTTCTAGAATAGATACATTAATTAACAAGGACAGGATAATCATTAAAACAACACTAATCAAAAAAAATAGGAGGGAGTAATTAGACTTTTTTTCAAAGAATTATAGTATCCAGTCCACTATACGAAACAGAGGGAACAGTTTGAACTACAAAAATAAAGATTTGTCCATAACCAAGTAGGTGAGTGACGATGAATCTGCAGCGCACGATGAGATGAATCAACGGGCGATGATAGTCCCCAGAGGCAGAGTGAGTAGTACAAGGATTTCATCACTGAATTACGACTAGTGTAAATCAAGACCAATATCGATGCCATTTATTCCACTATGCACAATAAATGTTGTGCTCACATGTCTTCTCATACTTCAAGTTGAGCTCACAACTAATTTCTAAGATATGCAACTCTTTTTTCTATTTCTTTGCTTTTTCTTAATTTGGAACAACCTTTAAGATTAATAGGAAATTGAACTAGATGTGCAGACAAAGTCTTAAAAGTTGAACTTGAGGATGACTTTTCAATCTAGCAAAGTTAGTTGTGAAGCTATTTTTTAGGAGCATGGAACTCCACAATCTAAAATGAGTTAAGGATATCTCAACGTGCTCAAGATATTTGATGATCAAATAGAGGGAAGATGCACAACTTCATTAATCTATAGCAAAATCTATCGTTGGTTCAACACATTATTACTAAGCTTCTTGATTTAACAATCCTTTCAGCATTCAGTTAAGAGTAGATATACTCTTAGGTTTTAGAGTCACAAGTTGAGTGATTGTTGTGAACGTTTTATAACTCCTTTTTACTCAGCCTGATTTCTTTATCTTTACAACAATCATTTCTCAATATGGCTTAAAAGTGATTTCTAATCCTCTTGTATTGTTTCCATATTTAGTAAGGAAAGATTCTTGCTGTATCATATTTAATTATTCCGTTTTGTGCATTTTATTTTCCGCTTCCTTTTATAATTATATCAATTATTATTGAGATATGTTCTCCAAGTATTTATCTACCATAGTCTCATTCGCTAAGAGGCAAAAACTATCATACATGAATATGTGATTCTAATAACACTTTGTTCATCATCATTTAATTTTTATGAAATTAAAAACAATATAAGTTTACTTTATATTAACCCAAATATAAAAGGGACTACAATTAAAAATGTTATCTTTTAAGGGAGATAATCAAATAGAAACCCTCCCCATTCTGTTAACTAGGAATCGATCATGTCCATTGATCTTGATAAATGAATGACCCAGATTGATCTTTCAAATCTGACGTGCTTTCTTCACAATATAATGCTTTATTTGTACAATGTTTTTTTACATGTTAAATAATGCTTTTATTATTCTGATGCTTCTCTGGTGCTTTTTAACACTTAACAAAATGCTTTTTTTATTATTAATTTGATGTTGGTTTCTAGTTAACAGAATGAGGATGGTTTTTAGTTGATCCTCGCCCTATCTTTTAATTCTCAAATGCTATTTGCTATCTGTGTGTGTTAGCTTAGTAATAGTGAGATTAATGCCCGACTCCTCCATGATGTGGCCTTTAAAATCCTCTATTAAAATTACCAAAAAACTAAAAAAGAAAAATAACAAGTGAAGCTTGAACGTAATTTGCTAAACAAACAAGGCCTTATATGAGGTTATTTATATGGCTTAAGACCATCGAAACTTGTATTTGGACCATATAAAGTCCACTTTCGAGCTTAAGGATCAAGCAATCAAGTTAATTGTAGAAGTAGGAAGCAGCTCAGCAAAAGAGAGGCGATTTAGAGAGATGGAAGACTGGAGATTAAAAAATATATATATAGTAACCCTAATTCCTACGTCTACTCAATGGAGATAGTTTAACAAACTATTTTCATCGTCATTTGACTCATTTCCTCTTCATTCACAAAAGGCATAATATTCCAATAAAAAATTATTTAAATATATGGCAAGGAATTGATGGCGAAGGTTCTCTACAACAAGTATACTGATGGAAAGAGAATACGAACATACCCCAATTCCATAACGCATAATCCATTTTTCTTAGTTTCCTCAACATATTCTCACTTTTCCAGTGACACACTTCAAGTTCACGTTATGAACGTAAAATTTATGAATTTTATTTATTTATATCACATTTTTAATTTTAGATACCCATTAAGAAAATAAAAGAAGTTAGTATATCAGTGGAATATGAAATTATGTAAAAAAAACACTTCTATAATAGTAATAGTAATAATAGATAGATAGAGATTAGAAAGCGCGAGTTGTCTTCGAGATCCTTCAACTATAATTTTGACTGACCAATGGGGCTTGTGAACGAGCACGAATAATTGTTACTATTTGTGAGTCATGTTGTTAATGTAGATGTCATTTTCATAGTAATATGGTTAACACGTCACGCACAGTAGAAAGCTCCACATTTATTTTGGAGTTCTCTCATATATATATATATATGTTATTGTATTTGATGATTGTAGGTTTCTGTACATAAATGTGACTACTTATAATTACATCGGCTGGTTTGAAGAGGAGATGCCACCTATCAAGTACGAAATTTCTGAATTAATTTCAATAGCATAAGATACAAATATTCCATAAATTACTCTGATATTTTATTTATCGCTAAACTTCATCTTATGGGTAATGTGTATGTGACGATGGGATTCTTGAGCAAACTTATAAGATCAAGGACCTAGCTATAGTTGGATATTCTTCTTGATTTGTTATACTCTAATAAAGACCTTTTTTTAATGCTCTTATCCAAATTTCTCATAACTTGTTCATCTAAGATGTTCTAGTATGTAGCAACGAAGCGTACACGGTAATTTATATACTACAACTAAACCGGATATCATATTACATGGAAAAGCATTTCAATAATAACAATTCACACTCAATGCGTTTCAAAAAGAAGAAAAAAAAAATTAAACTTGAAACATCTCCCAAAATTATACTCCCTCCGCCCCTAGGAAATTGCACACTTTGTTCCATGAATTTTGAGGTTGTTTGTTGAATTCGTTGTGAGTGGAGAAATCAAACAACATTATTTTGTAGTTGTATATTGTTTAGTGCTCCATCCATCCCATTAGTAATGACATATTTGTTATTTGGACCATCGTATTAGAAATAGCACATACTAAAAAATGTACTCCCTGCGTCCCAGCGAACATGGACGTTTGCTTTTGGGCACATAGTTCCAGAAAAGCTGAAAAATTGTGTAAAGTAGTGATATTCATATATATTATTTAAACTATGTGAGTGATAAAGATGTCTTAAAAAAGAAACGTCCAAGTTCGTTGGGACGACCCAAAAATGAATAACGTCCATGTTCGGTGGGACGAAGGAAGTAATAAATTTGCCGTAAAAACAAATCAACTTAATGAACTCCATCTTTTTACATACAAAATACTACTCCCTCCGTCCCACGTAACATGTTACATTTCTTTTCGGTACGGAATTTAATGAGTTATTGTTAGTGTTGTAAGTGGGTAGGTAATAAAATAGAAAAGTGATAAAGTGTGAAATGAGGAAGTAATAAGGGGTGCAATTAGTTAAATAATTATACTTAAAATCCCTTATCTTTTTTAATTTTATCCTAAAATAAAAACGTAACAAATTTCGTGGGAAGAACTAAAAAGAAAAACGTAACAAGTTTCGTGGGATGAAGGGAGTATATTCTGAATTTATGTGCCCAAAAGTAAGGTCCCATTGCCTAGCTATAAAGGTTAAAAAAAAATAAGGTGTCCAAAAATAGAATGAAAATGACTAAAAGTAAGGGGAGGGGAGAGTAAATGGATGGGACCCAAAAAGGTAAATTTCATGGTGAAAGGGTGCACTGGTCCATGGAAAAAACCAAAAAACACCTAGAAACTTTCATTAACATCCATCAAATGAAAGTGATATCTTTTATAATAGTACAATTACTTGGGCAAATATAAAACTAGTTAATATGGCCATTTTGGAGTATATATCTACATATAAAGAAGACAGAACGAAAGAGGAATTTTGTCCAGCTGACAAATATATTTTCTTGATCGTGAAATGTAAAATAATTTAGAAAGATAAGTATTTTTTTCTTACATAAATCTAGAATTAACAAATGGAATTTTCCTTTCAAGTCCATCCCCATAAAAGTGGTCTCTCTTGCACCAAAGAATGGTGTAGTAAACACTAAAAACTACCAGTAGGTATAAAAGCTTTGCACTTGTGTTTCCATGAAAAGGAGAGGGAGGGGTAAAATCGGAAAGAAGAAACAAAATTATTACATATATTTTGTCTGTGTGCGTACGTGTACGTAAAAATAATTATTTCTATTGCAGTATGTCATGTGATGTAGCAGTCTGTCAGTCTGCAATTGTAAAATGTAATGTATCATTTGATTTTTTTCCCATCACAACACAACAAATGCACGAATATGCGACAACTGTTTTATTGTGGGTGTGAAACTATCTAACTTACACTATACCAGTAGAGCTGGTTGTCTGTGTAATTCAAGAAAGAAATGAGTTAATGTTTTTGGTTGAATAATGAATGCAACTGAATGAATGAAGCTCTATGTCCTACACTCACTACTCCTACCTTCATTTTCATTTTTCAACTCCCACTTTCCTTCACAAATTTACTACCCATCTAATCAAATTCATTGCACATAGAGAGAAAATTGCGCCACTAAAATGAGATGGTAAACCGTGCTTCCTCCCGCGCACATTAACGACAAAACCATTTTATAAATTTTTGGAGTGTGAACATAATTTTGCAGGACTTTTTTAGGAATGTACTCATATTGGAGAACGGATTATGACGGAAATATGGAGGTTTTGGAGAGAAAGGAAGTACCCCATCGTCAAGCCCTCCCATCCCATTCTTCGTAAAACTCTTCCAAGAACTCCTCCATGAACTTGTGCCTTCTTTCAGCCCTTCTCTGACCAGCCTGCAATTTATCATCAAATTCTTTACGACCCAAAATCATACAAATCATGTTCGTGCAGAGTGTTTATTTTCAATAGCATATGCTATATTCGGTTGCATGAAGAAAAGAAACTTATTTATGCATAATTGGACAAACCTTAGTTTTCATCAACATCTTCAATTTCAGAAGCTTCTCGTGGAAATGGTTCACTGTTGTCTGCTCATCTTTATTCATGTACTTTTCCTTGGACAGATCCGATCGAGGCTTTATTTCAGGATCATGGAGCACCCTACTCCTACTTCCTCCAAACGTAAAGCAACGAGCAATTCCTACAAGCATAGCAACACTATCAGCAATGACAGATTGAAAACGAATCATATTTTTGAAATAAACCATTCATACTTTGTTTTCCATTTTGGTACATCTTAGGTATTGACCGAATAACCTTTTTAGAGACATTTAAACCAAATAGTGTATTTATCCATGAAGTCAGATTGAAAAAGATGGAGATTATCTCCAAGGTTTTTGTTGCTAGGAATTTCAATCTTACAACCCACTCTTTGAAACATAAGATGTTAGAATTAAACTACAAACGTCACTTTGCTGAAGGATAGTACAAGCACGCCATTGCTCTTTTAAGATGGAAAAAATGTATGGGCCAGAGCATAAGCATAAATTCATTGGAGTGACAGATCAAAGCCAAGTGCCCCACACATCAGTTCACATTTTGTCAAACTTGGTAATGAATGGATGCAAGCTTATGTTTTATGCAGATGCTTCCACTTAATACACCCATTGTAAAAGTTATGCATCGCATTTCAAGCTGATAAGCTAGCAACAGCCCAAAGTAAGAAATTTCTCATGCATATACATGAAACTAAAATTGATTTGTACAGTCGACTAGAACAAAAATAACCAAAATATACCTAAAAATGTCATGTACGACCAAGATCTGAAGTAACTTACCTATTGCACCAATTGCATCAAGGCGATCAGCATCTTGTACCACTCCAAATTCTGGACAATGGATACTCTCTGTAAGTCCACCAATCTCCTCCTTGAAGCCTGAAAAAAGTGTTAGCACACCCAATTACAGAAGGCTGGTAGCTCGTACACGAAAATCATGATGTAGCATAAGAAAGATAAAAATCACCAAATGCCAGATGCATGCATAATGTACAAGAGGATAACTTCATGCAATCAATATAATAGCAACAATGCAGAACGTGGAGGTGCACCAAAAATTTCAAGACATTAACCTCACCAGGAGAAGAAAAATATATCAAAGGGCTCAAAGGTTTACTTACCCATTCCCTTTATTATGCTTAATATACTTGTCTTCATATTATCATCTACTCCTTCCTCCACAAGAAAGTTCTCAACAATTTTTCCTTCTGATGGATCCCTAGAATCAGTGAATCACAATAGTAATAAGGCAAAAGATTAAGAGAGACAATGTTATTGGAATTTAGCCAGTGGAGGAAGAACGCAAGAACAAAAGCACCATCAACCTTTGGCAATACTTACAGAACTTCAGGAAAAGTCATTATAAATAGAGAGAAATATATGCAGTGCCGTGTTTCATTGAGATTTTAATTACAAACATAAGTTCACCATCTGAAAGTGCATCTGATTTCAAGTAATCTGTTCAGACAATTTCAAGCTTAAAAGCATGGGAAAATATTTTAGTAGGGGCCTTTTATTCAAAAGAGATACAGAAAAGCGTTGTTAACCATAGGTTGGCATGGTAGTTTATAATTAAAACAGATAGACTAAGGAAAAAGTGTCAATAAGAACAAAAACCAACCTTATATACTTATAGTCCCCTGCAATTATCCCAAAGAAAAACAAAAATACAGTTAGTTTAGAAAGAAAGTGGAGAAATACAGGAAGAGCACATATTATAGCTACCAGAAGTTATAATTATGTTCTCCAAATGCACATGGAATGTATAACCTTAAAGGAAAAAGAATTATTTAAGCAACTATCTACAAGAATACACCCGATTAAACCATATTACCAACATCTTCTTAATACAAAAGGTTTGGTATCAAAGTTACATGAAGATGTATGTAATACATTTAGTTGCAGCAGAAACATTTTAGAGATGGTTCCTATACATCGATGTATATATACATCACACTATTAAAATTCAAGATGTATTCCGTTCCTACCTCCATCACCCTTGATTATAAGATGATGTATATATACATCGGGGGTACGGGAGTTTTTGCCACATTTTTTATAAGCTCTTATATCATACCATAGATATCCGATTAGAACTGACTAATTTAGAGTATGCCAGGTTGTATTTCAGTGGTTTGGAGTTCGGAAAATTGGTCCGGAGTTTACCAGGATAGAAAGAAAAGGGAAGCAAAAGACACCAATTTGAAGCAGGGTTTGAAACAGAAGTTGAAGGGAGAAAGCATCATTACCTATATCATGTAGAAGTGCAGCTAACTCCACCTAAACAACAAGAGGACAGAATCTCAATATACACGTTTTGCTGAGTCATATATGAAACACAGAATACAAATATAGAAACATGAAGATATCATACGAAAGTTGGTATATACATTGCCACATTAATTTGAATTGTAAAAAGATGGTGCTCAAATTCATAAGAAGGCAAGAAGCTACACGTAAATAGAAGAATTACTCATGTTTAGTTCCTAAAATCAAAGGTGAACCTTAACAAAGCAGCAGTTAACTTTCAACATAAATAAATAGATATGGAAGCAAAGCAGAATCAGTCAATCAATAAATTCACTGAAACTAAGAAAATTACAATTTATACTAGTTAACGATCACCATCAGCCTCATCTGCAACTAATTAATCATATACAATATCAGAAGGAAGTAAATTGATAATCAAGGGTCGGGTTGAAAAGGGGAAGTAACATACGATGAGCATGGAATGGGGAGAAGCGGATAGACCCTCTTCACGGGCAAGAGGAAGAGCGAGGTCTCTGACTCTAAAGGCGTGGGCAGCGTCGTGGGATGCATCGTTGTCTTTCATGGCGGATTTCACCAATTCTTCTGCTTTTAGCACTGTGTCTGTTTTGGCCATTGTTTCTCTCCCAACACCTTCTCCCATTTTCTCTCGCTCTATTTAGCGAAAATGGTTTGACTTTTTATTCTATTCTTTGACTTTGTAGCGGCGTGTCAAAGTTCGATTTTTATCTGCTTTTAATTTGTGTAATTTATAAAAACAATAATGGAATAAATAATTGTCTATGTCTCGTCATTTTAGCATTCTTTTTCCTAAATATCTCACCTTAAAAGTATTTACAAAAATATATTCAATGTTTCATAAAATCCTCATTTCGTCCCAAAATTTTTTCGATGCCTGAAGTTTGGCGAGGATCTTCAAAGTGTCTACATGAATTTGCAAATGTGGATAATAAAATGACATGGAATAAAAATCCCTTTTAAATAGTTTTTTATTACCCATCATTTTAGAAATTTTTGAAAATGTCACATCCTACAAAATAAACATAATCAACATTTATAGAACCCCTTTTTTCATCTCAAAATATATTTCGGCCCTAAAATTTTAAATTAGGGGTGGGTATTGTGCTTCTATTAGACTAGTCACAACGGTGACATTGGAGTGAATGTCATCAGAAAATGACAAAAAAAATTATTTAAAATTAAAACAAAATTCATGACATTGCAATATGGGGGTGTGTCAGCCGACTTCAAATTGTTCAAATGTCACGCTTATGTGGTACCCTCTCATTGGGAGCCACTTAATTATTAAAAATTGAAAAAATGTTAATAATTATTAATAATTAAAAATATTAAAAATTGAAAGAAAAAAAAATCTATATATGGGACTTGAATTTTCATCTCACTATATCAAACCAAAACCGTGTTTTTTTCAATATTCTTATTTTCTATCTCTATTTCTTTTTCATTTTGAAGCTATGGATCCAAATGATCTCAATTGTTATTGTATATGTAATTTGCATCTATTGTCACTGATGCAAAATTTGCAACTATATGTAATTAGCAAAATTTGCATCTATATGTAATTTGCATTTATTGTCACTAATTTGCATCTATATGTAATTTGCATCTATTGTACTTGTTATTTAAAATTTATATATCTATTTGTAATTTGATTTATTTTTTTAATGCAGTATTAACTCTAGTAATTTCCATTTTATGATGTATGGTATTTAATTTTATCTTAAATATAAAATTTATAAATGGTTTTTATTTTTTTATTTTTAAATTTTTTATTTCATTTAAAATTATTATGTTAATAATTTTAATAAAATTAAAATAAAATAAAAAATACTTGAGGGGAATGTCATGTGAGTGTCACTAATAAAAGTAAAAATAAGATGAAGGTTGGGTTGTGTAGGTCGATGAGAGAGAAATTAATATTTTAATTAAAGAAAATGTTAAGGGAATGTCACCGATGGATATAGTCTTAAATCAAAACCTTGAGACATTCAAGTCATTTTGTGCGGTTAAGGCAGTCAGTGAACTATTGGATATTAGATGAGAACTTTTAAGTTTTCATTATCCCATTATTCCTATACCACAAAGACAAATAAGAGGTTAATGTTAAAACCTATGTTGAATGACATTAGACCAACTTATATTTTAAAAAGAGTTTTTATTCCATAATACTTTGTTAATCAACATCTGTTAGTTCATATCGACGATCCTCGTTAATTTTTAGGGCCCTAGGAAATTGTTTTGGAAAAAAAGTGTTTTATAAAACTTTGTGTATATTTTTGTAAATATCTTTTAGGGTGGAAATTTTTAAAAATTCGCTAATATTTAAAAGGAGTTTTTATTCCATGTCATTTTGTAAATTCACGTTTGCATGTCACGTAGACGCTCCAACAATCCTTGTCAAATTTCAGGCATCAGAAAAAAAATTGGGACAAAAATGAGGCCAGGTTTTATGAAACGTTGGGTATGTTTATGTAAATACCTTTAGGATGAAACATTTTTGAAAAAATCGCTTAAATGATTGGACGTAAACAACTATTTACAACTAATATGTATTTCGGAAGCAAATATTTAAATATTTAATAGAACGTGATTTAATTTCTCACATACGTCCATCCGCATCCCAAATCGTAACCGATTCGGCCTAATATATAAAAATCAAAATCCTCAGCAGCTTTGCCCCATGAGCGCTCTGCGCTCGGGGCACTGCGTGCGAGTGGTGTGCGGATTGTGGCCAAATAGGACTAATTCGAACGGTGCGGAGCGATGTATAAGAAACCAACTCTTTTTTTTAAGGAGATAAGAAACCAACTTTTAAGAGAATGGTTTGATGTTTATTTTCCTCTTCTTTTTCTTTAAGAAAAAAGACCACTTAACGACCTTCTACTCTCTTCACAAATAGCTTTAAAAAAACTTTACTTGGATCTTTTGGCATAACAGATCGAATTTTGTTCCCGAAATTAGATCCCGTGCTAGTATTTGACAGTTCATAAAAAATGAAGGTTTTTCTTACAGATCAAATACTTCCTCCGTATACTTAAGCTTGGCATGTAGCTTTTCGGCACGGAAATTAAGAAAGTGATGCTTTTGTATGTAAAATGGTTTAGTCAGTTTTATTGACCAAATTTATAAGGCAAGTACCATTACTAAAAATACATCCCAAATATTAATAAAAATACATCCCAAATAAGAAATTAAATGGTGTCAAGATAAAAGAAAACGGAGGGAGTAATATTTAAAAGTTCTACTAAATGTCAGATCATAAACATTAAACAATATTTATCTCTTATTATAATTTAATAGATATTAGAATTGTCACCCACTATATTTGGTGTCATTTCTTATGGTTGTATTGGTGTTACTTGTCCTAAGACTACTCGTCAGTAAGTTTTCTTTGATATAATCCTCAATTAAAATATTTATTTCTCTCTCCACCTACACAATTCAATCTTCAATTTATTTTTACTGTCATTAGTAATATTTATATGACCAAAATATTAAATATTTATAAATTATAGTATATAATTAAGTGGCATCCTATGAAAGGTATTGTGATGACTTTAGGGAGCTAGCCTAACCACCCAAACTCATGCCTCTTCCTAAAAATTTTGATTTAATTTTCCGTTTAATTTCATCTTTACATATGACATTGTTGTGGATATCACCAATGTAGGTGGTCTCTTATATTGTGCGACATCTTATGTTGTGTTCATTTTCTATATCAAGTTACAAGGTTTAGCAAATTCAAACATATACATGTGTCGTGGATACCATTAAACTAGTGATTTTTTAACAATAAATATATTTTTGACTTTTTTGCTAATGAGTAACTGCCGAGAGAAAAGAATTTAAGAGTTATAAATGTATAAATAAATGATATACAAAATAAAATAAAATTAAAATAGTGGATTTTGATAGATTATAACGTGGAGTGGTAGGGATCAGTTAAGTCAACATGTAGTTGTTGGCTTAATACTACATAAGGAAAAGTAAGTGGACCAGTCAACAGTTCGTCCGATTATAAATCATTAATCTTGACTACCAACACTAATTATGTGAAATAGTCCTTTAGTTCAACCTCTCAACTAGTAAATTTTGTTCCCATAATTCCTCTATATTTTTAGACCACCCAAAATATGGGGTTACTTTTACTAGACTATAGTTGCATCAATAAAATTGTTAGTAGAATATATTGGCTTTTCTGATTGATTTTGGTTCCAATTAGGTGACCGTAAAACTACTAAAAATGACACTAAATTCTGTTTCAGATCCCTAGATTGAAGGATACTTTTATCGTGATTCAAATTGAAATTCATTGTCTATATTTGTAATTTTATTAAACTTATCTATCTTGATAGATTAGTGACACATAATATATTGACACAAGACCCCCCTAGTTTCTTGATATATTATAATTAATCTCTTTACTTGATACGAGCATATATTAAGAGCATATAAATGACATTTAACTCTCATTGATGTCATAAAAAGAAAAAGTAAAGCACCATTAACAACCGACATTTGTGTGCAAATTTATATGACACAAGAACATCAATAAAATAATAACCTAAATACAATTTCTTTTCTCCTCAAACCACCTAATCCCTTCCTCAACTTTTTTCACTAATTAAGGGGTCTATAAAATGTTCAAATCTTGGTAGGATACTGATACAATTCTGGTCCAATGTTGTTGTAGAAATTAACAAACTTTTACCTTTATCTTTAGCCTCCTATATATCTATTTTCCCACACTCACATTTGAGGCTCAATTGATCAACTAATAGTTGAACCAAAATCCATGAAGAAAATCCTCGGACAATTGCTACTTCTCTCCTTAGCAAATCTATGTTTCTCACTTCCTCTCTCAACAAGGTCAAGATGGATCGTGGACGACCGTAGTGGGGCCCGGGTTAAGCTCGCCTGTGCCAATTGGGCAGCCCACCTTGAGCCCATGTTGGCCGAGGGGCTTGACAAGAAGCCCGTCAGCAACATTGCGGCCCAAGTAAAAGACATGGGATACAACTGCGTGCGCCTCACTTGGGCCACCTACATGTTCACCCGGTATGCCACCACCACGGTGGCCCAGTCTTTTCGTAGTCTCGGGCTCCGTGAAGCCGAGGATGGGATAGCCCGGAACAATCCGGGCTTTCTCAACCTAACCGTGGTTGATGCACAACGGGCCGTGGTTGAGGAGCTTGTACATAACGGAATAATGGTTGTACTCGACAACCATGTCAGCCGGCCCATGTGGTGCTGTGGTGATCATGATGGAAATGGCTTCTTTGGGGATGAGAATTTTGATGCCAATGAGTGGTTACATGGCTTGGAAATTGTGGCCAAGCGCTATAGAGATACACCAATGGTAACTTTACTTTGGCCTCCTTTCCTTGACACTATGCTTCAATATTCTTGTAACCCAACCCGACCTATGGTCATGGTATAGGTCGTGGGCATGAGCCTACGCAACGAACTCCGTGGCAAGCTCCAAAATTCGAGCGTATGGTACAAGTACATAGAGAAAGGAGCAAGAAGAATTCAGGAAGGCAATCGAAATCTCCTAGTGATCGTCTCCGGATTGCATTACGATCTGACGTTGGAGTTCTTGAAGCAAAAACCACTAGACAAAATATTGAAGAAGAAAGTAGTGTACGAGGTTCATCGCTACGCATCCTCGAGGGGGCAGAGGAATTTGTGGGTAACGCAGCCTTTCCACATAGCGTGTGATAGGATCACAAGAGAGATAGAGAAAGAGGCGGGATTTCTGACAAAGGGAGGGAACGCAGCTCCTCTGTTTGCGAGTGAATTCGGGATAAAGCAGGTGGAAATGGGCCGGGTCGAGAGGCTCTTCGTGGGCTGCTTCTTGGGCTATTTGGCTGAAATGGATCTCGATTGGAGTGTTTGGGCCTTGCAAGGAGGGTATTATATAAGGGCTGGGCTTCGTGGGCTTGATGAGACGTATGGGATGTTGGATTCGGATTGGAGCTCTGTTAGAAATCCGGATTTTCATCACCAACTTCAGCTTATTCAACGCAAAATCCAAGGTATCGCCTTTATTTGCTTTACCTTTTGGGTTCTTTTATATTCACCATACATACAAAAATCCACACTTCATTTATTACAAAAATCCACACTTCATTTATATGCATATTGATATATGTGATTTTATCAATATGCATATCAAACATTGTTAGATCACATATGCGATTTTTAGATCCTGGCTAGAGGCAGAAGTTCACTACGGCTTGAATTACCAGCGACGGAGAAAAATGACGAGGCCTTTATTTCTTTTGCCTAAGTGTTAGAACCAGGGTTAGTCTAGTATTTACTTAAATGGATTGAAAAATTGGAGTATCATAAGGTCCTTGATAATTTCTTTCACTTCCACTTAAAAAATAAAATTGGCCAAGTCCTAATAATGAAGATAAAAATACTTATTTTATAAATAAATATAAGATCTCAACACCCCTTATATAGTAGTTATAATATTGACACTGACAGTAGCGAAAAAAATAAAATACTTTTTCAATAATGCGGCTATATGGGATGAAACTATTGTTACACTTTTCCTTCTAGAATGATTTAGGTGAAGTACTACTTTCTATATTTATTAACATAAAGTGACAGTGAATATCAATTCGTCGCATTTGTTCCTTCGCAGACATTTATGTGGTGCAACATCTTCTTTACTAGAGTGATCAAATATAGAGTTTAAATCTCGCGGTTCCCCCCAGTTAAAATATCAATTCGTCACGTTTCATTTTTTATTATGCAAATTTATCTCTGAACTCCCTCAACTTAATTAAAAACCTTTTATGCCGTTGTCGTCATCTCCAATTTATTCTTCAATCCCAATTAATTTTAGTTTCCCACAATATGTCATTATATATGTTGCATATGGAATTTCTCCTAATTTTCCTTTTCGGCAAATGATACCTCTTTTGTAAAACAATGTTTTAAATTGTAGATCCTAACTCAAGGGGTCCAACATACCAAATATTGTACCATCCACTAAGCGGCCAATGCATTCAAGTGCACAATTCGGAGGTTTACGCGGGCGATTGCCGTAGTTTTAGCCGATGGAATCGTGGTGAGAATGGAAATTCTATCCAATTTACAGGCAGCGGATTGTGTCTCTCGACAAATGGGGACGGGTCCCCCGTAACACTTTCTCGGGAATGCAATAGTAGACAGAATCAGTGGGAAT
Source organism: Salvia sclarea (assembly GCA_036873715.1). Taxonomy (NCBI): domain Eukaryota; kingdom Viridiplantae; phylum Streptophyta; class Magnoliopsida; order Lamiales; family Lamiaceae; genus Salvia; species Salvia sclarea. The sequence goes on along the minus strand of JAYJMF010000034.1, from coordinate 3,208,155 downwards.
TGCTATCCGATACCAAATTTCAGGTGGCGAATAGGGATGATAATGGAAATTATTTGTGCTTGGAATTGGATCCTAACAACTCAACAAGAGTTTTAAGCAACAAGTGCTTCTGCTTGGAACAAAATGCTTCCATGCATTGCCTACAGTCTCCCCAAACTCAGTGGTTTAAACTTATATCTGGAAATGTTAGATAAAGTGGCCTAGTTTTATATTTTTTGTAATATTATCACGAATTAATTAAATATCAATCAAAATTAAATTTGCTATGACACTTCTGGCTATGGCACTTCTACTATATATCACAACGTTTTGATTATAAAAGAAACAGAACATACACCTCATCTCCCTCTCAAACCTGAGGTCAACTTCTATGACCAAAGGAGCCCAATGTCTGATCAGTCCAGCTATATCTAAAAAAAGCTAAGTAGCTCGCATGAATGATCAGAGTTTTTTATTTTTTATTTATTTTTTATTTATTTTTATATGGTGTGTTCTCTTTGATGTAAAATGATGGATTAATTTTCATTTCTTTCACATGTTTTGTGAGTAGTTTATTTTTCCCGGTTTAATATTTTTTTGGGGCAAGTCTCTTCCTTTATTTTACACTCCAATTGTGGATAATATTAATATGCCCTGTGATAATATTTCACTATTTTTTCATTTTAGAGGACAAAAGATTGATTAATTGGGAGCCACTAACATATGATAATCTTTTTTACTTATCCCTTCTTTCTTGTGATAAATTTTACAGTAAAAGAGAACACGATTTTACAAAAATTAATTGCCGGTGTACTAGCTAGAAGATTATGAATGATAAATTTCGTCCTGGGGTTTGGCCTATCCTAATCCACTGACAAAACTCATTAATTAATTTTCAAAACGATGCAAAATTCTCTAAAATTGTGCAATATATACGTGTACCGAAACATTGTTTACGAGGTCTAATTAAGTTAGCTATAATTAGGTCTGCCATCACTAAAATCTGTTATCCATCTATACCTATCTTTTCACTAAAATTTTTCACTCCAAAAGTGCATTTATTATTTTTACTCTATTTTTTTCCCATACAATAATTAACAATATTTTAAGTATTATAAATTTCAAACTGTTAGTTTTCTAATTTATTATGCTCCCTTCATTAAAATATTAACTAATTATTGCTGTATAATTTGTGCTTTCAGTTTTTCCTTGATCGGATTTGTCTAGCAATATATGTCAGGCCGTTTCTTGAGGGTAGACACTCCCAGCTCTGATCATCCTCAAATCTTCAACACTATTTGTGTAGCGATGTTATTGCATTCAACTCAACTAAAGAGTTAATTAATTTATTGGAAGCTAAGTATTATTTGTTGAATTTAATTTAGTTTTGTATTATTTTTAGTGGTTTGGTTTCTTTTCCATACATCGAGAAGATTTTATAAACCAACTAGTCATTTAGAGGAGTAGGCATTTTAGTGTGTGGTGAAAGGTTGAATGAGGAAAACGGAAGAATAATATCACCTATATATCAATGGAATCGTTTTTTTATTCTAATTGTTTGTTTTACTTATTAATTTGGTATATGTATACCTTATATAGATTTGGTTTCAATATTTTGTTTAGGGCCAACACACACCCTTGGTTGCAATATTTTTGTCATTAATCATGGGGTTAACCGTCAAGCTTTACTGTGGATTTTATTTTTATAAGTTTTCTCTGTTACTAATATAATGTTACTATAATTTATGTATAGAAAATGGGTTAAATGGGGCATGCATTAACATGCTTGTCATGTGAATAGTTTTTGAATTAGTGTTTCATATTATTTATAGTCACTAAACATTGAATATTTTTGAAAAATCTATATTTTACATGAATATCGTGAAATTAATAAACTATTTAATGTTATTTTTACATGATATATATATAATTAAATTATTGATTTTTAGTTATTAAAAATAAATATAATATTTCAACTTATAATTGTTACTATCTTTTATAGTATTATGTAGAGGTGAACCCTAAATGGCAAAATTATTAATTTTCGAATATGTCTTAGCTGTAAAATAAAAGGAATTACGCTTACTTCGTATTGATCATATGCAAGGTGGTATTCAGCTATATTTTCCTAATCAATTTGGGCTTGAAATTTTAAAAGTTCCTATTTTAAAATGTTTATCAAATAGGTAGGTTACAGTGATTTTAATAAAATTATCTTATAATATTCATTTACTATTTATTGTTAGCTAGGCTAATTATATTTGACATGATAAGAAAACACGCCATGAATACATACATACAAAATTAATAGGTGAATGTAAAACTTGATTGAATTTCAGATCTTTATCGTATCAATCCGATAAGGATGTCTTTAATGTCAAATTATTATTTTCATTATACTAATTCAAACCATAAAACTATTCATGTATAAAACTAAAAAAATTAAAAGTACAATTTTAAGTGTATCTTTAAACTTGTGTAACTCCACTTCATTAATTTAAAAAAGTATAATGATTTATAATTGATCATTTTACATTAAAATCAAGGGATTATGATACAATTATTAACTATAATATAATGATTGAATTAGTATTTATTTTATATAAAAAGCTAAATATAAAAAAATGTTCGTTTCGAACAAAATGTGTACACAGTACGTAAGGCCATATTTTAGTTATTTGATTTTAGTTGGAAAATATACTATTAAAAGAACGCAACATTTCTCAAAGTGTAAACAAAATTTTGTGTATAGCTAATCATGGTTATTAATTAATGAAATTAAGGTCATTATTGTATTATTTGTGACAACTAACTGGATTGCATTTGCTATTTAATCACGTTGTGATAATGTTTACGTCACGAGCTTCGGTCGTTGTTTTACAACTCTTACCACTGCAGGTCATGGATGAATTATTAATCTTATTCCTAACAATAATTAGATGAAGAAAATTCGAGTTTTTTTATGGATAACATTTTGGAGGAGCAGTCAAAATCAATAATACAAACAAAAGTGGGAGGTTAGAGATATGGTGCCGAACATAGAAATATTAATCAGTCACCAAAGTCTAACATAAAATTCAAGAAAATGTAGACACTTTTCACTCGAAAAGTAAGAAATGATAATACTATATTAGCTAGCAATAATTGCCCCGTCAGTAATATATTTCTTAAACATGAATAGGAATCTAAATGGAGGACTTACGATGGCCGTTCGTGAATAAATTCAAAAGGTAATTAATTTTTTAATCGAAAATCATAATCATGATAACTCAATTGTCAAATTAACTAGGGATTAGATAATCTAGTAGTGGATAGCATTTTGTAGTCGACTGACTCGACCACAAACACTTTTTTCGTGTCTTTTGTGAATTTACATTACTATACATATATCCGTCACAGATATATGCATGTACGTATGTATAATGTCAAAGTTTAACAATACTTTTTTTTGGATCCGTCAGAGATATATGCATGTGTGTATAATGTCAAAGTTTTTAACAATATTTTTTTTATTATAATTAAATAATGTAGAAATTTAAAGTCACATTAAGGAGGATTCATACACAAAACTTTTGACAACGGACATTAACCTGCCACCATTAGGCCAACACACACTTTTAACGATATTTTTACTGGATATGCAATTGAGTTCTTATTTAACTAATTATTACATTTAGATTTCAGAGTGAAGTGATAATTTATTTGAAAACTCTTCTAAGAATTAAAATTTAGAATTAATAAATAAAAGGGATGAATATATATACCTCTCATCTAATTGAAAAAGGTATTAATTATATAATAAGATCTATCACAAATAAAATTAATTACAA
>JAYJMF010000034.1:3190590-3204246 GCA_036873715.1 Salvia sclarea | reverse complement strand
TGTATTTTGCCAAGTTTTTTATTTTATTCGTTTTGTGTTTTCAATATTTTCCAACAATTACTTTATGTAATTTATTTAAGTACAATCCATTATATTATGTATAATTAAAAATAATAAAAATATAAATTTAAATTAAATGGTTGGATGGTTGGATGGTCATTGATAAACCATAAAAATTGGATGTGGTGTGGTTGAATAAAAATTAAAGTAAAAATAAAAAAGAGAAATTAATAAAATATTAAAGTGGTTGGATGGTTGGATTTTTAGGTGGTTACTGATAACATTATCTAATAGAGCTACACAAATTGTCAACGAATACGATTGACAACTCGGTACACCGTTGAATAAATAGAAATGGTAGCATTATTTCCTTTTTCTTTTTGTTAGAGTTGTGCAGAGAGTGGCCGCGAAAAGTAGTCATCACGATGAGTTGCCATTGGTATTGAAAAATGAATGTTATATTATTATATCGAAATAAAATTATATGCGGTGCATTGACCTCTGGCATATGATGATGGAGTAGCTTCAATTGAGCTACACGATATAAGAAATCAGGTGACAACCACAAGAAATCTTATCTCCCAACCCAACAGCTATAAAAAAAATAGGCATTCCCATTCTCATAGGGCTGAGTCCACAAATAAAAGAAAGTTGATACCTATACTGGTATACATACAAGTTCAACAACATGAGAAACTGTATGTAGCAAAGAACGAAGACTGTCATCTTCACAGCTTGAGAAAAGCACATGAGCACGCCAAACATAGGACTACGCTAAGAGAAGAAAACGAAAAATCCAGCTTCAACTCATTAAACAAGCCGAAACGCCACTCTCGGTCACCTATGATAACAGTATAGGTATGCATCAGCTTAATCAGAATAAGAAGACCATCAAACAATTCTAAACCTATAAGCATCCAAAATTGAAAATCAAGCATCATAAAGTGCTCCCATATTACTAACAAAAATAACAAGTGAAAAATATCCATGTTTGCAACTTAGGGCACTTGAGTTTCCATATTACTAAAAATCCATGTTTGTTTCTGGGAACGAAACCAGAAAGAAGAAGCAAACATCGCTCACTCGACCACACATCATGATACTAAATAGTGTCCAGCCAACAAAATTATGTTCACCCATGCTTAAGCCAAATTCTAAATTTCCAAGCTAACACAGGATGAGATTCCAAATATCCCAAACTGAAACCCCTAAGCACATTTATGTCCAACAATGGACATGCTAGTCTCAAGTCGTGCATCCACAATAATATAAGGGCAGGGAGAAATAGAAGTAATATTAGTTATAGTTACATATCAAATTTAAATGTGCAAATTTTGGATCCTATTGAACTGGTAAACCTGAGGCTAAGATATGTTTGTTGATAGATTTCTAGACACATTTCCAAATTTTGGAATAAAAAAGGTGGAAGAACAATCATAATCCGAATAAGAGGTGCCCAACACGGATAAGTATCATGTTTGACATAGAGTTAAAGAAGCAAATTGAAAGGCAGTATAATTTTCTCTAAAGACCCATGAGCGAGAAGCAAGTGGGTTCCCAAGTTTCCTCAACAGAGCCACAAAGATAAGTGTCCTAGACGAAAATGTTAGCCTTCTAAAACAATAAATTCTCGAATTTCATTGAGAATACGAAATGGAAAAAAAAAAATCACATGAGATTATCGCATGTCACAGGCTTTTCTCATTTCTTTCTATCTTAAAGCGGACTATAATTGAGGTGTTCAAATAGGTAAATTGCAACGTAAGAAAATTAACCGCGCATAAACATATTATGAAGATCGAAAAATGCAAGGAAAGATAACAAATCGAATTGACAATGCAGAATCTCAAATTTCACCTTTCTCATTTAGCGACCATTCGCGCGATGAAATCCTCGTAGCGGATCTTGCCATCGGATCCGATATCGACCTCTCTGATCCACTCGTCGAACTCCGCGGGGTCCAATTTCTCTCCAATGCTGGTGAGGATGTGCCTGAGCTCCTTCACGACGACGAAGTTGGTTCCCTCCTTGTCGAGGACCTGGAACGCGTCGCGCAGCTGCTTGTCGAACGGCTCCGGCTTCAAGTGCTTGGACATGAGGTCGAGGAACTTCTGGAAATCGAAGGGCGCGGTGAGCTTCTCCTCGGTGATTATGGATTTCAGCTGCGCTTGCGTGGGATTGCCGCCGAGGGAACGCATCAGGATGCCGAGCTCCGAGGGCGCGATTTTGCCGTCGCTGTCGGCGTCGAACAAATTGAAAGCTTCCTTCATCGATGATACCTGGTCGTCGGTGAGCCCCATTTTTCCTGATCTTTTACTCTCGTTTTTGTGGTTGGCTTTTGTCTGATTTTCAATTCATGCGCCTCTGTATTGTTTCTGTTCTTGAGATAAAAATCTGATTATGTTGTCGATGATTGCGGAAAGAGGGTAAGAATGGTAATATGGGAAAGTAGGGGGGTTGTTTTAGGCACCTCATAAATTTTATTGGGCCTTAATTAAGTTAGATGTGGGTCTGGATTAATAAATGGGCCTCAACATATTATAGGCTTTTCCTCATTTAATCTATTACGGAAACCCTGCAGGCTGCTTCTAAACAACCTCAATTGTCTCTGTTTAGTTTGCTCATTGTAGCCCCTAATTTTTTTTAAAAAAATGATTAATAATGCATAAGACTATTTTAACCCTACATCCCATACCCAAAAATCAAATCCAACTCCATAGCCTCACCGCTGGACATGGATTGAACCAGCAAAAAAATGATGAAGAATTATCCAAAATATTTTATTAAAATTGATGTCAGAGATGAGAAACAATAATGAAGTTTGGATTGAAGAATTATTTCTTAAACAAATTAAGTTTTTGCATATTTCTTAAAGATTGTCTCCCATTAATTTTTTCAATCACGAACCACGACAGAAGCAGTGCCATTTCCGGCAGCAGCACCACTGATTTATAAACAACTTTCTTGGCAGCATATGCCTAATCTCATTTGCGTCCCACTGGACCTACTGCGTGAAATCGTAAAATCGCGCTTTCACCAGAGGAATTGGTGGTGCCGCCGTCGGATATTCACGCCACGAGGCGAGGAAGTGAGTTTTTGGTGACAATATTTTATGGGTTGTAAATATTTTGATTAAATGGAATGATTGACAAGGTGATAAGACTTGAATGTTCAAAGGATGACTCGCGCAAAGAGGACGTGAGAAACGATGAATGTGTTGCAAGTTCAATGTGGGGGGCTATGGAGTAACAGTTTTGATTTTTTGGTAAATTTTTTAGTTTTATAGGGTTAGAATAGTCTACTTATTATTAAATAAAAATTAGGGGCTATATTTAGCAAATTGGGGGGGTATTCATTGATTTTTGGTAGTGATGTGATGATGGACCGCAAATTTGCTGAGATTGAGATGATCTAACTAAATTTAATATATAGAAAACAAGTAATCAGGGGGTTTAGCCCACTGGTCACCGGGTTTCTCCTTTTGTGGAAGACCCGGGTTCGATTCCCTTTGGGAACGAATTTGGAGTTATAAGGAGGCTTGGTGATGTATTTTTGGAGGGTTGGGTGTTTGGTGAATTAACTAACTACTAACAACTAACTTTATCCGATATATACTGTATTTAAGTTTGATACAATTTTGTTGCAGCAATATGCAAAAAAGATGGATGGTCCCCTCTCCAGTCTCCTCTCCTTCCCTTCCCTTGTCAACACCACAATCACTGGAGAAGAGAGGCAGATTCCAGAAGAATCTATGGGCTTCATTCAAATTGAAGACATGAAAGGAACATTAGAGAAATGATGGATCAATAAAAGAAGGAAGAGAGTAAAATAAAGTGTAGGGTCAAAAGTGAGGCCGTAAATTTCCAGCTCAAAAGGGGATAACATAATTGAACAAGAGGAGTTAAGTTAAACTGATTGGCGGATCTCAAAAAATACTTGTAATAATTCACGGAATTTTGTGGTAGTGAAATGATTTGAGTCACTATCCTCCTCTTTCTTCCATAATTTTCTACTTTCCCAATTCCGCACCAATAAATCACTTATTTATTGTCCAAAACATAATTGGCCAACTCGAGTGAAACCCACTCGCCATTATTACGCCAATTTGAAAGATCGGTGTCACCGAAGCTGTAAAAATGTTTATTTGCCTTGTTTCAAATTTCAAACAAGAGAAGGTGAATTATGAGAGAGAGGGAGGATCTAGCTCCAAATCCAAGAGAAAAAAAAAAGCGAAGTTTGTTGTGTACTATAGTAATCATTATATCTCCTACATTGTTAACAAAGAACGTGAACGAAATCAATACCCATATTCTAGACAATTGAAAAGGCCTTTTCTCCTTTTAAGTTTGGTGACTAGTCAGTATTATCAATCCTTACCTACATAATTAAGTGTCTCTCCGGTCTCCACCAAAGCAAGAATTAGGGTTATCATAATATACCATTTTTTTCATTTGCACATCAAATTCAAAACTTAACGTCGCATCGATACACAAACTTTACTTCGATCTTTTATGATTTCCACATAATTTTTATAAATCTGCTTCAAAATACACAAATTCGACTTTTTCTATAGTTTTACCACTAACCCCAAATACAAATGACAATTGTGATTTTTCAAGCGACTTCCATGTCAATTTTAATTTATGATGTATGAGATTATCCAAGCAAAGAGTAAAGTTCAGCATTCTATGACGACAAGTTCAAAAGTTGGCGTGCAAAAAAAAGAAGTTTATTTGTATTTTGGAACATGATAAAACATATTAACAGAAATGAGTAGTTACATGTAGAAGAGAGAATATGATTGGCAATTCGATGTGGGACTAACTAGTACTGGAGGGGATTGATGGAACGGTAAGAATGATTGAGTAGCTAAAGGGAAGGACAAGCTTGTAATTGCTGAATTTGAAGAGATCCCATATCATCATATGTGGTGTTGCCATACGTTGTGTACTTGTCTCTCTCCAACTTTTGCTACCATCCCAATTGGTACAATTTCATCTTGGAGTCTTTAATGGGTAATCATCAACATCTTTAGCTGATTACAACCTTTTACTTGACAGATGCCGTGATACCTGCACAAATGGAGCATCCTTTTCGTTACTCTTGCATGTGCACATACCTTTTTCCATTTCCATCAAACTATCCAAGCAACACCCTCGAACCATTTTGTTGCATACGATAATTGCCTAGACACAAACCATGAGAAATTGATGCTACATTGTGTAAAGCATGGATTTCATATACTGGTCCTGCCTTGCTAACCACTTACGACTTCGTTGCAACGTCTATTTCATGTCCTTCGCCCTTCCCTTAGCTTACCACTTTGCTCAACCTTTTTTTACAATTATAGCTCACTAACTAACTAACTAACAGCTCAAAGCCATCTTTCTAGTATTAACATGTAGTAGTAACTTTCAACACAAGAGTAAAAACATCTTACTCCTTATTATTCTCTTATACCGCTGCAAAAAACCAGAGCTCTACTGTCGACGTTCACAGCCACTCCCACAACAGCTCTCCTTCACCAGCAAAACTGTCTTTCTCCACTTTTCTAGCTCGAACGTGTCCGGTCTGAGATAATATCAAAGGATATTATTGAGAATACATATGTTTAGCTCAGGCCGTTAATGAAACAGTTGTCAGGAAATCAAGAAAGCCATGGATGTCTTCAATTTGGAAAATACTGAATTATCTAACAGAGTATCTATATAAAAGGAAGAGGGAAGAGTTATTAGAACTGTAAATATGTTACTTCCATCAATCAATTCAACATTCTAGATATAATATGACACTGGAAGTAAACAACAATACCATGAATTAGAAGATTAAAGGATCAGTAGTGTCGTGACAATCACTTTCGATTAGGCCTAGCTCCCAACAAAACAAAATATCATTACAAAAACTTATGCAGCATACGAAAGATGAAACAAAAATCATTTCTTACCAACACACCATCAAATTCACCAATTCACCAATTCTAAAATTTGCTAGATTTTCGCTAATGCTGGTGATGCAGCATCAAATTTGCTAGATTTTCGCTAAACAACAGATTTAGCTACGACTTTTATTTTCGACAGACTATAGTACGTCACGGATCTAATTCACTGATCTAATGCCTGATTTAGCTACGGCTTTTGCAATGATAAGTTACACAAAAATCTAGGTATTGCTTATCATTTTATTCGTAAAGGGAAAAATATTAATTGATCGGGATCTAATTTTATATATTTATAAACTTGATGACCTTAATTAGTCACAAATTATAAAGTATACAAATCGAAAATTAAATAAGAAAAAAAATATTAATGCTGACTACACACATGAACGATGCTCATGTAGGTGTGCTCCCAGATGATTATTAATACAGAGTACATAAGCAAAAATTTAGGCAAAATCGTCAGCTAATACTTAAGACCTACATAAGACTTGTTGTAGAGTCAAGAACAATGAAATAGGATCAGATAAAGCTGAACATGGACTAGCTAGAAGACTAAAAAATAAGAATTGAATTGGAGAATATAGCCCACATTTTTTCTCAATTGGTAACACTACATATAATAATTCTTCCAAAGTTATCATCAAATATTTGATGGAATTAGCTTAAACCACTGTGGTTGTGGATTGTCAGCACAAGTAGGCAAATCAGCAAGATCATCTCCAACACACAAGCATTTCTTTGTCACAACCTTAGAATCCGAAGCATTCATTTCCAAGCACAAATACCCTCCATTCCCACCTTGGGCAGCTAAATGGAGACCCGAACTCGACACAATCTTCCACTTGCTCGAGCAATCCTCCGAGAGACGGGGCCCCTCCCCGTCTCCAGCCACCCCCAAGCACTGCGGAGTCGCCACCAGCTTGATAGGCCCACCATCTTGGTGCTCCTCCCATTGACTTGCATTTTTGCAACTACCCAAAACTATGCCATTCTCCACAATTTGCACACATTTCCCACTCAAAGGATGCAACATTTTATAGTATGTTGCTTTCTCCGACTTCAAATCTACAACAAAAACATATACTATAATTGAGATTCTATACTTAACAAAGCTAAATAAAACTGGAAGTACGTATTTGGTACCTTGATTCATTTGTTGAAGAACCTGCAATCTCTGAAGAAAGGCAGGATTTCTGGGGCCATCCCACTTGAAATCAAGGACTCCATAAAGTTCGTCAAGATCAACTGTTCCCTGTCTAAGAATATAGCTGCCTTGCAAAGTCCACAGAGCCCAATCAACATCGGACTCAGCTACAGCAGCCAAGAAGCAACCTATGTATCGGTTGCCGGCCTCGTCGTCGCCGCTTTGATTGATGCCGAATTCGCTGACGAAGAGAGGGAAGGAGTTGTTGGGTTGATTGGTGAGGTAGAAGTAATTGTCGCGTGTGGATCTGGTGACAGAAGCACATAAGTTGTTGGTTTGGGCAGTCCATTTGTCGGGAGGGATGCCGAAGGTATACCAATGTGCTTCGTAAACTAATTTGTTGGTGAAATTAACTGCCAGCGGTTGAGATCTCAGGAATCCCAAGTTGGTGGCAGTGTTCAATCCTGAGACGATCACTAGGAAATCTGGGTTTTCTGTGTGGATTGTGTTGGCTCCTAATTGCATGTATTTGTACCAATCTGCCGTATTTTGTCGGCTGCCTCGTAACTCATTCCTCATGCTCATGCCCACAACCTTCAAAAAAACATTACAACTGTCTACTTTGATCAATTTTGAACTTATTTAACTAAATATTCAATCCTATATTTGATCAATTTTATCTTATTATAAAAATAATTGAATTAACGCTCGACCCCTCGATGTTTTTCGATCATATCACTATTAACTATCAACCACCGAAGATTAATTATGTCAATCTATCACCTAACAAAATATTTAGTACCTAAAAGCTAACAATTAAACATCGTCACAAAATTAATACAACGTGCACGAAAGCATACATGGTATTAACAAAATTCGTGTTTGCACACGTTATGCCACGTTACATTTACAATATATAGTTCTACTTAGTTTTGAGTATATGTATTGAAAAACTTTTTGCAGTATATATAGATTCTCCTACTCTAGATATTAATTGGTACGGTCAAAGCCGATAGTTCAAGATATATATAATTGAATAAACAGTGAGACTATTTGGCCTTTTCTCCTTAGCATGTGATAATCTTGTAAGCGTGAATACATTCACTAATATCAAAGTAAAGTATGCAAGTCCACTCACCGCAGAATTAGCCTTATATCTCTTAGCGACTGCAGCTAGGCCTTGCAACCATTCCTCCGGGCTGAAATCGGCGTCGCCGAAAAACCCATTGCCGTCGCTGTCGCTGCAGCACCACGTCGGCCGGCTTACGTGGTTATCGAGCACCACCATCACTCCATTCCTCCCGAGCTCATCCACCACAGCCTTATGAAGCTCAACCACCGTCATGCTCAGAATCTCAGGGTTATTTTTGGCAATGCCATCTTTCGCCGCCGACAAATTGTATTTATCCAATGATTCGGAGACTTTGAGGTTGCCGTAATCCGGCCTCGTGAACATATACGTCGGCCACGTGAATCTCACGCAGTTGAAACCATTTTCAGTTATCTTTTTTGCTATAACGTTGAGAGGTTTCTTCTCTACGCCTTCCGCAATCATTGGCTCCAAATGTGAAGGCCAATTCACGCAAGCGAGCTTCACGCGCTGCCCACTTGCTTTGTTAACTATCCATCGCGAGTTCGTGGATAGCGGCGATGAATTTGAGAAGCCAACGATTTGCAGAAATAGAAACGCCAAAATGGCTTTGTGATGCACTCTTCCTCTTCTTGCCATTTGTTTGCTTCTTTCTTTTTCTTTTTTTCAACTAATGTGCGACTCATTTTTATATGCATGCATTTGTAAATTTTTGTTACTATGGATATGTAACTAGATTTGCTTGCATTTGTTTTGTGGTAGATCTGTTTATTGAGAATAAATCAGGAATCTCCACCATGGGTGGGTGGATTTGGTGGTAAATTATTTTTACCATCTAATAGATTTTAAGTGAACAATGGAAGGTAGGGGGTGGATTATAAAAGATTAGCCTTAGAATATAGCCCGCTACTTAATCTTGAAACGGTGTCATATAGGATTAGTTTAGGTCTCACTCTTATGATCAAATTCAGGCCAATACAATCTTGCATAATCTCATATACTATAATTTAGTCTTGAGCAATCAAACAACAGTTACAACACCTTAATAGAAATTATGTAGTGCAACTGTGCAAGTAACAATGCATGCACTGAATATTATTGAAAAATTGGGCGATATTTCTAAGTTAGTAATGGGGAAGAATAATAATTGTGAGATAGGTGCAATGGGTGAATCGGCAAATTAAATTCAATTATTTGAACTGATGTGAAAGAGTTTCTAAAAGTAGAAGGGAATGCTCAAGCTGTAATCTACATTAAGTCTAACGGTTTATATGGGTAGGGGTAATGATCATTTCACCAGATGCTATGACATTAGAATGTCACCATTATTTTTGTATATAGCCTCGCGAAATTATTCCATATCAAAGGCTAAGTATCAATTTAAGTTGCAAATTATTTCTTATTCAAACCTCAACTATAATATTGTATCAAAAATATCATGCGATCATTTTTTAACCCTCGAATCTTGATGTAACTCGTCAGATAAAAATATGAACTAATTTACATACATGCCACGTGGAGAATTACACCGTATTTACATGTGGCATCAAGCGAAGCACGTCATATTTTGGGAGTCGAAAAATTATTGTATGACATTTTTTATACAATAGAAATAATTTGTTATTTTAAATATATTTCTGATGATTTTGGGAAAGCGAGTATAATTTAGGATTTTAGGGGTAAAACTGGATGTTTATCACAGATTAAGTGTCATAGTATATGACGATTGACAAAGGGTAGGCTTTCAAATTTATGATTTTGGCAACATTTTAGTAAATCACTCATTTTCTTTACTGCAAATAGTCCAGCCACCGGAAAATGAGGCATCTAATTAAATAAACCCTGTCGTATCAATTTTTAATGGTCTAACACAAAAAAATAAAAATTGGGTATCATGAATAGTACTAGCTAAATGGTAAAAGTTGGAAATTTAAATAATATATGTGCATATATATAGATAGGGGTGCATTAGATTGAGAATGCCCCATTTCAGTGAGAATTGAATTACATGAAAAAGGGTACAAAATCTATGAACAAGCGCATAAAATCATACGAATAAGGAAACTTCGAAATAAAATAAAAATTCCGCCCCCTCCAGGATTCGAACCTGGTTGTTTTTTTTGAAAATCTCTTGTTCATGGAATACATTAAGTTGTGCATACGTAATCTTTGTGCATATGTAATTTGAATTTGTTCATTTGAGCAAGAGATTCTCACTTGAAGAGCCAAGATTCAATCTCAATTCTCACCACATTTAATTTAACTCACTCTAACCTATTCCTATATAGATAAATATAGCTTTATTTCATTTTATAAATGTGCAGTCTATCCTCAAATGACATCTTAAAACAAGATAATTTGCCTTCTTTTTAACTTATTTTACATCGGCACCTCAAATTAACACCAATTTTTGCCGTACAAAGTTGGTGATTTCGCAAATTTGAAACACTTGGAAAGTTTATATTACTGTAGTTGAAACCAAAGCGGCAAAGCTAATACCATATTTGACCAAATGCAGAAGCACTATTTAATTTCTCTGTATATCACCGATGCTAAAGCTGTTAATAAGATACAATACTCCTAAAAATGCAGGCTTCAATATCACCACGCTTTCTTTGTAGATGAGAGGGATACATGGCTCCTACATAGAGTTCAGCCAAAACAACTCTTCTAAATCGCGAAAATGGAAAGATTATATCCGCAGCGTGGCCTTATACAGTTGATGGAAAGATTTTTCTACCAAAACACTAAATTTGGAACCTCACCACTTACTTGGATTTCCTTTGATCGGAAACCCTGGCGCCCATTATCTTGACGACGGCTTCATCCTTCGATCTTAGTAACTTCAGAGCAGGATGAACATTGAGATTACCAGCAACGATCTTCTCACCAACATCAAGCTCACTTAAATCAACGTCTATGAAGGGAGGGATTATGTCTGCAGGACAGAGATACTTGACAGTTCTCTTGATAATGTTTAGAGACGACCCTGCAGAACAAGAAGAACAATTGGCGAAGGTGTAAGTTTAAATGCAGATGTGTTGTGGCAGATGTTTTTTGTCTAACCAGCTTCAATATTCCGAGTGAGAAATGTGATTTGGAACCAGTAATACAAATGGTATGCCTGCCTAAAAACACATTTCATTTGTCATTCTGAAATCTAATTAAGCCTTAAAGTACTTCCATCAATCAAGATTTGAGTCTTAGAGAGATGCTTTCCTAGTCCAAACTCAATTTAGTTCTTCTAGTTCCTAATACATGTACTTATCCGTTCATATTAATAGAGAGGAAAAAAAATGGTTCTGAGCTTATGCCTGAAACAAGAAAGTGGTCCAGACCAGTATGGCGAGGATATGAGCCATACGGCTGCAGGCTAGCATATGCCATACGGCTGCAGGCTAGCATATCATTAAAAGCACGAAACACACCCCAATATTTGCCAACCCAAACATCATGAGTGCAAGGCTAAATTATTTTCAATTGATCTAGCTTTATCTATTTAGTCCTAAATTATTTTCACACGGCATTATAGTAATTTTATTCGAAAAAAGAACGTATAACTCTCTCGGTCAGAAACCCATGCCATGGACCATAGACTGGCTGGAAACTGCCAGCAAAACATAAATCATCAGCTTGTGAAAAATGCAGTAGCCAAACCCAGATAGCCATAGAGATATTGTAAGCCATGAATGTGATTAGCTGAAGAGCCTTTTCACAGTGCCAGAACTGAAAGATCACTAAGTGGCTAAAGCGATGTGGAAAATCAAAGGATAGATGATATTTGTACAACCATTTGCCCAAAAAATTCTATATATTTGTCCCATGGGAACCTGGAAATACCCCTAGCAGCCTACTACAACAACTATACTATAAGCTGCCATTTCCTAATCCACCTTAACCTAGCAAAATGCTATTCATGAGAAGCTTTTAGCAATGCATTCACAACTAGAACTTATCCATTTTTCTCTGGAACAGAATATGTACAAACAGTAAGCAATGAAAGATGTGTTCAGTAAGCAATGAAAGATGTGAACTCAAGGAATGCAGTAGATGACAAAACATTTTCTTAAGATGATACTGAGTCCTCTATCAGTTAATAAGAAGAGAAATATGAGCTTTGCATAAAATGGTAACAAATCACAGGATAAGATTTTCTACATACCCTTCTTGAGCCCCGGTGAAACATCATCTCCTCTAAATACTAGAGGAACATCAACCTTCAACAAAGCACTAGATGGAGCTCTTATGAACGTAACATTAAGCACTGCATCTGTGCTCGGATGAAGATGGAGCTGGCATTTATCAAGAAAGACTAGATCAGTACATAATCCGACAAGTTCTAACCAATGCTGTATGAAAACTTCAATGGAATTACAGAAATGATAAACCATATTCTTAATTTATAAACTCGTGTGCCTATCTACCTTTCTAAGACCTTTGCTAATTTCAGTATTTAGAATTTTAGATGCAGAATCACTTCTATTTCAGGTCCATTAATGGAAAAACAATGGCGTCTATCTATCTAAAGACATCATTGTACAGTTCGAGTATTTTTAAAAGGTTCCATAGCCATTTCAAGCTAGTTTAACCACAGAATCCCCAACATTCGACTGAATCGGACCAAATTAATCCAATTTTTCAACAGTATATGAATCGAATAGAAGACATATTTCGTCATTTTACAAGACATACCTTCCGAGGCAAGACGCGGACTTTCTCGAGAACCTCAGAGGAGCCAAACTCCGGGTGAACCTCGAGATCAAAGAGCCTGGAGAGGAAGAAAGAGCGGCCTAAATGATTGACGAGCTTCTTCACCTGATTACTCTGCACGGAAATGATGCGCTTGTTGCCGCCGTGCTGGCCGTCTTCCGCCTCGAATACGATGCTCGGAACACGGCCAGCCTTCCTCTCCTTGGCGGCGATGGTCTTTCCGGTGGCATCGCGTGGGATGGCGTGGATCGTCTCGTCGTATTTGGGGTCGGGCCTGGGGAATCCATCAAGGTAGGTCAATATAGGGGGAGATTCCACTTCCTGGAGAAGTGCGGCAGTGGAGAAGCGCCGGAGATGGTGGATTGTGGCGGCGCTCAGCCCTGCTGCCCGGCGTATCAGCATTGGATCCGGAGAAATTGGGGTTTGGGGTTAAGGAGGGTTTTGAGAGATGCAAACTGGTAATTAGAGACACCTCTGTTTCATTCCAAATATATTTTTGGGCCTAAATATTAAAAGGCCCATTCTTTAACCCAAAATTCTGCTGTTGTTTAACTCAATTTTCATGTTTTGGTGCTTAAAAATTGTGCCATGTTAGAAAGCCCAATTCTATAACTTTTTTGCTCTGTGAATTTTCTAAACTAACTCTATTCCACTATATATATATATATATATATATTGCATTAGATTGAGAATGTCTCATTTCAGTGAGAATTGAGTTACAGGAATAAGGGTACAAAATCTATGAACAAGCGGATACAACCATACGCAGAAGGG
>JAYJMF010000034.1:3162719-3175441 GCA_036873715.1 Salvia sclarea | reverse complement strand
CACAGCTTCAGTATCTTCAAACTGCTGACTGTTCAGTATGTTATACTTCAGTATTACATACTTCAGTCTTGTTTCTTCAGTCGAAGAGAGAACTGTACTCTAGGTTACTTCAGCTCTTCAAACGTCAGTCTCTATCTTCAGCTTCGGTCTTCAGTCTTGGTCTTCAGCCTTGGTCTTCAGCCATCAGCCTACCAAAACTAATCTAAGGACCAAAACATGTAGGTCTTAAAATAAAAAATCTAAGGCATATCTAGGAGGTTTTGGGATCATTAAAACATTATAATACGTTACATATATTTTCCCAACATGAGAGAAACTAAAACACACAGAATTTACGTGGTTCGAAAATATGTCTACGTCCAAGAGAGAAACGACAGAGACTTTTCACTACCCACAAGGCAACAACAAATAGAACATCGGGCAAGAACAACCCCTCTCTAACTCTAAGAAATAAGTTGTTCTATCTCTCTCTTTCGGTTTTTATCTGTAGCAAATTGAGAGAGAGAGAAAGAAAGAGGAATCTTATTAATTGCTGCATTGCGTCACATCTCAAAGCACCAACACATTTCAGAACACATCATCAACGTTCCAACTTATTTTGCCTAAGTTGCTCGCAATAAAACGAGGTCATCCTAGATTGATAAGTTAACCCAACTCGTATTCTCAAGGAGGCTAAACAGAGCTATATCTACGTTGCACACAAAAAACAGTAAATCCTAAACACTCTAATTAAGGTTTGTGTCTATCGTCACATTTAACTACTGATTAATCTAGGCGTAACCAAATGAAACAATTAAATTACCTAGACAAAATTGAATCATATTAGTCTAAGGAAAACAAATGAATAAACTAGGCGATAAAAGAAAATATAATCTATGGTTCTAGCGAAAGCGTAAAAATCTAGGGTTCCAACAAGCATGAATTTAATCTAATTATCTATGCAATAATCAAAAGCAAAGAATTAAATTATCTAGACAAGAAATCACAAATTTATCCATAAACTGAAATCAATAAGAAATTTCAAGGCAATAGGAACTAGAATAAAAGAGAAGGTTAATCCTTACAATTGATCCGTAGAATCCGTAATCCGAGCAAAGATTAATATTTAATCTATCAATCTAAACTAATCTTAAGAGAAAAAGCATGTAAAAAAAGTCTAATTCTAATATCTGGAATTGGAAGGAATGGAAGTGCCCTTAAAGAAGATGTAAAAATAGGGTATAAATAGGCCAAGCACTCGTTGGATCCTCGTAGGTAACGACCGCTAGGAGGTAGCAGGTAGCGGTCGCTACCCCCTCATTCAGAAGATTTTAGCATTTTCGGGGTAGTGATGACTAGGGGGTAACGGTCGCTACCCCTGACTGTTGTCCCCTGCACGCCTTTCTTTTTTCGGTCATATCTCCCTCGTTTCAACTCGGATTTGGGCACGGTTTTCGCATACGAACTCGTATCGAGACTTACTATAATCCTATCAATTCCAATCTCCTCAAATATATGTTTCATGATTTCTAATTTTTGTCCATCTTTCTTCTGTTTTCGTGCGATTCCTACAAAAACCAAAAAGCCAACGAGATTAACTTGAAACAATGAAATCAACACTAAGACCCGATAAAATGATGATCAAAATGAGTGCATGACACATTAATGAACATCAAAATCAAGCACACAAAACGAGGCTAAACAATCACACCTCCTTGGAAATAAAATCAATGAACCACAATTTCTCCTTTATGTGTTCTTATATACTATTTGAACTAGCAAATTAAAGGAAGAAATAGAAAATTCATAACAAAAATTGGCTACCATTGGTAAACATAAGTAAGATCCTGAAAAGGTAGACACAATTCAACTAACAATTATATTTTCTATTTTTTAGTTGAGATTGGCCTACGTAAGAAATAAAGACAAGTTAGAAGAAGACAAAGTTTATAAGAAGTTCAAATAAATAGCCCAAAAATTGGGGAAAAAATTGCGTACAATATAATTAAATCGAGTGACATACGTGTATACTCATGCACTACTATGATCATCATCATCTTGATCATCATCATCATTAATATCCTCATCACTATCAAGACCTATGTCACTAGATTCCTCATTAGCATCAAATTCTAAAATTGATTCATCATTAGCATCAAATCTTTCTTCGACACTATTTTTCTCAATATCCTCTATAATGTCATCATAATCTCTTGCATGTAAGGTAGTCTTCAAGCTACGAATATGTGTCATCTAAAAAACACCGGTGTCCTCTCTAACATTGTGTGAATGCTTGTTTGCTTATTGAATTAATTGATTGATTGATTGACTTAGTCGATTATTAATTGTGTGGTGCTGCAGAAGCAATCGCGTTTCGTGTCTTTCAGTAACCTCAATAGCGGCAATTAGAATTCGTTTCGAGTGGCGTCGCCTGCCAGGTTTGTTGCGGAAAATGAAATGATGTGTCGTGTTCCTTAATTTGTTGTTTTTTGGTTTTGGATTCGGTATGATTCTAGAAATTTGCTTTTTTAAAACTTCTTTATTGAACTGGTGACTGTTTAATTGTTTCTGATAGTAGGATTCAGGTGTTGATTTTGGCAGCGATGTTGCGTTGGAATCAACTGACATTTACTGGGACAATCTCCGTTTCGGGTTTATGCCTACTAATTATATGTATATGATGAAGTGCTCACAAAGTGATACGTTTTCTAAGGGTGAGTTGTAGCGATTTGGGAACCTTGAGTTGAGCCCGTTCGCTTGTATTTTGAACTATGGTCAGGTTAGTTTATGCTTTGTTTTTGTTTTCATTGATAATATGTGGTAATGTGCTTCGATCTTGAGCTTATATGTTGGTATCAATTATTTAAGGATTGTTTGAACTTAAAAGCGTATAGGAAATACGACGGTAACATTTTACAATTCCGCCTTGAAGAAAATGTGACCCGTCTTAGAGAGGGAGTTGTGCGCATGTGCATCCCAGCTTCAACTGTGGAACAATTCTTGGAGGTAACCACTATTTAGCTATTTTGGTTCAACATTGTAACTAAAATAACAGGATAAAGCATGTGAAGATATATTCCTACAAGATCAAATCAAAGAGAAGCTAAACAAGGTCAATTCAAAATGAAATTCTCATTTTTTTTTACTTACATATCACAAATTTAGCTTCTTTCCCCCTTCCAACCACATTAATATATTTTTTAAAAGAAAAAAATGAAAAAACAATGCTACATACATCAACAGTCTAAAATTCCACTCAACTAAACTAGACAGAATCGTGTATTCGAAATTGTTTCACATCTCCACCTAGAAACACTAACAAATTTCAGAACACATCATCACACCTCCTTGGAAACAAAATCAATGAACGCCAACTTCTCCTTTATGTGTTTTGATATACTATTTGGACTGACAAATTGGAAGGAAGAAATAGAAAATTCATAACAAAAATTGCCTACCAGTGATAAACATAAGTAAGATTATTGAAAAGGTAGACACAATTCAACTAACCAATATATTTGGCCTACGTAAGAAATAAAGACAAGCTAGAAGAAGACAAAGTCTATAAGAAGTTCAAATAAATAGCCCATAAATAGGAAAAAGAATTGCATAAAATAAATTTATAAAATCAAGTGTATGCACTACCATGATCGTCATCATCTTGATCATGATCATCATTATTATTCTCATCACTATCAAGACCTAAGTCACTAAATTCCTCATTAGCATCAAATTCTAATTTTAATTCATCATTGGCATCAAATCTTTCTTCGTCACTATTGTCCTCAATTTCCTCCATAATGTCATCATAATCTCTTGTATATATATAAGGTAGTCTTCAATCTACGAGTGCGTGTCATCTAAAAGACATCGGTCACCTGTGTAACATTGTGTGAATGTTTTTTTGCTTATAGAATTGATTAATCCATTGATTGATTGTTCGACATTATTGATTGTGTGGTGCTGTAGAAGCAATCGTGTTTCGTACCTTTGAGTAACCTCAATGGCAGCAATGAGAATTAGCTTCGACTAGCGTCGCCTGCCAAGTTTATTTTGGAACAATGAAATGACGTGTTGTGTTCATCGATTTTTGGCTTTTTTGGTTTTGGATTCGGTTTGATTCTAGAAGTTTGCTTTTAAAAAAAACATTTTTTGTTGAATTGGTGACCATTTTATTAATTCTGATAATAGGATTCGGGATTTGTTGATTTCGGCAGCGATGAGCATTGGAATCAACTGACATTGACCGGGAAAATCCCTTTCTTCATGTTCCTTTCAAGTTTGCATAACAGTGAAGAACGTCATTTGAAATATCTTTTCCAGTTTGCCCGATAATCCTTTTCTTCATATTCTCAAGCTCACTAATATATAATGTTTTAACACACAACTTCTATAAGAACTGAGAAAGCTCAATTAACGCAACACGTATCTTCTTGTCTAAGAAAGGAAGAATAGGCGAAGTGAGTATTTTTTTGGAGCAAAACATGTCAATCACGGGTTTTCATTCCTCCAAGTGTGTTCGATCTTGTTAAACATTGACTAATGTTTGATGCATACCCATCTAATAGACGAACTAACTTTATAAAGTCACAAAACTTTACATGTATAGTTTGCATAATGTTTTTCATATTTTTCATTTATCTCCCTTAGCCACAATTCCTCACGAATGTTAAGATCTTACAAGCCTAAACACGTTTTTAATGTATCCTTCGAATTATGCGGATCGTCTAATAACGTCCCATGATATTGTCACAAATATTTTTATTCTGTGTACATGACATTAAGATGGTGATGCATTAATAACTTCGACCAATAGGAAAGTTCAAAGAAAATACTTTTTAGTCCAATTCAACTCATCCACACCTCATTTGCGCTTTCTATCTCCATTATTAGGTGCTTTACAGTCAATGTAGGTAACTCGTCCAACTGTAACAAAATATCATCACCAGAAAATTGACGCGGTGGTCCCCTTCTTTCGGCTTTTCTATCATATTTTGTTTTTCTTCATCACGAGTGCATGTCATCTAAAAGATACCGATGTTCTGTGTAACATTGTTTTCCATGAATTCTTCTAGAACGAATGTCCCCCTGCCAAATTGGACATGCAAATTTTCCCATTGTGCTCCAACCACATAAGTATGCATATGCTACGAAGTCGCTTATTATTCCTAAAACGACTGCAAAAAGAGTGAATTGCAATCTAGAATATTCATCGTAAGTCCGAACCTCACTAAGTCACAAAAAAATTGAGTTCATTTATGAGTGGTCTAAAAAAGACATCAAAGTCTTTTCCTGGAGACTTTAGCCCGGGAATTATACGCCATGGTGGCATCTTATAAGACATCAAAATCATTGGTCAGATACTATGTGATGTTGACATATTGTTAAATGGGTTAAATCCATATGAAGCTAAAATCATTCGTACATTCCTTGGATCGGTAGAAAAATCATGATACAACTCATCGAAATGTAGACATGCCTTCCCATCAGCAGGATGACCCAACACTCCAGGCTCTTCTTTACGAACTTCTTTATGCAAGCACATGTCTCTAGTCGTGTGCCTTAGAGCATAAAGCCTCTTTAGATGAGGTGTGATAAGGAAGTATCGCAATCTTCTATGTGGAATCTTGTGACGTATATTTCGGCAGCTTTTACAAATTAGACAAGTTATATAGCATTTTTGTGTTCTCCATAAAAGATGGCACAATCATATTTACAAGCATCAATTGTATCATAGCCTAATCCGACTTCACAAAGCAATTTAGTGTTGTAATAATTGTTTGGACAATTGTTACCTTGGGAAAGTACCTCGTGCAGTAATTTCAGCAACATCTCAAATGATTTATCACTCCACCTATTCATGACTTTAATGTTCATCAGGTTCACTACAAAAATTAATGCAGACTCGCCACATTTCCCATATAAAGGATTATGTACAACTTCTCGCAATGACCATTATTCTCATTAGCCAGTGGTTGGTTTTCATTAAATCATCAATCGGGCACAATGTCAAAGAATTTATTTTCGATTGCATCATGTAGTCCCTCTTCTAAACCCACGTCCTCATCATTAGAAAAATTCACATCAAATCCTCATTTGTGTCTTCCTCACCATGGTAGACTGGCGAGACTCGAACTTGTCGTCAGGAGCTCTGCCTTGCCAAGATAAATTTATAAGTTCCACTACTTTGCGCACTTGGTTCTGCAAGTGGTAAGTAGGGGTCGAACCCAAGAGAGCTGGTTGTGTTCTCTCTGTAGATGTCACGCTTGAAAAGGCGGTTGCTCTTTGGCAAGATGTCAGTCAAGACTGACGGTCTCGGCAGGATGTATCGAGAGATGTAGCTTGAGCAAGATGTAAGTAAAAACTGAAAAGTAAACACTTAAAGAAAATTAGTAAAAATGAGTAGCTTGGCCAAGGGATCCACTCATGAAGGCATTGGTCAAGGAGTCGGTCATTGGTTCAAGGATATTTGCCGTGTGTGTATATCGTTGGTTATAGGTACTAAGTGGAAGGTACCCCTTTTTACTCGTCACGTACACCAGTCCACCCAGCCCCAGCTTGCCCATAGTATTAGGACTAAGTACAGAGACCCCCTGCCTTGCCACCTTGCCAAGACGGTCTCCCTAGGAAGACACTTCACTAGGGTTTCCCACTCAAACAACTTTCCGTACTAGGCAGTCCAACTAGCCAAAGGCCTGCCCAAGGTAAGGATGACTCGGCTCCTGGCCCAAGGGCCAATGACTACAATCACCCACACAAGTCACACTACTCGGGGCAAAGAGACACTCGATGCCTAGTTCCCACTCTTGTTTATAACCTAACCTTGCCCACTATGCTATCTGCAGCTAACAAAATGAATTGGTCAAGGTTGTATAGGATTCAGACCTTGTGCTTCGGAACACACACAAGACTCTTGTCATTTAGTATTTATTTTTATAGGATTCAAAGTTTATAGTTTTATACTTTTTTATGAAAGCTGGTATAATTTAGTATTTATTTTGTCATTTGCTCTTATAACTTTGTATCTAACCGTTTAATGACCACATAAAAATAAGAAGTAGACTACACTTGATAATAAGAAATCCAAACTAGAAAAACGACTGAAACGAAGAGAGTGAAAATAGAATGATCTTATCGTTTAACAAATTGAATTAAACACTTAAAATTGTGTGTGTCTTATAAATTTTAAATTTTTTAAACTGAACAGTTGATCCGATTTGACTCAAATTCCAATCCCTTTCGTGTAGGATCCACGTTGACATCACGTGGAACACGTGTCAGCAAAGGGCTCTAAGTTGACGGACTATTCAAAGAGGTTAATGGGCCCTAATGGCCCAAACGAGGGCCCAATTTAATTTGTCGTCACCTTTTCAGACATGGCCCGTTCGGTCCGCTTGTTCTTTGCGCGAGCATTAACCGCTTTCTACACTCTCTTTTTCTTTCTTAATTAATTAATATTTTTTTGAGATGTATGCTGCAATTATGCACCACATAATAATTCAACACTATAAAATACAGTATATTGGATTGGAAGTCTTATTTCGGAAATTGCATAATTTATTTCACAAAGTTTGATATCCATTTTCTATTTTTACCGTATCAACGTGCATCGTGCATTTGTGACGCTGTATTGGTTTATTTCCAGAAATAATGAAACATACGGATATAAATCGAATCACGTGGTATTATTTCAATTTTCACGTAGAAGCTTGGTTACTTTATAATCTTAAATTTTTCTGATAATTTTTATTGTATATCGTTAATTAGTTATGAAGTGTAAGAACTATAGTGAAAATGAAACATAAATGATGAGGTAGAAACTTTCCATCAAGTAATATATCAAACTCGATCAATTTAAGATCATTGAGCATTGTATAGTTTATATTTTAACTAAAAAATATATTATTATAATGTAATGCATTATTACATAGATGCGTTAATTACTTATAAGATCATAATTCTTTATAGGGCGTGTTTAAGTATAATTTTACATTCTTTCGATAACAATCCTATATGATCATACAATGACGTCATATTGGTTTTTATACATTATGGAGTATTTGTAAACTTATCTTTCATAAGTATTACATTTGATTATATCATTAATGTATGGCATTTATAAATAAGATTGCTATATCTTTTCTTTTATACATAATATTATTCATAGATATATATTCTCAAAGAAATGGATAAGATAGACAAAGTTTCACTACTGCATGGGGAAGGAAATGTCACATAATAATTTCTTAATTTTATTGGCACACACTAATTTCCTTTTAGTTTAACCAGCGCTGTGGAATTATAATCTTATGAATATGTCTTTATATTTAATCAGAAAAAGATGGAAGTAATGGCCGAGATGTTGCCTGCACGTCGAAAAAGCAATCGCAAAGTTTAAGAATAAGTACTTAAAAATAATATAAAACGGAAGAGATTCAAATAAGAATGAATTAAAGTCTTGAAAACCGAGTTGGGAGCCATGTGACTTGGCCTTCAATTCCCACTCCACGCTTCCCCAGTTTGGCTGCCTGCAGAAATTTCAGTATTAATTTATCAATTTAAATTCTGATTTCAGAAATTAAGTAAATTCAGCTTCACCTTCTATATATAAATAACACTGAATGCAAGAACCATGCATTCTTCTACAGTATATAGTAACCAGAAATAAGGAAAATATATAGTTTTGAAATATGTGGCTCATGGGCCAAAGCCCAGTTCCAAAGTTTTTATACATTTTTTAGACGATCTTACATATTTATATATTAGGATCATTCATAAAGTTTAGCATGAAGTTTGACCACATGCACATGGTGATATTGTTAGTTTAATTAAGTTGCCAAATATTACAAGCCAGTTCGAACTTATTGCTCTCATCGTAGGCCCTGAGTTAAATCTGACTAACTAAAGTTTACGTGTATTTCGATCTTTTTTAAGATGTCAAATTAGCTTCTGAAATACATATAAGCATCTGTCAACTGAGATTTTAACTCGAATTATAAAGTGAACGGTGAAGATAAGTTTAGGTTACATTTGTAAATTTGGGGTACTAAAATATCACTATGGGTCAAAATTTGGATTACAACTTAAGAATAATAACCTGGCCTATATATATTATGATTAAGCTGCTTATGATTTTATTATTGACGAACGAATTAGATAAACATGTCAAATCATATTAAGGGTTTTGGTTGCATGGCAAGAAATAGCAGAGGAAGAATCTATAAATATGAGAAGAGAAAAATATGCAGAGTTCGGTTCACTATTTTCTTCCCATGATCACCAATTCATTAATTTAATACCTTCCACCATTGACTTTGAATTGAAAGATTTTATTATTATTATTTCTTGTTTAAAATAGTTCATCTCATTAAAATATATATTAATTTAAAATCCAAAACCACCTTATTATGAAGTCATGATTTGGTCGAACAAATCTTATAAGATGTAGCTCAGATATAGCACTTGATGAATATTTTTCTCCAAGTAGAAGAAACCAACTGCAACTAATAATAATAAAAAACTTAGTATAATCATTATATATAATTTCTTGCTAATTATATTTTGTGGCTCAAAGTAGTCTATCTTGCCATCTTGGGGTTGATGCTCATTGACTTGTAGTAGCATCACACATCTTAAGGTAAATAAAAAAAAATAATGAAATCAAGTTGGAAATAAAGAAAGTAATGGAAATTTCGTAATTGGTGAATCCAAACAAAACCTCAGTGTGAATTGCTAGGAACCAAAACGTCTGGAGATTTTGTCGATTCTAGTGTAGTTTGGTTTGTTGTCTGAGAGTTGATGTTTTCTTGCAAGTTGGATTTTGGAAACAATTCCAATAATTTTACAGCTCTTATTTTGTCTTTGCTAATCCCACACTTCTTTTCTTCCTTTCCCCTCGTTTTAGCCTTTCGATTTTAGAAACACAAGTTCCCATATATCATTCAACAATTCTAATCACTCTTTTCGCTAAACGACTTTTAATTAATCCTAAACCCCAGATATGTTATTGGTTTATGTGTTTGGTTTGCGTTGTTAATTGCGGTGTTAGTGTGTTGTGTACTGCTAATGATGCGATTTTGGTGGTGAACGGTCGAGTACGTACATTTTGCACTGGTCTTAATTTTGGCGTATTATATTTTATACGATCATACTATTGTGTCTAGGTAGTTGCTAATTATATCTCAAACTTTTGAGTTATTAGCAATTTCTAAATAGCTTTCAAAATGTTTTTATAATTTCTCGACCTTCAAATTCGTAAAAAGTTTGTATAAATTTGTATTATTTCCTAATTTTATGTGCATGTTTGGACACGATTTAGATGTCTTTTCCGACATTTGATACCGCGTGTTGTCGTGCCGGAATTTGGTATACCAAAAATTTCGGTACGTGAATTTACTAAAAATGTAAAAGTTGTAAAATGAACCGAAACGTATGGTATACCTATACCTACCGATATTAGATCAAATAAATATAAATAATATCCTAAACCTTGATATAAATATATATACATTAATTTAGTTAAATGTCAAACTTTCAATATATACCGCAACCAATATATATCGGCGTGTCAATAATACCGAATTACCGGTATATACGGAAATTATTAGTACATATTGAAGTTTGGTATCGTAATAGTGCACTGGTGGTATCAATTACCGTACAAAAATCGAGTACGGTATCATATTGTCTCGAAATTATGGTATATCAAAAACTTCGATTTTTTTCGTTATTTATCGGTAGTATAAGTGCAGTAGACAATATTTTTGGTATTTTTTCCAAGCCCTAGTCAAGAGCTCTCGATCAATTGTGAGTTTTAGTATCACATTTAACATTCAAATCTCAATTAGATATCGAAAAAAAAATACTACTAGATATGAATTTACTAAAAATGGAAAAGTTGTAAAATAATGGAAATGTATTAAAGTTCACAAAAACTCTTATGTCGCTTATGCATATATACATAATCCTAAAGTTGTTCACTGTATTTATATATTAATCTTTTTCATTATTCTTAGACTTGGAGGTAAAACAAAAATAAAATAAACATGTAAACAATTGCCATGCCAACATTGAAAATTTTAAATAAATTTTCAAACTAAGCAATTGTCGCCGGAAATTCTGAAGTTGATTGGTGCATGACGTTCGGACATGCAATTTCCAGTGAAACTTGCAAATTCTTCTGTGAGTTGTAGTGATCACTGATCACATAATGTTGACTCATAATAAATAATGTCACGGAGGATTCGAACTTGAGATCTTTAATCTCCGGTATTAACCCCCTATCACTAGGCCAACACCTGTTAATGAAGCAAATTCTGGACTTTCTAAATTACAATATGAATATTTGCATTTGTTTATTCATTAATAACGTTACTCCGTATTTATGTGGCTAAGAACAAACAAATAACCCGACAATTAGTTCAAACTTGTTTTTTACTTATCTTTTTTGTCAGCCCATAATAAAATTATAAGTCGTGCCAAGTTTTTCATTTTTATTTTAATCAACATTCTATGAATATGCTAGTTGCACAATTAGATATATATACTTCTAGATGCATGTGTGCGTGTATGTGTGCACTTGAAAGGAATTGACCATTAGGTTGAATTTATGTGTTTGTTTGGACATAATTAACATATAATTAGACGAAGGAATGTACACAAAGTTCACTGCAGTCTTTTCTTAGCTAACTGCCATAGTAGTTTCACTATTAGAGGCGGCATAAAAACACTTGCCCACAATATGACAATTTTGACGTTTTATCCTAGGTTACAACTTAGTGGTCAAATTATTCATTTATAAGCTATTACTGTGATTTTCATACATCATATAAGTGTAATATTCATCTTTTATTCAAGCAATTGGTTTATTATTATAAAAAAGTTATGGTCTAAACTACAAACCTAATTAATACGTCATAATTCACTGTGAAAGTGTTTGAATACAGGAAAATGCATGAATTAAAGAAAGGGTTAATTATAGTTTCTATCTCAACTTTTTGGAGTTTTTTCAAATCTATCCCGACCTTTACAAAATATCAATTTTATGCCTGACCTTTTCGAAAACTTTCAAATCTATCCCGGGACTAATTTTCCGGCGCCGGAATGATTACATGGCTGCTAGAGAGCTTATACTCTTTCTTTGGTGGATAAGATGGAGTTTAGAGTTTCGTACATTTATAGAGAAGGGAATCAGGTTGCTGATCTGCTTGCTAATCCTTCGACTCCGGCTGGTTGGTGGCCTTTTTGTATCCCGTTGATCGCTGATGTTGTTGCTAGGGATTTCTATTCGGATCGTTTTCATAGGAAAGTCTGAGGCTTTTTCTGCTTTTTTGCTATTTATGTTTGCCCTTCGGTTTTTTTTTAGACGAGTACTCTTTTTCCCCTCAAGAGTTTTTCCCAAGGGGGTTTTCACTTGAGGGATTTTAATGAGGCTCGGCTCTCGTCTGCGACCTGTGCAGAGCGGGTTTTTAGGTTTTTTGGGTTTCCTTTGCTTTGAAGTAACCTAATTTGTGTGTGTAAATCCTTTTCCAAAAAAAATAAATAATTACATGGCAATTTTATTCCACCACATCATTTTTTATTAAAAATAATAAAATAAAATCCAAAGCTTTTGCTTTTTAATTCTCACGTTAGTGTCTGAAACTTCTTTAAGCGTGCAATTCATTCTAAATAAATCACATTTTAACATGCAATTTTTTGTAAAGAAAGAAACAATTTAAAATTAAGTCTCCTTCATGTTTCAT
>JAYJMF010000034.1:3144313-3158332 GCA_036873715.1 Salvia sclarea | reverse complement strand
ATTTTGATGAAATATGTCGATTTGAACTTCGTTATTTGTGGATTTAAACTTTGATGAAATATGTGGATTCGAACAATATTTTTATTTGGTAATTTTTTTATATTATTTTAACTTTAAATTCTAATTCGTGGGTGATGGATACCCGCGGATAGTAGATATCCATCCAGTGACGGGTAATAGATACCCGCGAATTAGTGGGTTGATGGGTATCCAACGAGTAGCGGGTGATGGATACCCGATGGGTGGCGGGTTCGCGTGTACCCGCCACCCGACGGATATCCGTGGGTGGTGGGTTTGAGAGAGGTTTGGTATCCATGGGTAGCTGCGTGGGTAGAATTTACTATCCATTTAGTTCGTGGGTATGAGTATAGATAGTCACTATCCACGCCCGCCGTGCCCGATTGCCATCCCTACTTCCAGCTGGATATAACCGGGCAAACGGGCTA
Organism: Salvia sclarea; assembly: GCA_036873715.1. Classification (NCBI taxonomy): domain Eukaryota; kingdom Viridiplantae; phylum Streptophyta; class Magnoliopsida; order Lamiales; family Lamiaceae; genus Salvia; species Salvia sclarea. The sequence goes on along the minus strand of JAYJMF010000034.1, from coordinate 3,157,886 downwards.
ATAGGCTAACAGTTCCTCATAGCTAGCCGGTGGATTGACATTCACGGAGTCCCAGAGAGGACCTTACCTTAGACCTCGTGTGAAAGCGCAACTCTTGAATTTTGAGTCCACGTCCGAGATCTCCAAGGATACGGTATTGAACCTGGTCACATATTCCCTCAATGTCTCGACGGGTCCTTGCTCCAGGTCTATTAGAGCCATGGGATTTTTCCGAGCTCTCTCTGAGCTCGCGAACTCCTGCATGAACACCATATACAAGTTTTCGAAGCAATGGATGGAGTCCTCTTCTAGCTTCTGAAACCACTGCTGAGCCGCTCTCACCAAGGTAGTGGAGAAGGCACATCATTTGACACCATTGGAGTATTGGTGGAGAGTTAAGAATCCCTCGAATCTAAACATGTGAACGGTTGGGTCCTCGGTCCCATCATACTCGATCGCAATAGACTTGTAATGTGCGGGTAGCGGATCCGAGAGGACCGTCTCCGAAAATGGGCTTCCCCGGAGTCTGGGTGGGGCCCAAGCCGTGGAAATGGCCTTTTTCGCTGGAGCTCGCGTTTCTAATTCCTTGGCGTATCTTCATTTCTTTGGGTTTTCTACCCGATCATTGACAGTGTTGGTTCTAGTAGTCGCCTTTCTAACTGTGTTGGGAGTTGACCTGGCGATTCCGAGCTCGGCTCGCGGACAAACTTTCTTGCAAGAGCGCAGATTCTTTTCATACTCTTCTACTTGTTTTCTGATAAACGCCTCTCTTTGCGCTTCTTTATCATCTAGAGCCATTCTCGTCGGTTGCCTTTCTATCTCCTGCAGCTCCGTGGATGAACTAGTATCCTCGGCCTCTTCGAAATCTTTTTGGATGACCTTCGATTTTCCCGGTCTATTTCCCTCGACCCTTTCCAGCCCCGGCTTTTCCACGGTGTGAACGGGTCTCCCCTCTATCTGAGCTGGTATAACAGTGATGCCGTATTGAGCGAAAGCATTAGCGAATCCGGGTGCCGGTGTCATGCAGGGCATGCTCGGGTTGCCCGAGGGGGGCGCCGTAGCCCAAGCTCGTCGTAACAGATCAGTAGCCTCCTCCTCGGTAAGCACTATTTTCGGAGCCCCTTGTTTCGGAGTGGAATTCTGTATATCCGCTAGCTCGGGTTTAGCAAATCCTGACTCGAACGCCTCAGTTCCCATTGGTGAGCTCTCCATAAAGTCCTTGTTCAGGTTGCGTGCCACATCATCCTCCATTCCTCATGTGGTGAAATAAACACCACAGTCAGATCCAAGAGTTCAATTCGGGAAACTCATATTCGAGTCGGTTCTATTTTTCCTCAGAAAACGTGTCCGAGACTTGAGAATAATATTAACACAAGATAATACCAGTTAAACCAATTTAGGGCATAATATACTTGCATGTTTATCCAACAACACAAGGTTTTTTCAACATATTCAAGTCCTCTAATGGATGTAAACCACATCATTAGTCCCAAAAGAAACAAGTTTACCAACATATTAACCATATGTGAGTTAAACCAACCATAAAAATTCACATAAGAGTAAGATTAAAGCATAAAACACATGTTTAAGCAAAAACAATCCCAAAAACCATATTGTTCATCGGAGATCCGAGCCATGGGGGTCGAGTAAACACATAACCAAGCAAGGGAGGCCGGAAAAGGACAACACCCGTACGCTCCTTCCCTCGGAGAGGCTGATCCGGCCGTTCCCTCGGCGGAACAATGACCGGCTCGAGGTCAGTCATTGCGTGACGGAGAAGAAAAGGCGAAAAAATAGGAACACATCAACGTTTAGCTCGCTTCGATTTCCCACATACGGCGCCAGTTGATGAGTTCTTTCGAACCCATCATTGGAGAAAGGGGGGTAGAAAGAGAAGAAGTGTTACCTAGTCGGGTCGGAGATGGATCCGAGCAGCGGCGGAGGAGAAAAAGTCGCCGGAAAAGTGACTTGAAAAGATGAACACGAAAAACGAGAGAATATCGGAGTATATTTATGTAGTAAAAATCAATCCAACCTATTACAAATGAATGGCTTGCTATTTATAGATAACAACTGAGGGCAAAATTGGAAAATCGGATCGCATCCGTACAAGGGCAAATCGGTCTTCACAGCTCCAATGAGCGCCACATGCAAGGGTAAATCGGTATTTTCGGGTCCTCGGGAGACAATTCTGTTAGAATGCCGCCTTGTACGTCTAACGGCCTCAAGTAGGTAAGGGAATCTTCAGTGGTCCTCGTGCTCGCGAGGGCGCCACGTGTTCATACGTACGGACACGGGTGATCCGACATGAGAGAGGGAGATCATGCTATATTGGCTCGAGTCTCTTAAGCGTCAGTTCTTTTTCTTTCGATCCGTATTTAAGACAGCTCGGTTCGCCTTCATTCGGTTCGCTTTCATTTAATATGAGTTTAAGTGGGCTTGTGAGCCGAGGTTCGACCTGAGCTTTGGAGGATTCCGGAGCTGAGGTTTGATCTGAGCTTTGGAGGATTCGCGAGCCGAGGTTCGACTCTTTCTCGGACTGAAGAAGGGAAGACTCGCGAATTCTCAATTTTCATAAAGTAAAACTACATTATTTTAAAGTTTTATTCACATGGATATCACGTCGCACAAACATGGGCAAAATCTGTTGATTCTAATTGTTTGGGTATTGTTATAGAATATTGATGTGTATGTGTCATTTTCGTATAAATAATTATAATTTACATCATTTCTATGTATTTTCCATAAAATTAATACGTAAGTAAATCCATCTTCGTGGCTTCTGGAATCGGAACGTCAATGGTTTTGATATATTCTCAAATTTTGCATTATAGTATAATCAAATATTGAATTTTTTATAACATGGTAGATTTAATTAAAATCATCCGATTTCACACTATTTTTGTTTCATGTGTTATCACATTATACACCCACATTTTCTTATAATAATCAGAGTAGTAAAAACAAGTTAGAATTTGAATGAATGATAAAACGCAAAGCAGATGAAATGTGATTAAAATGGTTTTGTGGAAGTCAAGATTTTGTTCAAAAAAGGTTAGGCAGCTATCCTTGTTCCTGAAATGGCGGCCGCTTTTGTTACCGCTCATCAACTTTCTTTTTCCTTTAAAGGGAAGTTTACTCAAAACACTATAACGGCCTTCCTCCTTCATATGTCACACTCAACCGAATCTATCCAAAAACTTAATTTGCATCTACTTGTACAACAATGATTAATTCACATTCAAATCACGATTTATAATTCTAACACTACTTTCAAATCCACAAACATCCCAATATTTTGGAATTAAAACGCATTTGAATTGTTCCATAAATTATGGTTGCCAAGCTTTCAATTTCATGCCGCTACCTCAGGGCGTAACTGGAATCGCCCTTCAAAGTTGACAAATTTTCTTTGTTTTATTTTTCTTAAAATTAGGCAAAAGTCCCCTTCTTGTTTGCTCTTATTGTTCTATCTTCATTGTGCAACAAAAAATGCAGAAAAAATACATAACATGTGCCCACCCCTAAAAACATCAAATACGAGATTGCTCGAACAAAATTCATCGAGCTCGTCAAATCCCACCCTCTCGAGAGTTCCCCAAAAACTTCAATTTTCTTTTGCTCTGTAATTCTTGTTCGTCGTGATCATCAATTTTGTTTTCCTTCAACAACTTATATATTTTCATAAGATTGAAATGAATGTACATGCATCCCACCAATATGCTCTCGCCCACAGATGATTACTGATTAGGACCTAAAAGGTTAGGTTGTAGCAAACACCAGAAACCTCATAAATAAATTAGATAACACAGCAGAAAGGATATTCTCCGAATAATGCGCACACTTGAGTTAGGACAACACTTCCGAAATTAGAAGTATATTCTCCAAAAACACACGACATTAATTACAAACTCCAAACTGTAATCGCAAATACCAACTTAGTCACAGTATCAAAACACAAAAATAAAAAGAAAAACACAAAACTTGATATCCATCTCCAAGCATATCAAAGTAATTCATCATCTTCCTAGCCTACAATATTTACAACCAAATCTCAAAACAAGGTTTGAAGCACATACCAAAATGGATGATGGACTCCGATGCAACGCAACGAGAGCACCCCGGACATGGAAACAGATTGCAGGAAACTAAAGCAACAAAGCCACGTCGGGATCAGAGGTGGACACAGATAGCTGAAAGACAGCCGGGGAGGAGTGGCGCCACGCCACTCTCTCAAACTCACTTTTAGATATATGTATTTAGCATCGCCATCACCATCACCACCATCATCGTCTATCTCCATCCATCTACTCAGATTCTACCGATTGGGGCTCTGTTCGGTCCTGCACGGCTAGATGCTCGGAGACATCAGCCAGCGACTTGAGGTTGCATTTGATTAGAGCCTCAACGAAGTAGCATGTTTCGTCCTTGGTGTTCCCTTCCGGTACATCCACAACGAAGGACTCGATCACCATTGTCCCCGGCCTCCCATCAATCGTCTCTGGATGAACGGTGATGATGGAGGAGTAGTTCTGCAATTAAAAAACACACCGCCGTTCATATATACACTCGCTCACCAAAGATAGCAAATCATGCGAAATTGGCCTAATTAATAGAGATATCATGGCCTCAATTTGTCATATTATATTGTTTCAATAGTCTCAAAATCACAGGCCAATTTTACACATGAAAGCAAATGTATCAGAAAATGTGTTTTTTCTTCTAAAGATGGTAAAGAAAACTAGATAAACAACATGATCATCAAACATAGTTTTTCAAATTATAATACATAAATCTTCCCACAGGTAGTTGAGAATGAGAGAATGAATATCGAATTGAAGCAAAAGCGAAATGTAGGTGACAATGACGCCATAATCGGAAGAGGCGCATACCTTGAGGCGGTGATCTCCGCCGACAATCCGCACGCTGAAAATGTGCTCCTCATCATCGAGGAGCTCGAGGCGCTCCTTGCTGGTGGTGGCGGGGAGGCCCGACTTGACATTGACCTCTCTGACAGTGCCAATCCGCAAATCGCCCTGCGCTATACACCGACTGACGAAAGGCTTGTACCGCTGCGGCTGATCGAAGCGCCTCACCAGCGACCACACCTGCGCCACAAATTAAAATCACACAGAAATTGGAAGAAATTGAATCGCAGATCTGAGGGAGGAATTCGTACGAGGGGGAGAGGAGCTTTGATGTGTTTGACCAAGGAGGAGGAGCACTGGTTCTCAGCGACGTCGTGCTTGTGGTGCCTCCGGATGAAATCATCCTCGCCGACCATTGCAACGGTGGAGATTTGTGCCGGAGGAGGAAGATGATTATACTGAGGGAAGGGGAAGGGGAAGGGGAATTGCCTTGCTAGTGGGTGAGTGAATGAGAATCAAAGTCAGAGGGTCAGACCTTTCACTACAGTCCAAAACACACCGCCATTGGCACCTGCAACTTGCCTCAATGCTCCTTAATTATTTCTTTAATATCCTACTTTTCATTTTGGGACTTCTTCAATTATCTAGCAAGTTTTTAAATAAAATAGACAAAAGAAAGAAAAGGTGAGATAATAGTAATATTTAAATAGTTATTTATGTGTGTGGGAAAGAGGATTGGTTGGGGAGTGTAGGGTGGTTTTTACATTTGTTGATTGGTTTGAATTGAAGCCTACTTTATTGCTTAATTTGCTAAGAGAAGAAAAGACAAAATGAGATGGTTAAGTTACATTAATAGGTTCCGCAATTTTCTCTAACTCTCTTGCGTTGCCATGGGAATATTATTATTATTATTATCTTTTTGAGTTTATCCTAATCGTGTAATGACTTGGAATTTTTCATTTCTTTTTTGAAAATAAGAAAAAACTTGTGTTTTTGTTGAGTCGAGTTAAAAAGTGTATGATTTGACTTGGTCCCGGGAATATAGGCTGAAGCGCGTGAAAGACAGACTGTACAAATATGGCAAATTTTTGTAACATCACACCATCGACCTTTTGCATGTCTAGTACTAGTATTTTTTAATTTTATTTTATTATTTTATGTGTGGCATTTCTTTGAAATTAATTTGCGAAGACATTTGTTATTTCAATCATTTATATTTTTGCAATTACAACTCAACATTAGTTTGGTTTGGCATTTTGGCATTGGGGACGTGGGTTTTTATTCTACTATTTGAATTCTCTTTTTTATCAATTTATTGAGGAAAAAATTCGACCTTACTTAATTTGGTCAACAAATAGAAGGTTAAAACTTAAAAGCAATTAAGGAATCAAATTTTTGACAAACAAGTTGATTTCAAAATATAATGGTGTTCCAAGATTTTTTTCTTGCAAAAAGTAAGTACGGTCTGTACGACTAATTTATGAGCATTGCAATTTTTGAAATGAACAACATTTTTTATACATAGTTTGACGATTTTGATTAAATAACGAGAGAATATCACCAAAAAATCGTTAAAAAATATTTGAGATCCAACAACAAAAAGTTATAGATTGTGTAATTTATTTGACCATTGTACATTTACAAAAGATAAACTATTGTTTTCTTTTTTAGAATTATAAGTGGTATATTCATACATCATAATAGTGTTAAAGTTTATTACCGCTTGACAAATGAGTGAAATCTACTCACACAAAAGTAGGAAAAATACATACAAGGTGGCAAATATTGAACTCAAAACTTCACAAATGTTTATCATTGAAAAGAGAATAGTTCAGAATTAAATGCATAAATTGGTTGGAGAATTTACATCAAGCAACAGTGTTACTGTTAGTGTAAGTGTTGGTTCTCAAACAGAAACACGATATAACTGCCTACTTTCTAGTCTCTACCAGCTTAGGGAATTCTTCGACTGCTGAACTTTAGCTGCATAAGCATTCTCGATATCTTCCTGCATTTTTCAACACAAATTATTTCTAAATTCTTATTAATCTATACACCATACCATACACTTTATGACAAATTTTAAATCAACTGGACCCTTAAATCAATAGTAAGATAATTATTAGCATTTGGGGAAAAATAATTCTTATAATATGGCAAGAAACCAATCTCTTAAATCGAAATTTAAATATCTCCAAACGTGTGACAACCGTATAAAAAGACAAGCGAAATGGAAGTGCATGGAGTATTTGGATAAGCAGAATACACAATTGGCTTGGCTCCCTTTTATTTTCTACTATTTTGTTCCTTCATACTTTTATTGTTATTAACCTTTAGTACTTACAATTTTGCTTTCTGTCCCTACTTTTTAAAGGAATAAAGTCCAAAAATATTAAAGTGTATGATGGAAAAAAAACTATGTATATCTTTTCAAATTGAGGATAATTTTTTTTTTTTTTAAAAAAGGAAAAGAAAAAGGAAAGTATAGATAGGAGTACAATTTGGTTAATTTTTTCCTTTTACCTTTTCTCCTTTTGCCCACTAAATAAAGTGATAGCTCAATAAAGACGAGATTTCGGGTTAGGAATATACCTTACAGGATTTGAGAAGAGGATGCAAAAAAGATGACCTAAAATATCTGATTGATTTGCCAAGTGAGGTATTTTCCAATTCTGCCAACAAAAGGTTTCACCAAAACGGCAAAAGGTCACATTGTGTGTGGGCACGATTATGAACATTACAGAGAGACAGAAAGAGAGAAGCGATATTTTGAACTTGACAGATTATTAACATACCTTCCTCACCCCCACTTCCAAGAGCCCCCATGTTAAGCTCTTCCAGAAGCTGCAGGTTCACCAAAAAAGAAAATTGCATTAGTCAGAGTCTTCACACAACACTGCATCCTGATCAAAGTGAGCCTCGTATCTTCAATGATCATTTTAAGTCCAATAGTAGAGATCAGGAAGAAGAATCATCAAAGATCATGCCCCTCTGTTAAGGTCAACAAGAGGAAATAGCAATTTAAGTTTATAGACACACTATCAGCCTCGAAAAAGAACATCACCAGATAAAACTTAACCATGCACTAGCGTGCAATATATAAGTCATGGACAACAGGACAAGAAGCACCAATTTATTTTCTTAAAATCAACTACAGAGCCATAGTCCATCTTAACCAATTAAACGAAACAACCGGCAAATGGCTAGTGCATGATCTCATAGCTAGTAAGAGACATAATCGAAGAAATAGAATTCATAGAGGATGGGCAGAATTTGACATCCAGTGGTTTTCCTGGAATCGGATAGGGGATCCGACAGTTGCTAAATGGCAAGAAGGAACATTGCCTACACCTAGAGACTCTTTGAGCATCTGAAAGCCAATACTAGGTGTTATTGTGTAGTTGTGTGACACTAACTAAACAAGTTTATATGCCTCTGCTGCTAACAATGTATTGAGCCAAAAATATCACAACAATATTTGTACAAATAAAGCGATCTAGATACAGTATTATCTGATGAAGAAATTATCTTGAGCAGAACTGTCCAATTCCAGCAATCGTGCATTACCACTTACCAGACAACATAACCATAATGATCATAAATGTTTCATAATATTTCTAGGCATCTAACTAAAGCATTTTTTATGTGTATATATTTTAACTTATGACTACTTACCCTGGAAAGAGTTGGGACAGAAGAAGGATCAAAATCTTCACAGTGTTTAGGATCAATGGGAACACAAACACGGCCTGAAAAGAAAATGAGAAATTGAGTACTGATATGCTGATAAACTTGAAAATAAGAAATTCACCATGACAATTATATGCCAAGTATGAGTATCCTGGATACAAGAAGGCATGTTGATTGAACCTGTTTTTGGGTGTATGCAGAAAGGTGCCTTCAGCAAGTGGTTCATGTGTTTTGAGACCTGAGACCGAAACAAGAAACTTAATGCACCAATCCACTACTGAAATACTGACATTGCACTATTGCAGTATACAACTAATTTACAATTGACCATATTATCTTCCCTAGATAAAAAAAAAAGAAAGAAAAAAAAAAGAAATATGGCAAACCTCCAAATCAAGTCTTGGATAGGTGAAGGTGAACATAATTTCTTCAACACACCTACGGATACTCAGCATCTAAAATACAGTGACCAATAACTTACGAATTAGAGAGCATGAAGCTAATAATACCAGTCAAATACAATTATGAATGAGTAAACTATAAGAACAGAATTGCATGTAAACAAAGCACAATATTACATGATTAACATAACAACAGCCTAAGAGAATTCTTGTCACTGGAACTTCGTACTTAGTAATGAGCATTTAGATGGAGTAAGCAAATAAAAGGTTTCTTGCTTCTCGAAAAAAATTCTGTCCTTCCCCCTAGCAAAGGCCTATAATATAAATTATCATACCAGTAGGCATACCTTCTGTTTCCCTGATTGCAAAAGTTGTTTGAGCTGACCCCATCGAGCAACATTAATTTCCTCACGTGACCGTTTCTTTTCCTGCCACTTCCCCCGAAGGTCAGAAGTAATGGCTGCCGGAGTATGAGTAAGGACATACATTATTTCTTTTGCCACAAAAAAGATATAGCAATTACAAAGCAAACTAGCTTACATTCATCTGGAATCATTTCCAGTATCTTTTCATATCTATCTTCAACTGAAAATAAATTTTGACTCAGAACATACTTTTCCTCAAAAAAGTCTTTCACAACTTCGGCAGATCTCCTGTTGGATGGAAAAAGTGTAAATTGGTAAGTGAAGAACTAAGATACATTAATCACACATATATATTTGCTTACCCTAGGAAAGGATGAAACGTCTGCCCAACTAGAGTAACTTTTTTAAGGCTGTTTTCATTTCCCTGGAGCAAAACAGGACATGCAAAAAAAGAGAAATGATTTTAGAACCATGACAGAGCCCAAGATATACTCAAAGAAACTCAACAAGAATAAGAGCAAACCTTGTGGACGTGTAAATATTCAACTATAGCCGCCCTTTGTTCATTGTTCAACCTTGCCAATGATAATTACAATTTAGTATATATTTATATTAGAGTCAAGAAAATGTCAAAGGGATTATATCTGAAGTAAAGCACCATTACCTTCTCGCTTTTCCATCACAAACCCAGCAATGCACACCACGTCGACCACTATACACCCATAAAATGTGGTTGAATCCAAAGTCCTCTGCAGAAGCAGCAAACAAATCAATATGACCAACATGACAAAATAGAGTGTCATCCAGTCAGATACTCTACAAACAAGTCAACTTAACCCAAAGTACAAACACACAGTCACACATACACACACACACACACACAGAATCAGAATAACAGGACAAGATGACCAAAAGAAAGAGAAAATAAAGTATGTTCAGCGTCTTTTTGTCAAAGAAACAAGAGTGGGAAATTATTGTCTTGGCAAAGAACTTCTCCTCTAGCAAAAGACAGAAGAAACCGAAAACCAAAAAAATTGTAAGTGTACAAAAAGTGGAGAAGTAGTGTCAGACTGTCATTTATTCAATTGTAAGATAAAACCAAAAACGAAATGTTTTCAACTAGACAAAAGCTTATGCAAAATTACAGTGTTCAAGCAAACAAGAAAAGAAGTGGTTTCTTGTTACTAATTCTATTTGCATGATTTGTAAATTGAATAGCCAGAGGCACCAACTGATTGGCAGAATGTAAATTCTTTGCTCTATATGGTTGTGATACATTGAACACCTAAAGATACCAATTGATTAATAGAAACTCAAAAGGCCATATTCTATCTTATTTTGATTACTTTGTCTTTTGTCCCAATCATAAATTTCAGACTAACCCTTAAACAAATTTGTATTCCTGTGAATCATTTCATACCTCTAAGTGCAGTATCAATGATTTTAATGGCTACTGTCATTAATGGCCAGCATTGTGAACAAACATCAGCCCCTGAGCAGCAAAATCTAACATCATCATAATCTGATATATCCTGCAGTTTTAAAAGACTGGGATCATAATTGGGCATTCTAGGGACTTATTAACTTCACCTGCATCTGCAATTTCACCAAAATCTAAACAAAAGCTAGAGAGAGAAAAACTACTTACTATATCAAATATGAGTTCTCTCTCCACTGGGCTAAAAACATTATCACCAGACTGCGCATAGGCATGTCTTTTTGCAGGCTGCAAATCCAATGGTGAAAAAGTTAATGTACTATAATGTTTGAAGGCAATTGAAAATGTATTCATTTAGGATTATGATCCTAAATGTGTAGCACTCCAATTAACAATAAATCTATATAAAATTTACCGGTGAACAAAATTGACGGAAACTCGATATACCATCAAGATTATAGTGATTGATTCTCTAAGAAATATAAGCTAAATTATACTTACATCCACACTGTAAACAGGACCAATATCAATCTTGAAAGGGCATTTTTCCTTAATGGCATTTTCAAGATCGGCTACGCTGTTGAAAGACTGAAACCGCAAGTATATATCATTTTCTAAGGTGAACGAAAACTCTCTTCTCCCAAAGTAAGATTGATCACAGCCTGGATGTTTTCCGTCTAGAAAGTAACATATAGTTAGAGAAGCAGACAAAAGAATGACATAATTAGAGCAGGAATGACCTAATAAAATAAGGATTACCATGTCCATATGACATCCATTTATGCATATCAGCATACGGAAAAAACTTCCCTGCACAGATGAGATCAAGCAAAAGAGTAATTCACAATGAGCAAAAGAGTAATTCACAATGTAAATAAAAAATAAAATAAAAACACTCTTATCTTAGTCAGCAGAAAATTAAGATTCTGTAAACCAGATAATAATTTTTTAACTGATTAGAATTCTCATTCACTTCCTGCACTTCTAGCCTACGTCTGATCAACTTGAGAGTCAGATCCAAGTTGACTCAGATAGCAACTTTTTTACATTTCCCAAACCGCAACAATAAGTGGGAGCACAAGAACAAATTATCTTCTCACTTTTTCTTTCAGAGAATACTCGCGCAAACACCAATAGCATAAGAATGGAGGGAGAAATTAACAAATTCATGCTAATATTTGCATCCATAATTGGTTCTTTATTGATTAAAGTGAGTGGAGAACTATTTAATTTTTCTTCGTTTTCTACTTTCAAGCCGGAATTACATGCTGCCACAAGTATAATTGAGTAAAGCACAATCCACAGCTAAAACATCAACATAATATCATAGAGTGATCAACCAGATTTGACATTCTATTCCCATATATCTTGCAAAAATGCAAGATAAGTAATTTGTGGCATTGGAATTTAAGTAAGACAAAACAAAACAAACGAAGTGTTACCGTAGTATATCTTGAGATAGTTAGCGTTGAATCCGTCAGGAATTTCATTGTTTGGCTTATGTGCCTTTTCCACTCCGTCGATTTCCATGTCTGTTCTCGTTTCCTCAACTTCTTCTCTCGCCATTTCGAAACACTCAGCTTCTCCTACCTAGAATTATTGGAGCTGAGGATAAAAGGAGGGAGTTTTTTAGCTATAGGTCATCAATTATCGAAATCCCTGAATCAAAAACATATACAAAAATCTTAAACCCAAAAATAAACCTAAAAGAAGAAAATTCAAATTCAAATGTTTTACTAAAATTAATCCCAGATCCAACCTGAATCTGAGACTGATAGTGCCGGTTGCTGCTGCGTCAGAGGCGAGGGGGGCGGAGGCGACAGCCGACTGGGCTTCCGGAAGCGGCGCGACGGGGTTGGGCGGAGGAGTGAGGACCGAGTCCTGAAGGAGGCGGAGGGGAAGAGGAAACTGCTCAGACAGGCGATGGGGAAACCGGAGGCGGGGACTACCGGCGGCGGGTTGGGGGTCGGGAGAGAGAGCCGAAGGTTAGACAGAGAGAGAGAGAGCACGGTGCAGGCGGGAAATAAAGACAGCGGAGTGAGATTTGGCGGGAATAGATTAAATGGAATTTATTTATTTAGTTGGGAAATTATCGAATTCTTTCTTTTTTTCAGATAAATTCTCGAATTCTAAGCTTACTAGCATTTCACATCGTATGATGCACGAAATTCTTTTAGTGTTGGGAAATCAGAATATTGGTATAATTTTGAATGTATCCCAAATTTTTTTATCTTAATTTATCGATATTATGAAATAGTCCAGAATTGCTTATATGTTTAGAAGTACTAATTTTTTTATCTAGATTAGGCTGAAGAACTCACATAAGACTGAAGGCTAAATACTAAAAAGATATTGAAGACCGACAATCAAATAAAGATATTGAAAACTTGCACTGACCAGCACAGAGTTTCAAAGAAGACGAATACTGATGTTGAAGATAATGAAAGTTAATCTAGTATTTGATTGATTATACAATTTTCAGCTTTAATTAATTTTATTTAGTACATGTGTTTCCATATATGTACAGTATCTAATGGAGGCAGGCCATTCTGACGCCACTGAATTTATTAGATTTTGCCATTATAATTATATACATAATTTAAATTTAAAATTATAATTATAATCTATACTAATAATAGAAAAAGAGCCAGTGTGACAAAATATTGTATTGCCTAATATACCCATACTTTAAATCTAATCTAAAATAAGATTTAATATATTATATCATATTTAATCACCATCGTATTATAATAATGAATCCTATATAATTATGGACTCCTACATACATGAGTTGGAGTGATCAATAAATACGCCTACAACCTTATCAAGATT
>JAYJMF010000034.1:3131844-3144213 GCA_036873715.1 Salvia sclarea | reverse complement strand
AGAAGAATAAATTAGAAAAAAGTAACGGCTGAGCATTATATAGATGAAAATATTATTAATTATTTGATGGAAGAAAAAAAAAATAATAATAATAATAAATGCACTTTTGGCGGGAAATTTTTTGGTGAAAAGTTTCACTTTTATATATATATAGATTACCCATTAATATTTAAAACTCACCACCTCTCAATATTGATATAAATAAATATCCAACGTTTCTAAACTTTCATATTGATTCCCAAATTATAAGTTCATTTTTTTATTAGCAATTCGACCAAATTTCTATCCATTTCATCATATATGTGCATGTAGGCTTCAGTTGCAATATCTTTCATCTCTAACATTAATCTTTTGGTGTTATTTCGACATCTTTCACCCTTCCTTTCTTTTTTTCTTTCTTTAATATGAATATACTAGGTAGAATACTAATAAAATCCGTAAATATATCGTCTAGTCTATTACGTTAGCAAAATCACTTTTTCATACAATTATCTTCAAAAGATCGACTGAATTATCATAATTTAACGTGAAATAATATACAAATACGAACTGATGTGTAATGTCAAAGTTCGGCAAGAAAGAACATGAAGAAAAACAAAACAAAAAAAAGTTAGCAAATATATGTATGGATGAATGCATTAAAAATCACGAAGTAATGTATATACTAAATGACATATATGTCAAGTTCTTAGAAAAAAAAGAAAAAAGAAACAAAAATTTCTTAATGATGAAAAATAGTTTAAGAACTCAGGAAAGTTTACATGATGTTTCGAAATTATTATTTACGTAAAATTTAGGGAATATATAATTAATTGGCGAAACTATAGTTCGCATACATTTACAAGAACAAAAGACAGATATAAAAACAGTGACAACTTCATAAATTGAAAAAAATTACTTTTTCTAGATTTCAATCTCAATTGACTTTTTATCTATATATCTTCAGATTATAGATGAGTTAATATAAAAAGAAAAATACATTAGAGTCCATTCAGAAAGGAAGCTAGGAAATTAATTTATCATTTATTTGATATATAAATATAATTATGTGTGTGTTGATCTAGTGGTAGGAGGTTAATGCCCGAGGCAAAGGTCTCGGGTTCGAGTCCTCCGTGATGCGGCCATTTAAAAATTTATGCATTTATTTATAAAAAAAAATATATAAATGTAATTAAGATATAACAATAAGAAGTGGCATTATTAAAGTTGTTTAAATGCAAATCGGTGAAATATGTTGTAATTGTATTGAAAGATGTTAATGATTAAATGTTATATGTATATATTAATTATATGCTTATGAGATTTTGATGAGCCACGTTACGTCCTAGCTAGTAATGTAGTATGAAAAATTGCCAACAAAAATGGTCAAATTTCATCTTTTACTTAAATGCAAATGTACGGACTTAAAATAAATAATCTTAAAAGCATACTGTTATTTCATGTTATAAATGTGAGTTTCATAGAGTTGTTTTTCTGGGCTCGTTTAACAAATCTTTTAAGTTTCTACGTAGTAATCATTTGTATAAAATGAAAGTTGCTATAAAATTCTGATAAATTCCATCTTTTCAAATAGAGGACTTTCTTCTCAGTCATCACCGATCCTTTCTCTCAACTCGAAAAAAAAAGATCTAAATATATTAAGAAATTTTCAACACTCACATCATTTATTAAAAACGTGAATGGCTATATATATTTTCGGTAATTTGATTTTTTCAGTTTCACACATGACGAAAGAAATATTTCCCTTTGAACCATGATTCTCTTGGTGAATAAACGTGGCTTGCGAATTCACAAGTTACCTTTAATTCCCATTTTCGGATTGGGACCAACAGGTTAAAAATAAATATCCCTAATTCAAATCCCACAAAACAGTACATTCCTTGTCCCAATCTTTAGAATTAGAAAAACCCAAAAGAGGTACCAAAAATTTCAATTCCTCAATACTCGAAATGTATGAGCAACAAATGCCTAACTTTAAAATTACCAATTCCTTACATTGTAAAAGATTTTTCATACTGTATCTCATTTATGATTTACAATAAATTATTTATGAAAAACAAACATACCACTGAGGAAACCGCTGCTCCT
This sequence comes from Salvia sclarea, assembly GCA_036873715.1. Lineage (NCBI taxonomy): Eukaryota > Viridiplantae > Streptophyta > Magnoliopsida > Lamiales > Lamiaceae > Salvia > Salvia sclarea. The sequence goes on along the minus strand of JAYJMF010000034.1, from coordinate 3,142,125 downwards.
CCAAAAAAAAGCCCTTTATTTTTACTTTTATTTTCAAAATATAGCAGAACAAAGCACATGGATTGGGAAATCCTTAAAAAATTCACTCCCATTTTTGGAGTATTAACTCAGAGACACATGATAATTAAATGATTTAGGTGTCCTTACATCTAACTCATGCAACGCTAATTAAAACTTTAACCAACCACGCCACGTGTCGCTCAATGCAATCCCCAGGGGCATTACCGACAATTCGCCATAGGAGGGGAGACAGAAAAGAGACATCCCCTCGCCTGTGTGGAAACCTTTTATGCCTACCCCTAATCTTACTGCATTTGGTAATTTGCAAGAAAATTGTCCCGTTCCAACTCCCATCCAAAATAACTAAAGTAAATTTCAAACCTTAATTAGTTCGTTAAATAATATTATTTCTTGCCACCTCTATAGCAAATGCACATAACTGCAAGCCGTCCCTTCCTCGCAAAAGGGCAGAACAAAAGCACATGCCTCTGCCCATTTTTCATCTCCTCTCTCATAAATAATATACCAGCAATTTTTATTGTTTTCCTCCAAAATTAAAATAAATAAATAGAAATTAAATTAAAGGTAGATACAAAAGTGGAGAAATAAAAGAAATGGCATTTAATAATCTGCGCCCTTTCCCTGTAGTGTTGGCACCTTCCTTCCCTCCTCCATATATACTGCCTTCATCTCTGCCAATTCTCCCACTCCTCTCACTCTTCATTTTCTCTCTCTTCATATTCTTCCTCCCACATTCTGCTCAGTGTGAGTTTACAATCGGATTCCAAATCAAGCCATTGTTTATAAACACACACACATTGAGCAGAACAGATCTGCAGATTGAATACTTTCCACTACGCATTCTAAGAGTTTTTTTTTTTTTTTTGTAATTTCTGATTTGGGGATTGGAAAAGTGAAAACAGAAGATTTCAAATGGAGAAATCTGTGGGGCTCTGTTTTTCGATAGCTCCTCTGTTTTTGCTAGTTGGCTTTCTGGCGCCGTTAGCATTGGCCGGCGGCCACAACTACGGCGACGCTCTGAGCAAGAGCATTCTGTTCTTCGAGGCGCAGAGATCTGGTTACTTGCCTGGTAACCAACGGGTGCGGTGGAGGGGTAATTCCGGCCTAAATGATGGAAAAACTAGCGGGGTATGTTTGCTCCTTTTATGTTCTAATCATTTGGTTTTTGTTGGTGAAGAATTGGGCGTGAATTTGCATGGGGAAATTTTTCGCAGGTGGATCTGGTTGGAGGTTACTACGATGCAGGTGACAACGTCAAATTCGGGCTGCCGATGGCGTTCACCATTACCATGATGTCATGGAGCATCCTTGAATATGGGAAGCAAATGGCTGCGAGTGGTGAGCTTAGTCACGCCATTGATGCTGTTAAGTGGGGCACTGATTATCTCATCAAAGCCCACCCCCAACCTGATGTCCTCTACGGCGAGGTACATTCTCTCCCTCTCTGGTTTATTTACTAGTTCAATTCCAATTCATCTTTAACAGAATGAGCATTAACATTAACTATGTCTCAGAAATTGATTGCAATCACACAGTTCTTTCTCACTGGACTGTTACTACATGTTGTTTTCAGTTGACTGCCACAATTTTGTTTTACCCACTAAAAAGCATATTAAAATATCATTATTGAAGTACCTAATTCCACTATTATAAGCCTTTAATTTTTTAATTATGTAGAAATTAAATGCGGATTTTGGTTTTAGGTGGGAGATGGAAACACGGACCACTACTGCTGGCAGAGGCCGGAGGACATGACGACGTCGCGGGCTGCTTACAGAATCGACCCGAGCCACCCGGGATCGGACCTCGCCGGAGAGACCGCCGCCGCCATGGCCGCCGCGTCGATGGTTTTCCGCCGCTACAACTCCGCGTACTCGGCGGAGCTGCTCAAACATGCGTACCAGGTGAATTTCATTTTTTTTTTTTTTTACCATTTCTGGCCTGGCATTTATGATTTGCTGCTTAGCAGTGAGCTGCAGTGTAACTACCCCTGCTCACTCAGTCATGCTTTGTGGTCCTTCATTGGGTTGGGTTCACACTCTCTGCGCATTTTAGCTAGCGGTTGGCTGCGCGCACGTTAGTGAAACGGTCGCAGTTATTAGGCAGTTACGTTTTGCTCAGCTTTTTGTCAGCTGGTTGGTGTCGGTGCACTGTAGCAAATATAGCCCACCTTTAAATAGCCTTAATATGCTAAAAAATCTTTTACATTGGATGGGAATAAATCGACATTTTTATAAATGACAAACATGGTTTTTTGTTTAATAATTGAGGACTTCCAATAGGAGATAAACAAACTTGAGCAGTTTTTGTTTTGCATATCATATTATAAAATGTTTATAATCTATGAGAGAGAGAGGGAGCCCTTATAGAATAACCTCACGCTCCAATTTTGTCATCATTGAGTCGGTTCAGAGCTTTAATATGTTACTCCGAAACCTTTCAGTATTTATATTTAAATAGTATCTTTATTGGAGTAGAATGATTAATGTTAATGAAAATAAATTCTAATACAAATTTTAAATTAAATTTCTTAAGAAAAAAATAATTTATTTAGGTAGTAGTTTTAAATGTGGTGATTCCTAGTAGGCTAGTAGCAATTAATGGGGCTCGGTAAATATTTCGGCGCATAAAATGGAGTCATGTGGTGGGGTCGGGTTTCCCACCGCAAATCACGGGAATTATCTTGAATCTCAGCCGTATATCACCCGAAAGATCGGGCATGTCACGTGACACTACATACATACTCTGCCGAAAATACCCCTGGGATAGGGATAACTAACTGGTGTCTCTCCGCTGATTTCAGCTCTTCGATTTCGCGGACAAGTACAGGGGCAAATATGACAGCAGCATCACAATCGCCCAGAAGTACTACCGATCCGTCAGTGGATACGCAGTATGTGATTCTACCCCTCTCGATTATTTAGTAAATAATTCCTTTGGCTAATTATTTATTTTTAGGATGAATTGTTGTGGGGAGCTGCATGGATGTACAAGGCAACAAACAATGCTTACTACTTGAATTACCTTGGGAAGAATGGTGATGCACTTGGGGGAACTGGGTGGGCCATGACTGAATTCGGCTGGGATGTCAAGTATGCTGGTGTACAAGCCCTTGTAGCTAAGGTACAACCATGCTCTTGTGGACTTTAATGTGTGAGGAGTTGCTAATTGCACTTCCTTTGTGCAGTTCTTGATGGCAGGGAAAGGTGGGAGGTACACACCTGTGTTTGAGAAGTACCAAGAGAAGGCGGAGTTCTTCATGTGTTCGTGTTTGGGGAAGGGCAGCCGCAACGCTCAGAAGACTCCGGGAGGCCTCATTTTCAGGCAGAGATGGAACAATATGCAGTTTGTCACAAGTGCTTCATTCCTCATGACTGTCTACTCCGACTACCTCACATCTGCCGGCAAGACCCTCAGGTGTGCAAGCGGCAACGTCTCGCCTGCTCAGCTTCTCGTCTTCGCCAAATCTCAGGTAAATATCAACAGCTTCTGTAGTTCCCACATTGTCCAAGATGAAACTAATGTGTATGCTCTTGAGCAATGCAGGTGGATTACATCCTCGGTGACAACCCACGAGCCACGAGCTACATGGTTGGATACGGTAACAACTACCCAAGACAGGTCCACCACAGGGCTTCCTCCATTGTGTCGTACAAGGTGGATCCCACGTTCGTTACCTGCAGGGGAGGGTACGCCACCTGGTTTAGCAGGAAGGCGAGCGACCCTAACCTTCTCACCGGTGCCATTGTTGGAGGCCCTGATGCTTATGACAATTTTGCTGATCAAAGAGACAACTACGAGCAGACCGAGCCTGCAACTTACAACAATGCCCCACTCCTCGGCATACTGGCCAGGCTTCATGCCGGCCACAGCGGTTACAACCAGCTCCTTCCTGGTTAGTCTACTTCAGGTTTCCTGAATTTGTTAAATGAAATTCAAGATTTACTGAATTTTGCTTGCATTTTTTTGTATCAGTGGAGCTGCCTGCTCTTAAGCCGATTGCTGCTCATCCCACTCCAGCAGCGAAGCCTGCTCCAGGTAGCTGTTATGCATCATATGGCTGCAATGGTAGAGAATAATTCTTGTTTCTTGGATTGAAAATTGACATTTGTGATTTTATTTGGACAGTTTCATCTGCCAGTCCGATTGTCGTTACACAGAAGGTTACCGCTTCATGGGTTTCCAAAGGAAAAACTTACTACAGATACTCCACAACTGTTACCAACAAATCTTCCAAGAACTTGAAGAATTTGAAGCTCTACATTTCCAAGCTCTACGGCCCTGTATGGGGTCTCACAAAGTCTGGCGACTCCTACTCGTTCCCGTCTTGGGTCAACACATTGGCTGCTGGGAAAAGCATCGAGTTTGTGTACATCCACTCGGCCTCCCAAGCAGTGGTTTCGGTGTCGAGCTATACTCTTGTTTAAGAAGCAAGCAAATCATCACACTTCACTCTGGTGTTTTATCGGGTCGTGATCAAGAATTGTGCAGCCATACACGACACGATCCTCCTCCTTGAGGTCTTCTTCAGTTTTTAAAGTTTATCTTGAAGTTTGAGTTTCTCTCTGTTGATTCGTGAGCTGAGATAGGAGTTGAAGATGAAGTTATTATAGGGTAAATAAGGTTTGAGAAATGGATGAAGAAAGGAGTGAAGAGACGATTTCAAACAAGTGCTCATCCTCTTTCTTCTCCTCTTCACCAGTCACATCACAGGATAGATTGAGAGAGTGAGACAGTGAAAAGAGTGAGATATGAGAAGTCAAGATGAAGATGACTTCTCAAAAACAAGTTAAAAATCTTTTTTGCTTATTTGTACTTTCATAGCAGGCTTGATTTTCCATTGTGTTTATGTGTTACGTGTTTGATGTTGTAGTCTTTACAACATTTCTTGTCTGTCTTCTATATCAATATAGTTTGCACAAAATTATGCCTTTCTTCCAATCTCTTATGGCAATTTTATTGTTCATGTTCATCTTTGTTGTTGTTTCTATAAATTTTGAGATGTGATGTAGAACTGATGTATGAATACTGGTTACGATTTGATATACATGACATGCATTTATGTTAAGATCTCGAGTTATTTCCCACCCCTAAAGTATCAAGTAACCAACTTAACACTAAACAAGATTTGTGTGTGTGTGTTGGCCTAGTAGTAAGAGGTTAATGCCTGAGGCCAAAGGTCTCGGGTTCAAGTCCTTTGTGATGCGGCCTTTAAATTTCTGTAATTTAATTATAAAAAGAAAAAAAAAATTGCTAATGTATAAACAAATGTACAAACATAAAGGTATGGTGAAAAGTTGTCTAAATCGGAATTTTGCCTCAATAGTAAGAGTTTATTATGACTTGAAAGTCACACTTCAATGTGTGGTGCAATCTTAATTAAATTTTGATGGTAACTAATAAACTCTATATAGGGTAGGGTTTAGAAAATTTTCAATTGGGGATTGGTAAGTTTTAATCGAGATGAATGCACCGTCCTAGATGTATATACATTTTTGCTTTTATACTTTTATACAATTATTCTATAAACTAGTACATTTTAATTAGACAAGAATCAGTTGTGACATTCCAAAAGACAAATTAACTAAAGTAAATTAGTAATCGACTATAAATAAATTCAAACTACAAAATGTAACCTTTAAAAAAAGTGCAGCTGATAATAATAATTAAAAAAAAGTTGTACTATCATTTTAACAAAAATAGACTAATTTGTTTGCCTTTCAATTTTCAAATCTCAAACGAGCATTTTTTTTTAATATTTAAAACCGACTTAATTGAATGTAAGAGTAAAAATAACAGCAGGAAAATGTGCTTGGAAAATTTGGAATTCATTAAGCAGACGTGCGTGAAGCCCACTCAACGAAATTTCCTCTTTGCTTTCTAATTGTTTTCTCCATCTCATTTGTGCTTTTTTTTAATCTCCAGTATTCAAAGTCAATTCTTCCTCCTCAATCCGCAATCATCTTTATACATTTTCATCAATTGTCCATCATTTTCTGAATACGGACTTGGCATAAATCCGAATCTATATCCTTAAAATTAAGAAGGCGCAGCTGAAATTGAGAATCGATGGAGAGTTTGTTGGTGCGCATGTGCATCGAGGCGGCGACCGAGAGCACCGCCGCCGTTGAAAAATGGCGGAGGCAGCGGCGAACTCTTGAGCGCATGCCGTCTCATCTCGCCGAGGCTCTCCTCCGCCATCTCCTCCACCGCCGCATGCTTTTGCCCTCTCTGCTCGAGTATATTTTCTTAACAAACCTAGGAATTTGCTTCATTAGTGTTATTATCCATCCATTCAACTAATCGCCTGAGTTTATTTGATTTTCTGAGTTTCTGAAACTCTAACAGCGAAGGCATTTGCGAGAGGTTGCTTTTTAAACGAATTTTGCACACTCATTTTCTCTTACACGGATTTGTTTGCGTTTGATGATACGTTCAACAAATTTTGATCCTGTGAACTTGTAGATCAGATTGCATAGTAGAAGAGCATATAACATAATTAGATTCGTGTAATGTGCGAGTGATGTATCCGTCTGAACTTCATTTATGAGAATCCTAATTTGATGATCCTTGATCTGAATGTAATATATTGCGGAGTTAGAAGTGCTTGGCAGTTGATACGTATTCTGTTTGAGAAAATAAGTGACTGAACTCAACTTTCATGGAGGCACAATGATTCATATCTAGATCCATCTTTGTTGCTTGAATTGTTTGATCAATGATGTTCGTCTGCCTGCGTTAGATATATCACATTAAGTTTTTGAAGATGACATATTGATCGATATTTTCTGTAGCAAGCAATAACGCTCGCTTTTACCTTTTCCTGAATAGTGCTGATAGATCTCTAGCAAATACTCCATAGAATCCATTTCTCATAGAAAGGTGATACTATGATGGTGGCTGTAATTCTTCAGTTAGATGTATCATATGTTTTCCAAATGCTCTTTCATGTAAATGTTTTGATACCGTCTTTTGTCACTCTTCAGAGTTTTCAAATACAGTGTAGAGGCCATCGATCTAAGGGGTGAAAGCTTTGTGGATGCCGAATGGATGGCATACTTGGGTGCATTCCGCTATCTGAATTCTTTGATTCTGGCAGACTGCCATAAAATCAATAATGCAGCTCTTTGGAACATAACAGGTTCAATTTTAGTGAATTTTCTAATTTCAAGAATATATGTTAGGATATCCAGGATATTTTCATTATGTGTTTTCGTGTGATTTTTGGGCTCTCTATAAGAATCCACGGACTATCAAAAAGTGAGAAAATCTTGTACTACAAATAGGTTAATGGGAAAATAAGTCTCCCCTAGAAAGAAACATACTAAAAAGAATTCTTTTGTAACTTCTATTGTAAATAGAATATACTATAAAATTGTGATCAACCAAATATTGCGAACTCCTGATAATTATTACCAGTCACAATTGGACTATAACATAATTACAGGCACCATAATCCAATTTGGAGGAAGATAAAAATCAGAATTTCATAGAAAGTTTGTGTATCTATTATAGTACTTTCATTAGCTAATTCAGTGGTAGTATATGAATTTAGCTCATATCTCTTATCCTTAATTTGTCAGATCCTTAATGACCATTCAGTTGGAATGACTAAACTATTCTTCTTCGTTGATATTCTATTCTTAGAAAAGATAGCTCATCAATTGTTACTCTGATCTACTGTAGATAAATTATTTAAGGCTCAGTATGTTCTTTTACTTTGTATATAATTCAATTTACAAATTTCACCCTGAGAGCTTTAAGTTTCATTTAGATCTTGCTGTAAAAAGTTAGTCACACACTTCTTTCAGGCATGGAAAATTTAAAGGAGATGGATCTTTCAAGATGCTCCAAGATAACAGATGCAGGAGTACAACATCTATTATCACTTCCGGCCCTTGAGAAGTTAAGGATATCCGAAACAGGCGTTACTTCAGATGGTGTCGCAATTCTCGCTTCAATGTGTAACTTATTGTTGTTGGACCTGGGCGGTTTACCTGTCACTGATTCAGCTTTAATTTCTCTTCAGGTGCAAACTCTCTTTCTCTCTCTTTGTCATGTTGTTTACTTGAGGGCTATAATAACTACAGCTACAGTAAACTGTTTTTGGTTCTTTCATCCCTCTTATATGATTTATCATCACGACAAACGATATGCTAGTAATATTTCCTAGTATTTTGTAAAGATTTTCTACAAATCCAATTAATGCAAAAGTTATGATAGAAGCATCACCGTGCTCAGACAGATTATTTAGGCCTCGCATTTGTAAACAGGTATTGAGTCTTAACTTCAAATTAATATTTCTGCAGTAGTGTTTGCCGTTTATTTTCATGAGAATAAGGGACAACAGTCATTAAAGGACACTATTTACTAGTACTGGGGTTCAGTCCTGTCTTTGCTAATGAATCTAGTTGATCTGAAATCATGTCACTATGCACCTTTATTTTCTTGGTGATGTTTTCCAATGTCAATGAAAACAAGTACGGGTTTTGGTGTGCACTTACAGTGGATATCTACATTTTATCTTTCCACCTTTGCCTTTTGGCCCTTTTCTAAAGCATTTTATCTGTCAGTTGTGTGACAAATCTGAACATGTAAAATCTACAGACTCTGACGAAGTTACAACATTTAGACCTTTGGGGGAGTGAAGTATCTAATGAAAGTGCGGTGCTACTCAAGATGTTCCCAAATTTGAGTTTCTTAAACCTAGCTTGGACCAATGTAACGATATTGCCAAATTTGCCTTCTCTAACATGCCTAAACATGAGTAACTGCACTATAGATTCTCTATTTGGAGAGGGCGGCCACAAACCTCGTCTGGAGAAAGTAATATTTTCTGGAGCTATAATTAATAATATTTCAGAAGCATTCCAGTATGTTGACACCAGTAGCCTTCGTTTCTTAGACATATCCAACTCTGCACTTCAGTCCTACAGCTTTTTGTCTTCTATGAACGCAATGAACGATTTGAACCTTAGTGGTAGTGGATTGGTTGATGATTCAGTCGAACACATCATATGCATAGGAGCAAGTTTAAAACACTTGAATCTCAACAATACAAAAGTAAGTTCAGAAGACATTAATGCATTAGCTGGACATGTTCCAAATCTCGAGACTCTATTGTTGTCTGGCACTCCCATTGACGACGCAGCTGTATCTGTTATTAGCATGATGCCGGCACTCAAAGTCATCGACCTAAGCAGAACTCATGTGAAAGGTGCACTATTGGCAGTGTTTGCTTCCTTCTAAGTTTCTCTGTGTCTTGCTTTTGGCATACTTATGGAGACTAACTCATCTGGTGTTTCGACTTTCTAGGTCTGTTGCAATTGGCCAGTGCTCCTGATGAGGTCCCATCATTTTCTGCACTAGAAAGCCTCAATCATCTAGAAAGCCTGGACTTGGAATTATTACACATTAAGGACACTGCACTGAGCCCTTTGTCAAACATGAGCAGATTGAGCTATTTATCTCTGCGAAGCGTCTCCCTCACAGACGAATCGTTATACCACGTCTCATCTGCTGCAAAATTGATACATCTTGGTGTTCGTGATGCTGTGGTGACTGATACTGGGCTTGATGCTTTCGTGCCTCCTCCAGCCTTGAAAATTCTTGATCTCAGGGGATGCTGGCTATTAACAAAGGATGCTCTTTCTCTTTTCTGCCAAAAGCATCCTCAACTTGAAGTAAGGCACGAGTTTTTTGAGGCGCTCGAGAAAAGAAACCTCCATTATTCATCTCCGTCACGAGCAACTACAAGGACCTCAAAAAGCAAGAACAAGCAGGAGAGTTTGCCCGTGCCTGATCAAAGTTTTCTAGGTGAGTTATCTGAAATATATCTCAACTGAGTTTTCTTTGGTGATGATCCTATTCCTATATTTTTACCACTTAAATGGCAATGTGTGCAGATCAAAGATTAAAATACAGCAGAGAAGAATTATTAAGCCTGCAAATTTTGTCAACATCATTTCCAACTTCCAGTAGTCAGAGTAATTCATTACCTTAATTAATCTCTGTTACATGCTGTGAAATACAGCTTCTGTTCCAAACGTAATGTTGTGTTTCTGTATTTGATCGAATAGAAATACTCGTATCCCTAAACACTGTAATCCTGTCGTTTTCGAATTGTGTAGTCATCTTGTAATAATTTCACTATATTGGAATCCCGTTTTCGTCAATATATACAAATAGAAAAAGAGCCAGTGTGACAAAATATTGGATCGCCTAATATACCCTTATTATATATTTAATTTTAAGAGTAAT
>JAYJMF010000034.1:3111685-3131744 GCA_036873715.1 Salvia sclarea | reverse complement strand
ATTATTAATATTATTATTATTATTTTAATATATATACTATTTATGTCACGTAAATTAATTTCGACGTAAATTGATTTTCCGTCGAATTTCGACGGGCTACTTACTAGTAGAAATTAAAACTATTCGACCATTTTTCATTGACATGATAAATCATGATATAAATATTTTAAATAATTCATGAAAATTCGACTTTCTGATCAGTCACACAATAATATTCCTAGATCCATTGTTTTGTTATTTCATAAAATAAAAAATTCAGACCTATAATTAGTAAACTCAATTAAAGAGAGCACGCTTGATTTCTCCCAATTTGTTGCCATTATAAGCAATGTAGAAAATTGTTGAATGTCAAGCTTTTTTTTTATTTTTCCATTAAATATATTGAAAGTCAAGCAATTGAAATCGCCTATGTCGTAGGTATTGAGTCATGAAATGCTAGCCCTATGATTTCGTATCATATCAATAGATTGTATCGTAGCATTCATTGCAGCAAAAGGCGAAACCCTCGCCCCCAGGGCCTCCATACTCCCGGTCCGACAGTCTGTATGGGGGTGTTAAATTATGGTACTCAGCGGCCTATTAGGTGGGAGGCTCCCCTGGTGACCAGCACACAAGGAGCCATTCCTCAGCAAGGAGGTAATGCAACTCCCACACTGCGGCTGCCAGGGATTGAACCAAGCTCATTGCAGCAAATCTGTCACCCAGGAATCAATTGAGCTGCCCATGCAGATAAGTATCGTAACATTCATGCTTATAAGTTTGATTTTGCTTAATAATAAAGTGTGGCATGTAACGTGTTTCTTTCCATGAAAAATTAATTATTTTTTTTCAAAAATACTATTTTATTTTTCTTAAGAAAACCTCCTTAGGGTGGAGCTTTGTGTAAAACCACGTACGGCTCAAGATTTGTGAGACGAGTCAAGATTCGAATTTGAACACAATGAAAATACATATTCGATCATCAATTCTCGACCAGTCTTACATAATCATAAACAACTATGGTGTATAAATATCATATATTTTCACACTTGCCTTATAAAATTCATTAGAGAGTATATATACATTCTAAAAATAATGGTAGTAGTTGTTTTTTTCAAGAGAGAAACGACAATCTTGAGAATTTATCCAGCAACAGCTAAAGAAAACAAACATTTTTTTTTTCTTAAATTATGCATGTAATATCAATTATTCTGCCCCCTTTTGCGATGGTTTTGGTGAATTGGTAATTGGAAACTTTGTCTTGTCTTAGCATCTTTTCACGCACAAGATTTGGTTAATGATGTGGTAATCAACCTAATTCGATCATTCTTTTATAAATATTGTCATTTTTGGTGAACTTATTGGTAATTAGAAGGTGAATTTCCCAATTTGGATAGATATATTAACATAGTAGATATAATTATATAAATCACACACCAACAGAAAATTTCAATATAGCAATAAAATTAAAATCTGAAAATTTTGTAATATTAAATGTGTACCGTACTATTAGGCTTTATAACAATTTGTAATTATGTATACTACATTTCATTGACTGCCCTAAAATATTTGAATGCCTCCTAATTTTCGAGAACGCCTATGTGGATACTAATTATATATAGGCTTTTACAAGACAATTTTTGCGTCTCATCGAAGTCTCTATTTCAATGTATTCATTCGTTAATTTAAAATACCAACTACACTCTAATTGTCGGACGATTTATTCTTTTTTATGATTTATAAATTATTACGGGATAATTTTTTAAAAAGGTGTCAAACTGTTGAAAATGGTTCTGATACAAAAACTTGTACAACAAATTAAATACTCTTTCAAATTATTACGGGATAATAACCCTTTCATTCTCTTTCAAATAGTATGTTGTTTGTCTATTTTTTATCCGTATAATTTAACTCAGTTCTAATTCAAGCTCATTGAAAATATTACTAGTATATTTGAATTACACCACAAACAACAATATTTATCCAATTCTAATAATTTTAAGAATATGCACATTTGCTTTTTGGACATTTTGAATTTTCATTTTCTACTCGGAGTATGTACTATGTAGTGAATAAAATTCATTTTAATTCATTTGAGATCAATACATTATTCTCCTGTAGATAGTAAAAGTATAGCAGGAAAAATTGTGCAAGCATTTATAAAGGTACAAAAAAACAATTTGAAAGAAAAATATTTTTAAGCACCCATTTTGATTCAAAGACTATATATAGTTTAAGAATCTTCTGGTAATCTATCGCCAATTATTGCATATGAACAATGTTTATTTGATTTTTTAACGAATACGAACGATTGTAGGGTTTTCTTCATTACAAGAAAAAAAGTACTACTAAATATATAGTTTCATCATTACATGTTTAATATCATATTCATTATCTTGAGGCGATATCATATCAAATTTTGCCTTCATTTTTATATACGTCCAGTTATAAATAATTGATCAATGCACACACATATGTACATGTTTAAATTAATATCTTATTATTATATATACTTAATAAGTGAGTCAATTATAAAAATATATGAAACATCACATCAAATAAAATTTTAAAAAACGCGGATTGTTTCTGATAGCTCTTTTTCATTATTTATTATATGAACCTATTAAAACTGTTTATGCTACCAAATTTATCCAAATGCATTGTACATTTTTGTGACAGCTGGTATTTGCTCTCAATTTTTAGAATTTTCTGGGAAAGGCTATAGCCTAAGTTGAAATTTGCTATTTTTGTATTAAAAGAAGGTGTTGAGAAAGGTCCAAATAGTTGGCTGGAACAGCAACCTATGAAATTGTTGAAAAGGACTTTCTTGATAGTTTGTATTTTTCATATTTTCTAGTAACAAATTAATACTAAAATAGTTTTGAATTATTGAAACATGAAAGGAGAAGAAGCTATCTCAACATTAGGGTTGGAACGAAAAAAATGAACTGAGACAGGCATATCATTGCAACATTAATTTAAGCACTGTTTTAGCTTCTAGCTTAATTTATACTATTAGCAATATATGTTAGGTATTTATGACTTTTATCACTTAAATATAAATTGGACATATCTCCACCTAACTTTGTGGTACAATTTAAGTACTATATTTCATAAATTTGCTCACTCATTCCTCTTGTCCAGATGCTATTTACATCATTAAGTTTTCCCAACTCTATCCACAATTGGTCACATCTGGAAAATGCAAAAGCAATATTTTTTTTGAAGAAAAAGAGAATGAAAAGTTGAAAATTAGTTTGCATTAATAGGTCATTAGGTCATGCAATTTGGTTGACAGACCAATCGAAGAGAAACTCATAAAGTGAAATATTAAGTAGAATTTAAAAGAGAGAAACTCATAATTTATAAATTAAGTATTTATAATCGTTACAAAAACACGAATATTATTTATATAAACGATTATGTAATCATCATAAATGCATAACTTATTCCTTTATGCAAGACTAATTTTCATTAACTTTTTTCTTCAAAAAATTATTGTCCTTTGCATTTTTCAGATGTGACCAATTGTGGATAATATTATATTCTTCATACATACATATAAAAAATTTGAGCACAACATAATTATATCTAAAAAATAAAAATATAATTGATACAAAATAATTCTTTTATGGATAAAGAAATAGATTTTCAAACCAGGAAAGTCCCTTGACTGCAGAGTGCAAAATGCTCTGACTTCAAATCCAAAACCCTAATTTGAACATCAAAACCCCCAAATTACAGCAGAATCAGCTACAGGAAAACCAGAGCAGATTTCAGCATTCAATTCGCCCAGAATGGCGAGTGCTCCGCCGTCCAACCTTCTCGACGAGTCCCTCGGCGACACAGCAGGCGGCGGCGGCGGCGGAAGGATGATTCTGGTGGAGGATTGCGTCGAGACCAGCGGAGCTTTCGTGGTGCACCACTTGCTCAAGCGAGCTCTCCACCCTCAATCTTCCGACGTCGTCGTGTTTCTCTCCTTCTCTCACCCTTTCTCTCACTACGATCGCGTTCTCCGCAAAATGGTAGCTTTCTCCTACGCTGCTACTTGTCAGATTTAGTGAAAATTGTAATTTTAGCTTCTCTATTAAAAATCGTGACAATTGGGTTCTGGATTTCTTTTTAATTACTATTGCATCATTTCATGTATTGTTAAATCCAGAGTTGTTAAGAGGAAGTTGATTGTTGTTACAGGGCTGCAACCTGAGTGTTCATAGAGATAATAAGAGATTGCTGTTCTTTGACATGCTGGCATTGGATCATCTAGGTGAGGATTCTATGTGAAAGGCGATTTTTTCGTGCTTCATCGTGTTCGTTGCTATAGCTTGTTAGTTTGTGATGTTTTCGACTTATATGTTAGAAGAGAAACTATAGGCATTCCAGTCCCAATTTATATTGATCGATTTTGAACTTGTTTGATCGGATCATATGTTTTATTGATGTATCCTATCACATAACACGAAGTAAACGCCCCCCTTAGTAGACTACTAATCATGTGTGAATGAGCAAATATATAATGTATTTGATGTAAACTAACTGGATTGTTTCATTAGATAGGAATCGAGGGAGGACCAGCGAGGATATACTTATTGCATTGTACGGACAAGTTCAGAAAGCAGTGGAAGTTTATCGAGCACATGAAGGCAGGCATCATATTACTGTAGTGATAGACGATGTCTCCCTTATGGAAGTGGATGCTAAGGGCTCATCAGACCTTGTTCTCGATTTTCTACGCTACTGCTACAGTTTAACAGCTCAATTTGTGAGTTCACATATGCAAAATTCTGTTTCGCGTTCATGCCCATTTATGCTGCCATCTTTGTGAAGATGTTCTTACTACATATTGTATAAACAGGGTTGTTCACTTATTGCTCTTAACCATGAAGATGTGTATTCAACTGTGGATCAACCTAATCTGCTTCTACAATTAGAGTACTTGGCTGATTTAGTGATAAAAGTCGAACCTTTAGCTACTGGTTTAGCCAAAGACATCCACGGACAGGTATAATCGTTGAATGCAACACATTTAATCTATTTGTGTGCCTATGAACTGTTGATTGGTGATATGATTTGTTGGATAGATTTATATTCGAGTATGCTTGGTGTAATCTGGAGGAAAATTTTCGATTGTATAATGTGAGGTGTTTAATTACTCTTTTGTTTGCTGGCAGTTGACGGTTTCAAACAGAAATCTTCAAGTTGGCTCTAGCAAAATGAGAAGCAGGGTTCATAATTTCCACTTCAGGATCAAGGATAGCAGCATCGAATATTTCTATCCTGGGAGTAAGACATGAAACGGTTGAACTTGAAGAATCGGTTTTGGTTGCCTTCTACAACCTCAAGAATATGTTGAAACGACGACGTTGAGGTTGAATGTGTTTGCTGAGTTGAGAAGTGCACCTCATTTTTTGTCGATGTATTCTTTCTATCTTATGTTTTTCAACCTTCCCTTGATTTAGATTGTAGATGCATTCAAATTTATAGAAGAGTTTATAAATCAAGATCTGTCATACTGTAGCCATATTTGGATTCGAATTGTATTAGAATTTGTTCGTCACTGGATTTGATTCTTGACCTATTAGATCTTCTAACACAATAGAATCAAAACAATAGAATCAAAACAATACTTGTGATGCAGAAATCTCACATTTTGTAAAACTAGTAAATAGTAATAGTAATTAGTTCAGTAACATTGATTGGCAGCTCTCCTACATATAAAAAAAAAAATACAAAACTGTGACAAATAAATATAACGTTATTAACACATTGACAGAAGTAGCTAAACCACTTACTCTGTAGACTTCTGAGACAAACCTTCAAACCCGGTGGCTGAGATGTCGGAGTCGAACATCCCTTTCTAGAATGTTCTTGAAAGAATAAACTACACTTAAAGACCCTACTTCTGCGACTACTATTACTATGTATATAAACAAGTTTTCGAACTGGTACTAAATATGCATGGGAAAACCACATGCGAAGAATGACTTTGCTTACAGTAGAGAAACTGCCATGGCCATTGCGAGAATCAAGCTGCAGCTGTTCGTTTATCTTCATGATCATCAAGATTTAGAGCATGTAGCAACTTGGTCCAGGATTCTGGGATTCCTCCGGGAAGATCAAACTCCAACAGCCTTCCACGTTCGCGATAAAAATCCTCCACTGGTAGACTCTGTATCAAGATTTACAAGTATTGCATAAGATGAGATTCATATCTTTCTGCAGCATAGTTGTTTTGTTTTAAACCAGCTGAAGACATCGTCTTCTTTAAGTCATTATAAGGTGATCAATCAGTCATTTATCGATAAGCATCACAATTTACTCCACAGTTAATGAATTGGGTTAATAGCGCCTGATAATTGGTCATAATCTCAAGAATGCAGACATGATCCAAGGTTATTGTCCCAACAATCATTGGAAGAAAGAAAAAAGAAAAGCAGGGCTTTAAAAATGACAGTATATGGGAATTACCAGTTCATTGTATACTCGGAGGCGTTCTTTGACAACTTCTTCGTTGTCATCGGATCGAATGATTAGTTTAGATTCACATTGTGGAGGAGGAAGAAGGGGAGGCATGTACATACTCGGATTTCCTTCTTCTCCCTTGATGTCAATGCACGCAACATTATAGTTCCCTCCACACTCACTGCAAGTTCTTCTCCCGAGGCATTTTGCAATCAATGCTTCTTCTCGGAGTTTTAGATTGATTACCAAATCAATCTCCGTTACATCTTCCAAAATTTCCTGCATCATCATAGCATTTAGGAACATATAATGACAAGAAGACTGCTCGTTCTCTAAATAGGAAATAGAGCTTTACAAAAGGGCGGCGAAAACAAAAAGATGTCAGAAAGTAATGATCCGACTAGTTGCAGTATTCTATTACTTATTCTTAGAAACTCAGGCACAAAACATCCTCTGTTATAGATGAGATAGAATTCCAAATTCCACAGGGCCCATGCAGGGATAATTGATACTATGAATAATAAGTATAAATATGGATCAATCTGAAAGTGGAGGCAAAATCCAAATAGGACATACTATTACATGTATAATCATCCAGCCTAAGCGATTTGAAGAGTCAGAATCACAACATAGCTTGAAGCATGAAAGCATTCATAAATGTTCTAATTAGGAATTCCCGAGCTGGACTGCAAATGTTTACTTCTGCTCCAATATATCAAAAGCTATTGCTTACCGCCTGTCTTACAGTCCGAGGGAAGCCATCGAGAATAAACCCCGTTTCACCCTTAGCTTGAGCTACTTCAAGACGCTTAGAAAGGAGGTCTATGATAATCTCATCCGAGATCAACTTTCCCTGGTTTACAATCTGTGCAAGCTGCAGGAGGAAAGAGAACTAATACAGCGATGCAAGAAATACAAATCCAACCACAAGAATCATAAACACAATTCCAAATTCAACATATATGCATCGAAGATGGACCCCCCACAAGCCAAAGTTCCACCTGAAATTATTCAAGTGAAATGATAACAATCGGCCGTTAGCACGCTAAAAATGAAATCTTTGAGCTCATCAAAGAATCTAAACATCAAATACAATTGTTTGAAACCACAATTTTTCAAACTCAATATCTATTTGGAGCCTTTGCACTAAATTTCAATATGATTTACAAACTCAAATATCACATTTGGATCAAGTGTGAAGCTTTCCTCAAACAATTTAGTACAAAAAAAGGCCCTAAATCCCCAAATAGCATGCAACAAAATTCTCCTTCAACGATAACAAATTCAACATCTCGAAACATTGAAAGAGGCTCAAATCCTTAACAATTCAATCACTGCATGCCGAATTAATCGAATTCGAAACCCTAGAGAGAGAGAGAGAGAGAGGGACCTGAGAGGAGAGGGGGCCGGAGGAGGAGAGCTCGTGGCGGACGAGGTCGCCGGTGGCGATGTGGGGGACGCCGAGGAGCTTGGAGAGGCGGGCGGCGTAGGTGCCCTTGCCGACGCCGGGGCAGCCGAGGAAGACCCACTGGACGTTCCTGCCCTTGCCGGCGGAATTATCGATCGCCGAAGAGAGAGGCGATGAGAGAATTTGTCGGTCCGCCGTAGCAGATTTGGAGCAGAAGCTTCGAGCTGAAGCGGCGGCGCCTCTCCACATAAGGCGGCTGAGAACCGCCATTGAAGATGGGGGAAAAAGGAGGGAGAAATCACGGGTTTGATGGGAAATTCAGAAATTCGGTGGGATTTTTTAAGAGAGAGGAGTGATTGGAGTTAGGGGAGATGGAGAGAAGGTTGACGAAGGGAAGAGACCGAATTGAGGCACGCGCGGAATTCAGAAAACACGTGGGTTTTTATTTAACTGTCTTTTTCTCATTTTCTTTTTCATTTGGAAAATTTTATACATAATACTCCTACATCCACAAAAAATATATGACACCAGTTTTAATAAAAAAATTAATGTGTTAGTGAAGAAAATATAACTTAAAATGTATGATTAATATGGTAAATCGTGTGAATCCTACTATTGTAAATTAAAAGTGATTATAATTTTTATGGACGTACCAAAAAGAAAATTATAACATATTTTTGGTGGAGTGTGGGAGTATTTTCTTTTCGAATTTTAAGCTTTTTTTTAAATAAAAACTTGATTTTTAAAAAAACTAAGTGGGCCTTTGATACAGACATGTATTTAAGTTCAATCCCATAAATGAAAGATGGATGTGGGGACTAAATTGGACTTTTTGGTGTATGTAGATTGTGAAATATAATAATTTTGTGATTGATGAACGAATTGTGATAATAGTTGTAATTATGAAATGGTTAGATATATAATTAATTTGATTCCATAGAGTTTATTAATTAGAAAAAATATCTTTAACGATGTCAACATATATAATAACAAATGTGTAAACAGGAATCATGCACAGAAATTCAACTTCACCTTTTTTTGATAGAAGAATTATGCTTCTACTTGAAAATAGAATGTTCTTTTCCTTTATGCTGAAATCTTTAGATAGATTGAATAAGCTTCTAAGTAAAAAGAGGCTGTTTTTTCTTTTTTTTAAAGCTAGCGTTTTGATAGAATAATTATTACTCTAATAGAAGGAAAGGATATAAGATGGAATTGGGAGGGGACAACAAAATTTCAACTTTAGACGCAATTCTTTATAAGTTGCGTTACTTGATTATCACAAAAGGAAAACATTTAAAACAATTAAATAAGTCCAACTCATTGCCACTCGAATGGTTGGATTGAATAAATGAAAACAATGATTTAATTAATTTGGATTTTAGCACTGATTAGATTGTGTAATCTTTCAAACACTCAGATTATATAGCAAATGCAATCTATTCTTTAAAGAAAACACCCTTCATATAATGTCAGAAGAGACCAAGTTGGTGACTGATGACAGATATTTTACAATCTACCAAAATAACCTCCAAAGACAACCTTAAACCACAACAAACATCATGGGAATTTCCATAGATTCTGGTAATAGGTTGTTTAAGATTACAGCAATGGGTAGATTTTCGCTGATCGGGACACTCCCGGATGTCCCGCTCAGCAAAAATCCACCATTCGTGCAGTTAGGAAAACAAGCAGTTCGCCTGTGGATAGAACACATCAAATAGTAAAATCTAATCTCTCAACACCAAGACGAGACGAGTAAACACGAGCAGCTTAGTGAATAGGCCTTACATTAGCTCAAACAATAATCAGATAACGTATTGATACAATCGGCACACCCTACAGGAACATAATCCTGAAACTAACATTTTTTCACAATGAAAAAGGGACAAAGGGAGAAAAAAAATGAAATAAGAAGAAAGCAGACTAGGATTAAAGTAAAACTTAAGGTAACAGGAAAAGAAATCAAGAAACCACTACATCACAAATACACACATATTGATCTTACATAGAATCACTTGGCCCATTGTTGGAGCAACAAAAATCGCCCATGGACTATGTCAAAGATAGCGAGATTATATGTGGTTTGCTCAGCTGGTTTCATCAGACATTCCATCACCAGCATGCCTGCCACCGAAGCAATGAATCGAGATATCAATCTCATATTCCAGAGGTGAACAGAGATATTACAACAGTACATACACACACAACAACAATAATAATCCAATGGGTTAACAAGTACTTGAGGTGGCAAGAAGGCTCTATAGTACGTCGGTTTGAAAACTTTCCAAAGGTGCCCTTTTTTAACTTGTTATGTCCAATTCTGAAGCCCAAATTCTCCCAAATTTTAAGACTGACTGTTCAGAAAATGGTATAGCACAGCTTGAAACGATAGAAGACTGCTACGGGTGTTGAACACTTGCAGGATTAATACAAACTATACATTATTGTAGTAAAATTTCCAAGTCATAAATCGAAATGAAATCTCTAGCATGGTGTAAATAACCATAAGGTCAAAGTTCAGAAACAAACCTCCATGAGCTGGTTAAATTACGAGCTTTTCTATCCAACTGCAGATTTTCCAACGCAGCTGAAGCCCGGCCAACATCTTCTGGAAGTTCGTCATTATCATATCTCCAACTGTATTCCTCTTTCCTATAGCCAGATGATGTAGATGACCCAGCTCGACGATCTGAGAAAGTTTAGACGGTTAGAAGATAGAGCAGCTTAAACGGCAAGTTCAGATACTTTTGCTACTTACCAGATGGTTGTGAATTAGGAAGAGCCCTGAAATAAGCATCACATAAAGTAGATGTTAAGAAGCAAAACTTCAAATAAAGTTAAAAATAGTGTGGGAATCAAATGATTAGGTCACAACAAACCTTCCTAGTGGAGGTAAACCGCCAGCAACAGATGATGGTGAAGGCCTCCTCACGTTTCTAGCTTCAATGCTTGATAGAGACTCGGCATCTGGAATAGTCGATCTCCTGTTGCTACCCCTTCCTTGGGATAAATTCTGCAATGGCAAGTATCAAAATCGAGAGGGAAAGCTAATATAGTATGTCATCATCGTTATTTGTTGAAACCATTTAAAATTAGCTACATGATACATCACCACAATAACTGCATGCTAACACGGTAACACCCGCATTTAACATTTTTAGCAATGACCGTATAATAGGAAGCAGACTCCAGCATACCTCATACTTCAAGAAACCCTCAAGAACGTCCAAAAGCAGAGGTCCACTGTCTCCATTCCGATTAAGGTCATATCCATTTTTGCTGCTAAAGTCTCTTAATTCTGATTTCCAGGAATCCTTTGGCTGAAACAGAAAGAAAGTTAACAAATCCATACAAAAAAAGCTCACAATGCAACAAAATTATGAGCAAAAGAAAAAAAGGAGGAAGTACCAAATTGCACTCTGGCAAGTAAACTTTCAAGGTATGGTTTAATTGAGCCCAATCTAGGTATTCACATATCAATGCAGTTAGAAGTCTTCCTGCAAGTACAAGATAATATGATATTAAAATCATGAATCTCGAAACAGCATTAGAAACTACAATGCATCTATGTGCAAATTAGTGTCCCTCAGAACGATATATTAGTACACGACAACGTAGGGAAAGAGAGCATTTTTATGATAAGAAGTACCAGAAGGAGAGTTGTGGAGCTGCTTTGCACGATCATTGCAACTACCCAGAAGAGCAGGGGGGAGCCCATCGTCTTTCTCTATTACTTTATCCTCTTCTTCTATCGCTTCAAATACACTAGCTCTCAGTTCAGCCTAATGAACCAGCAAAATAGAACTTTCAGCATTTAGGATGAAGCCAAGTAGTGAATCGAAAACCTTTCATGATAGGTGCATAAAGGAATATAATAATGCACTAATTTTGTATGGTCATCAAAATCACATAAAAAATAACAACAGATGGTCTACGAGCTCCACTACTGTTGTATTTACAGTGAAACTACGACTTTTTTTGGAAAAGCTAATTATCAAATGCTCATAATACAATGACTAATGTCATGAGTCAAACCAAATTCTCATGTAAATTAAGAGTTAAGATAAGAAATCAAAATCAGAAAAGTCAAAACCAAAAGTCATCAGGATACAGATTGCAAAATAATTCAAGAGCAAATAAAAAAAGAAAATTCCAAATACGCCCATTTCAGAATATACGGCCATTGCATGCAAATAACATTCCATTCCTTTACCTAATATCCATCACCACCCAAATCTGAATCTAACAACACAAGCAATGAATCAAGCATCTCCAAACACAACACGCTAAATTCCACCACCACGAAGAACCCATTTCCCCCAAAATGCTAATTTGCCTTGATAATTCGCTCAAAATCACCCGATCGCCAAATTAATTCAAATCCACACACGCGACGTACAAAATTGAGAAATCACAAGGTAAGAAAGGGGAGCCACAGGAATCAGAAAAAAAAATTAAAACCAAAAGGGAGCAGCAATGCTCACACGGATCTTGGCGAGGACGCCTTTCTTCTCGAGAGTACGTGTAACTAGGGTTTTCAAATCCATCATTTCTCGCGTGTAATCGTCCATTTTCACCCCCAATTCTCAGGCCCTTCCCCTCAGCTCAGCAATTGAAGGGCCCCCGTTGTTCTTCAAGCTTCTTCGATTTTGATTTTGCAGAATTTGGAGCCAAGTTGCGAATGCTGATGGGTTGGTACAAGTGGTAAAGATAAGTGTTTTGATTCACCAATCGTAAATTTTCTATCCGGTTTGATTTGATGCAATTTCACCGTAAATCGCTTATTGAGAGAAATCGCTGTTCATTATTGAAGAGATAAATGCGACTTCAGTAATTAATGCATAAAACCGTGTCTAACGCCAAAGGAGAGGAGATACTTTGCTGGTGCAGCTTCTTTGTCATTTACTATTTTTCTCAACATTTTTTTTTTTAGTAAATAAGCCTCAATGATTTACATCAAATTATTGTTGCATGAATGGTTTATTTATTGTTACGAAATACATAGCTTTAAGCATGTCATAATTGGACTTAATTTGGTTGATAATAAATTTTTCTTCAAATAAAATTGATCTTATACGCATTTCACATGTTATTGCAATTGACTAATTGAGAAGAAATGAAAACTTGATGATGGTTTAGGCTTGAATTTGTTGCTTTTCTTTAATCTTCACTCACTCTCATTTACGTATAAAAAAAATAATTTGTTGCTTTGTTTGATCTTCACTAATAGCATAGATCTCTTTCAATCCACTTCAATGTAAGCATGGTTTATGCCCAAGTCACCATATTGTGATTGTGAATTTTCTAGATAGTTTCAAAAGGTGATTCCATGAACAATGTAAGATTAAAAGTAGAGAGCACAAATGGAGAAAGAAGAACTTCAAGATCCATTAAGACCAAATGATAGGGTAAAATCAAGAAGATTTAAGATTCCAGCAATCTTTATCAACTGAATTCAAACTCAGTGGAAAAAGGCAATGCTGATGAACTGGTAACTAAAAATGTTCTCTTGGATCACGAAAAACACGGCCAAGAACGCGATTTCCCGACCCAAAAACGAGTTGGCTAATGCCCAGCACAAGAAATGAATCATTATCTATGGCAGATCAAGAAACAATAATCTCAGACTGCAGATTGTATATGACACATGATAAACAGGCAATCAGATTCAATGAACATTATGCCCCAAACTTTCCTTGAAAAGTGATTCAAAGACTTCCAAAATCAACTCATACACTAAGAATGCAGTTTCTAAGAGAACAAAGTTAATCAACACCACTAAATTCGCAAAGAAAAACCAGAGAATCAACGAGTTCAGCTCGAATCAAGAAGAGCACCGGTTCTACATTAAGGAACACAAACCCTCTAACCTCAAAATTTTCAGCACTAAGATTAAAATCATACAGCATTGCCAAGTTCACGAAGAAACCAAGAGAATCAACGAGTTAAGCTCGAGCTCAAGAAAGAGCATCATTTCAAAATTAATGAACTCGAACTCTCTAAACTCAAAGCCTTCGACATTATAAAACATTGCAAAGTTCACCAGAAAACAAGAGAATCAACGAGTTAAGCTCGAGCTCAAGAAGAGCATCGTTTCTAAATTAATGAACTCGAACTCCCTAAGCTCAAAAGGAAACATATGCAAGAAAATCAACCTAAGCATCCAAAAACATACACATTTTTCGCACAATACCTCAACAAACAAGAAGATATCACCAAATGTATCATCATCATCATAATCATCAATTATACAAACGAATTATGCTACAATTTCTCTTTAATCAAATCAAAAAAGCCTTACATTACCACAAAATCACTATTGGCCCCCTCCTTCCTCTTCCAATTTCTTGCAGTAAGCCTGCAAAGTCAAGATCAAATCCCTCGCC
The DNA here is from genome assembly GCA_036873715.1 of Salvia sclarea. Taxonomy (NCBI): domain Eukaryota; kingdom Viridiplantae; phylum Streptophyta; class Magnoliopsida; order Lamiales; family Lamiaceae; genus Salvia; species Salvia sclarea. The sequence continues at coordinate 3,117,506 of JAYJMF010000034.1, read as the reverse complement.
GGCGCCTGAATCGTCCCAACCACGGCGGAAGCCGGCCCCTTGATCGACCCCAAAATCCTCGCATAAACCTCCGCCCTCGTCGGCAGATTCTCGAGCGCCTTGAACTCCTCCGGCGCGTAGAATTTCCCCTCGAAAACCGCGCCGGTGAAATCGTTCTCCTCCAATTTCTTCTCCTTCTGGAAGGTTCGGTATGGCTTGAGCGCGGCGGGGATCTCCTCGCTGTGGATGAAGAGCCAGGCGTTCATCCCCTTCATGCAGGGCTTGAGCGCCTCCCATTTGGTGCCCTCGATTGCCTTGTAAACTAGGGTATTTTTGGCGACGAGGAGTTTTGTGGTTTCCGGGAGCTGCGTGCGGAGGTCCTGAAATTGGCCGACGGTGAGGCCTTTGTAGGCGATTGCGGCGATGAGGTGGCAGTCGGCGAGCTCCTGCTTGACCTTATCGACGGTTTCCTCCTTCTTGGTGCGGCTGATTGCGGCGTGGATTTTGGGGAGGGATGGGGAATGGGGGCGGAGGGTGGGGTGGTGGGGGGTGGTGGTGAGGAGGGGGTTGCGGAAGTGGGATTTGAGGGAGAGGGTTGAGGAGGTGGGGCGGGAGGAGGGGAGGGTGAAGAGAATTGCTTCCATTGTTGGATTGATTTTGAGTTTTGAGAGATTGGAGAAGAAGAAGAGTGGATTAGATAAGAGTTCCTTATCTCACTCACTCACAGACTCACAGTGGTGGTCGTGAGGGGTATTTTTGGGATTTTGGTCTCTTTCCTAATTCCTCAACGTGATAAGACTTGCTTGAGGAAATTCAACATTGATTTACTAGTTTGATCTTCTAATCTTTCTACATTTTTTCCCCTGCATATTATTTGCCCTTGTTAGAAAATTATTGTAAACTTTTTTTTTCTTTCTATACGAGTGATTAGTGTACTAAACCTTCATTAAACATGTTTTGTTTCATTTTGTTAATTTCTTAACTTTTCTTAATTTCTTAACTTTTAACTATAGGTCAAAATCTGTAATTCAATATTTAAGTTCAGATATAAAACTATATTTGTCTCAAAAAATTATGTACATCAATAACTGATGAAAGACACTCTTATGTCCCGAGGACATATATGTTTCATATCCAAATTCATACATTGGGGTCAGAGCAATTTGAGAAGTCCATCAAATCACTGAGTCTAGGGAGGGTGATTTGGGCATGACCATATATGCCCTAATGTACCAGAGTTTTGTGATATCTAATAACCTCCGTTGTCTGATTTTATAATTGAGAAAATCGTAGATTAAATCATAAAATTAAATATGATATTTGAAAATTGTCAAATAAATATATAAATTATCAATTTTTTCACTAAGACCTTTTTTGCGAACTAAAATTTTATGTGGATACAATTTTTTGCAATTCGAGCTCAAGCTTAGTAGCATTTTTTAATCAAGTCAGGTTTTATTAGTGTTAACCTAAGATTTTCCTTTGCCGAAAACAAGTTGCAACTCCAATTGTATTTTTTTTTACAATTCGTGTATTTAATTATCAACTTTCAAATATCATAAAATTCATTATTTAATTACAAAATAGGTAGAATTCGTGATATAATTAACAATTTTCCTTTTATTATCCGATCCCACACAAGATTTCTCCTTTCGGAAGGGCAATTTAGTTACACCCTTGAGCTAAACAGAGCTGAGAGAGTACAATAACTTCAATTTGATCAACTTGTTTGACACTTTGTTTTCATCTTGCAGTGGTAAGATAATAAAATTGAGAATAGAGTAAACACAAAGCAATTACATGATATATATAGTTAATGTGGCCGAATACAAAAATAAAATAAGAATTAACGGCAATTAAATTGCTCAGAACTCTGTTGTTGACAATGAATCAAAAAATTGTACTACATGTTTACACCTTGTTGCTTTGATCAGTCGCACACATGCGTTATGAAGCATCCTCGCGTCTCAGTATAAACGCCACCGCGTCTTCCACTGTATCCACAACCTGCAAAAATCGAAGATCAATGGCTCGTGTCGTGCAACATAGGTTTCGCGATCAAAGTTGCATATTATATACAGTGCAAATGCAGCAGTTTTGACATAGTTGAATGGATGAAAGATCAATCAGATGTGGTGTTGCAGTTATAATGGTAAAGAAAAGTGTATTGCCGCATACCAAATCAGCTGGAAACTGCGTGTGGTTATCCCTCTGTCGAAACACGCCAGTTCTTGTCAAAATCGAAAACCACGGATATCCTGCCTGCGGGGAAAGAACAAGTTACCTCAGAAACACTATCCTCAATGTTTCCTGTTTGAACATGGATCGAGAGAGAGGGAGAGAGACAGACCTGTTGAGCTCCTTTGATGTCAACCGAAGGATTGTCACCAATCATGTAAAGGGTTTTGAAAGACGGTGATCCACGATCACGATTTCCAGTTCTGGCATTAGTAGGGCAGGCAGTTTCTCGAAGATGGCCTAATATATTTTCAGCATTTCTGAACACAAACGGATTTGGCTTCCCGAAGCATGTGAGCTCTAAGGGTTTCTCATGAATTCTGTAATTTCAAGAAACAGAGAGAGATTAGCAAACGCAATTAACCACACAATTCAATACTAAGTCATGTCTAAACTTGGTTGATTACGTATAGCCATAGCACGATTCTGACTGTCGAAGATGTTGGCAATACCTGTTGTAGACACTCTCGAGGGCGATCCTGAAGGCACCCATGCCAAGACGTTCCGAGGGAAATGCAGCCTGCAACCGGTTGGCAACATATTCGTACATCTCATAAAGTAATAGACGCATCATCTATGATAAAGATCATATCTTCAAAACCGTTATGACCAACCTGGTATTGGAGATCATCGGCAGCAAAATATAAAGGCGGTTGATTCCAATTCTTTTCGCCAGGAGCGCCTCCAGATGTCAAGATATCGCAAATAACCTAAATTTGTCAGTTACTCGTCTCAAAAAGGACCCTTTCATCGAAAAATGGCGACTTACATTATACATTTACAGCAGAAATTACCTGTATATCCCTTCCCCAGTCGACAGGATCACTTGCAACGAACACAGCTTTAACTTTTTCAGAGAAACCATGACTGATTATCTTCTTCGAGTTTTTTGAGTTTTTTGAGCAGTTTGATTCCTGTATAGTTGTCCACCGCTTGTACTGGGCCACGGGGTCAATGTTAATGAAGTATGACGCGTACTCATCTAGTGAAACAACTCTCCTGTATAAACAACCCGAAAACTCAAATTCAACACAAGAGAAACTAAGCAGTGACGAGTTTAGAACTTACTTGAAGCCATATTCTGACATCACAACAGCAGGCTCCCCTTTTCCAGTGGCGACAATGAATTCATTTTCATATCTACAAAGGAAAACAACATAAACATTGGAAGTTCATGATTAAGTACAAAAAGATTCAGGAAATTGCACAGGGCAACCTGAATTATGGCTTGGGAAAATTAATATAAAAGTTACAATACCTATTTAGCAGAGTCCGGAAGGCCGAGTGGCCCTGCACTACCTATACCGAGAGCATAACATATCACAATAACAGTAGTTGTATGCACAGGGCAACCTTCACAGTTTATAACTACACCTGAGAAGGTAATATTTTCACGCCAAGAATATCGCTCAACTCAAGGGCTCTTCTCGTCTCTGGAATACCGCCACCTAGAGTTACACGACGATGTATCAAATTAATTGCTATTCTACTGCATTTTTTGCTCCAAAGAAACAGAGGTATCTATGAATAAAAACATATCTCTCAGACAAATGACTTTTCACCAAACCGCAACGTGGAATTCCAACATACCCCAAAATGGCAAAATCAAAATAAGCATGAATCTCAGTGTATCACAAAGAGAGTATGAAAAATAGTTATATTCGGTTAAAACTAACTGCCTCAGCATGAAAGTATGTAATACAGTTCTCTGCCTATCTCTGAAGCAACTATATAAGTAAAATTATGTGTTATTTTCAATGCTAAGCACACTATGATTCTATGAAGAATTTGAATCCTACCATTGGTCAGGAACAAAAAGGGGATCTTCAATGAGCCTGCGAGAAAAAAGTAAATCAATCAATAATGTGTACAAGGCAGATGCTAAACAACTCAAACACGTATATTCCATCATAGCAATCCAACATTTGCTGAAACCCTAACTGAACTATATATACCAATGATGAACAGAATCTAGCTACACAACTATCTGTTTTGGGCCAAGATACAGTTGTTGAAGTTAAACTCAAGCAGATGACTAGTTTTTGCAACTCAATTCCATATTACTATCAATTCTGAAGAAATTCCAGCTTCACAGAAAAGCACATTTAGCTGATTTACAGATTTTCACCGCAGCACACAAAATTAGGGAGTCAAATTAGGAAAAATATTTACCGGAATCACTGTACAATCTTCTGAGCGCTGACCGTGAATTCCCAATCGGATTTGCGCCGCGAAGTATCACTCCATCTATATCAAACGCAATCCCAAATGATGAACTGCAAGCAAAAACGTCCACAAACACACAAAAACATTGAATTTTTTTAACAAAACCACACTAAATCAGCTGAATCGTATTTGAATTAGTCAAAGGAAAAGTCACAGAACTGCTGGGGCACTGAGCGAAACGCCGCCGCCGTCGCCGCCGGTGGCCGGAGAAGAGACAGTGGCACTGGCTGTTTGAATCGGAACCTCATATTCCTCTTTCGTGATCTTTTTTTGATCTTCAAAATGTTGATTTTTTTCTTTGAATTGTATTTCCTTTTCTGTATTTTTTTTCTCCTTTTCTTTTCTCCATTTTAAACACGCTTTTGGATTAGGAATTCCTCATAATCAACGCGATTTTCTATGTTTTGTTGTAGTGGGAATTGAAGGAAAAAGTTAAAATACCAACACCTTTGAAGAATTCGTTTTCATTCTAACAATGGTTTGATGATTGATTTTCAATGGCGAGACTACCAACACTATATGAATTAATGGTCACTTTGCTGCTTACAAAACTTTATACTAAGATAATAATCATGAGAAAAAAAATAATACTACAAATCATACTCTCACAAAATTTCGATACTCGAATTTTATAAAATCAAACAATCAACAACATACAAGAACTAGCTAGACTCAACTCAACTAGTACAACAAGTCAACAACAACATCACTAGGAGAATTGTAGAAACACAACAAGATCAAGAGCCATTTCCCCATTGGTTTCTTTCTTGACTAGTGTGATCTCCACAATCATCACCATTCTTTTTGGAGCCCATAAAATTGAAAGTTCCTTTTAATTCACAAAATATTTTGCCTTTGATCTTGTTGTCCCCTCTCTTGTATGGAAGGTTGCTGAGGTCTCCATTCTTGCTTGCCCTTTTCCCTTCCTTATTATCCATCCTAAAAAAAGAAAAGAAATTCTTCAATATGGAATAAAGGGGGTTGATTTGGACAAAAAAAGAATGTTCAAGTGATTGATGTAGGAAGTGAGTGGATCAAGTTGAATAAGGAGTTCATTTATAAAAGGGGGAAAAGTTTAGGGCAAGAACTCGAAGGTGACGCAAGCGTGACGTCATGGTGTGATGTCATATATAATTCCACAATTGCTTCCAATAATTGTAGACCTATCTTTGCCCTTGTCTACGTTTTACTTTTTCAAAGCTGGTCTTGAAAGTGTTGGACTTTTGATAACTCATAAATCTTTACTATTTTGTGGTTGGCAATGTTTTTCTTAGAGTTAAGATGGTAATGGTAGGGATAGATTCAGGTAGGAAAGGTAAATTTCGTAAGAAATAGGAATGAATCTGGGCCTTTGATGGGTTAGATCAATGGTGGAGAT
>JAYJMF010000034.1:3100704-3111585 GCA_036873715.1 Salvia sclarea | reverse complement strand
ACTATATAAGACATGCATTGTACACTGTAAGATCATCAAGAAATACACGGAATTCCCTATTCTACTTCTTTTTAACACATTTATTGTTAGCGTGAAATAGAGAAAAGAAAAGGAAAAACTAATGTTAGGCATCTGCAGCAGCAAGCTTCAAATGGAGCTCTCTGCCACTTTTTGGAGCTCTCCAAGTCTCTGTCACTTTTTTCCTTCAGCAGCAAGCTCCATCCCTTGAGCTATCAGGGGTCGACGACGCCGTGCCTGTGCTCGGAGCACTCTCTGAGGCCGAAGTGGTGTAGGCTCCATCTTCCCTCGTCTTCGTTCTCTTCGGCGTTTCATCGAGTTTGAACTCGGCGGAGAAGACGGTAGCGAACTTTGGAGTATCCTTCAGTACCTGCCACGTCTCGAAATGCTTAAATGGTGCGCCTTTCATGGTATGCCACTCACTGGGAGCTCGAGTCAACATGTCGACCTCGCTCTCGCCGCTCCGACTGCTCATCTCGCACTCCTTGTATACTTGTTGGAATTCCGCCAACAAGATCTTTACTGGATGCTAATGAGTGCGGAGTATTTGCGAATTCCTCTCCGGCATCCCCACCTGCTTGATTTTCGCGTAGGCGTCCGTGATGCGGGTCCAATAGGAGCCCAACCTTTGGGCGTTGCCGACGATGATGTCTTGGCTAATGTCGATCCAACACCGAGTCAAGGCTTCGGTCTCGGCCTCGAGTTGCCCATTGCCGCCGCCCGCCCACCACCGTGGCCGCCCTTCCCCTTCCTTGCCGTTGAGGGTACCGTCGCCGGTGGTGTGAACTCGCCCTGATCATCGTCAGCCAAATTCACGGCTTCCGAGTAATTTTCCCCAAATATTTCCGGGGAAAAGTAAGGCCGGTAGGACGATGAATTTTCGTTGGGATCCATTTTTTTGAAAAATAGAGAAATGAATGAAAATGAAGATGGAGAAGAAAATGAGGTGTGAAAAATGGGTAGGAATGGGGGGTTTTCCATCGGAATCTGTATGCTGCTGAGAGAATCAACCGTGGAGATGAAACTCCCAAACGATTGCTGCGACGCCGTTTTGCTGGGGAAGCTCTACTTGTCTTGCGATCCTTACTGGCGTAATCACATGAAGAAAATCGAAGGCGAAGACAACGCAAGTTCACTCATCGCAGGCTCTGTAAGTTAGTTTCTACTTTTAAGCCAGAAATATAGCTTGAAGGGTGCTAATATAGTTTGTTTACTTATATATCCTTCACTTTAATATGTGTAGGCATGACTGCTTATGCCGGTTTGTATGAGGTTGGCTCTCCCAAAAAGGGAGATGCCGTCATCGTGTCAGCAGCGTCTGGGGCAAGTTGCTTGGTTGCTTTGGAAGTGTAGGAAGTAACGATAAGATTTTAACACTATAACTATAATTAGTCCAATATTAAACAAATCAGCGATATGATTTGAACCCTAGACCCATAACTTCTTTAGTGAATTGATTTAGGTTTAGCTTTTGAAGAACAAATTTGGGTTCGACGAACTACAAAGAAGAGGTGAATCTAAATGCAATTAACCTTAAAAAAGTGAGTTTTATGCCTTAAAGAAGATACTCAAATTAGGTACTTCCCTTATGTACTTTGGTCCACCAAAATAATATTATCTTTGTAAAAGATACTCTTTATACACTACAAGAAAACACTTAATTAGCGAGGGAATACCGACATAATATATAGGTTTCCGTCGTTAAACATACGGGATTTAACGATGGATTAGCGACGGAATAATTTTTTTACGGGACTTAACGACGGATTAGCGAGGGAATAATTTGTTATTATTTTTTTATATTTTTGTGGTTTGCCGACGGAATAGCGACGGATTAGTGACGGAATATTATTTGTTTTTTAATTTTTTTTATTATTTTAAATTCCGTCGTTAATCCGTCGTTAAATAATTAAAAAATATATATATTTTTTATTTTTTTAATAAATTCCGTCGTTAAATCCGTTGTTAATTATTTAATTAATTTTTATTTTAAATTATTTTAAGTTTCCATCGTTAATTAATTATTTTTATTTTTAATTATATTAAATTTCGTCGTTAATCCATCGCTAATTTTTGTTGTCCCACATCGAATATGTAGTGGATGTTTTGCTTGAGCGAGTGTCTATCAATATTGGAGCATCGGATTTTAAAAACAATTATTTATATTATGTTTAATTAAATAATTAATAATTAATTACATAAATAAATTGAAATTAAAATAAAATAATAAATTTTAAAAATTAAAATTAAAAAAAAAAAATCCGTCGCTATTCCGTCGTTAATTCGTCAAATATGTGACAAAGGTTGTCACCGGTCCAAGTTATGACGACGGAAATTAATCACGTTAAATCCGTCGCAAAATTAACGACGGAGTTCCGTCGTTAAAATGCAATAACGACGTTTAACGACGGAAAATGTTATTTTGGCAACGGAAATTTCCGTCGCTAAATGAGTGTTTTCTTGTAGTGATAATTCAACAATTATTCATTAATTACTTAAATAATATTATCTTTGTGAAAGTAATTAATGAATTTTTCGAGTCTCGTAAATTAATTTAGTGGCAGTTTTAATCCACTAGTGAGTTTCTGTCATTGAAAAATCTAGTTGGCAGATGCAGATTAAAGTTGCCAAAGTATGATTTAATGGTGATTACATAACCATACTTATGACTAGGTCTTCAAAATTTAAAGCATGATTTTGGTAACATCATGATTTAAAAGAAATAGTGGCAAAATTTTGTTAGAGATAGAAAAATGATGATAATTAAAAGATGTCAGCTTCATGAGTGATATGTAGCGATTAGAATTATGATTTTCTATCAGACAGAACATGTTTACGAGTTTCTGGTTTTGGAGTTTCCACGTTAAATTCTCGGTGATGTTTCTTCATTTTATTTTTCGGTTAATTTTTATTTTCCCCTTAGAGTGACAGGGTATTTAATTTTCCAACAAACAACTCTAGCAAGAGTGGTCTTACCTATGCACTCATACCCATTATCCGGACAACTAGAATTGTTGGGGTTGAATTAAGGTATCTAAAAGCTATACCGATCATTTTCTCTTGTAATTTAGAACTTCTAAAATTGTCATTTTAGCTGGCAAAATATTGGGCCAGACCTGAAAGGTCTATTGGGCTTTTTCTGTTGGTTTGAGAAGGCCCAAAGGCTTACTGGGCTTTGATAAAATATATATAAATATTACATCATATTAATTTATTCAAATTGTAATTATAAAAATAAATTTATTTAAATAAATTAGTTATAATTATATCAATAAAATGAAAATTTATATTACTTTTTAGTAAAAAAAATAATATAAACATTCATGTTTTATTTTTTTCAAGTTTTTTCGTTTCAGTTCGGTTCTTTTCATATAACTTGTGGTAAGGCCCAGAGCGAAGTAAGCGCGGGAAAGCCCAACTAAGCGCGGGAAATACCGAAAATTATAATTTTGTGTAATGATTCGAAATAGTCAAATAAGGAAAAACACAGGAATGTGAAGCAAATAATCAAGAATTCAAATGAGGTGAAGTCTATTAATTTAGACAGAGACAATGTGTAGAAAGATTGCCTGCTTTCCATCTTTGCTCATTTGGCTAAATCTCTACAAGACTTGCAAAATCTCAAAGCAACCAATCATGGAGCTATAAAAATGGCAGAAACGAAGGCTGTGGATTGAATTTCAACCTCGAATTTCTCCACCAATGCCTATGAAGTCGATTTCAAGAACAAGCCAAAATGTAATGACATAATTAAGATAATAAACACTACTCATATAGGCTTATGACATGCACATAATGATTTAGATGTTTCTATCTTCAATTTCAGCACTCACAGTATATATATGTTTCGATAATTTAAAGGTTGGTGGAGACTGTCTAACCTCATGGATGACTCCACAGGAGACTTGTTACCATAATTGACGCCAATCAGTTCAAGTGTCGGAATTTCTCCTATACCTTGTGGAATCTCCGGCCCTTAGATGCCGACATAAATGAAGCACGAGGCGCTTGAGTCGTGGGAAGTGGCTGTTCTCAGTTATCCAGTGCCTGAGAATTAGCTGAGTTAGCAAAAATCTCAGCTGAGGAAATTCTCCATTAGCTTTTTTCCCATAGAAAATCTATTACAAATATGACATATAGAACCATTATTTGATGCACACAATCTAGACAACAGAGTCTATGTGCAGGATTTAGTCTTTTATTATAATAGTTAATTAAACTAGAAATCACATTTAGAGACATTAACAGATTCTACCACTTTCATTGCACAGTGCTGAAGAGTCTGACACTACTAGTTTTGGTAACTTTACCCAATATTCTGCACACACTGATGATCTTGTAACAAGTCAAGCTTCCTCTGCCTCAAACACCAACATGTGCTCAGTGGCCTTCTGTTTATCAAAAGTGACAAAAACAAAAGTTGTCAATTGGATCACTAAGACAACTCAGGAGCAAAATAAGAGAAAACAATAACAAATAACTCGAGATTGTTGTCATGATGTGTGCACTAAATTAGTAGTGGCCTCTAACCTTATTAAGACGAATGCAGTAAACTTGGAGAGCATCATTTGCGTTGTTTTCCAGCTGATCCTCGTGTATTTGTTGAATCCACTAGAGATTCTTTCATGCCATCCAAACTCATAAATTTCATGTGTCGGAAGATCTTAAATACCATCTAGTTTCTGTCTCAGATCTCAACAACGGTGAAGCATTAGGCTCTTGAGTCTTGAGAAGTGGCAACTGAAGAAATTCTCCATAGGCAGTTTCCCATGTGGCGAAAGGTTGATTGAGGTTAATTACTTTCATGACATGATAATTTCAATTCACTAGATAAAGAATATTTTCTTTCTTTGAAAGTTCTAACAGAAGTAGCATATTGAAAAGCCATATAGCCTAACTACACTTCGCGTTTCGTGCATTAGTTCGATATAAAAGATAAATGCTCAGTATATAGAATTATATTTATATAAGAAAGAAAATATGTGAAGATTCAGAGTCATTTCCAGATGCTCTGCTGATGATTACACAGAATTTAACACTACGCAGGCACGTACTAAATTTCACTATTTTTGTATAATAACTTAATATCATAATCACTAAAGAATCCACGTAGTGTATAGACGAAATTCTAGTTCTGCATAAGGACTCAGAACTCATCTAGAAATCAGAAACAAATATGACAGTCAAATTTGGAACAACACAATAAGATTGATTGTTTAACCTCTTAGTCCTATTATCACATCATTGGCTGTCAGCGGCTTGTTCTTCAGAATCAAAGCTAGATTACCATATCATAGTAGACATTTGAACATTTTAAACAGTAATTTGTAAATAAGTAACCAAACAATCATATCATATTTAAAAGAGCTCTATCCCCTATAAAAAAGAGCTCTATTTAGAAACAGCTACAATGTGTAGAAAGAATACCTGCTTTCCATCTTTCTGATTTTGCTAAATCTCTCGAAGGCATCCAAATCCCAACCAGAGGCTGGTGATAGAATTTCCTTTCAATATGTGTCTTCTAAATCCAAATCCATATCCATATACATATCTTGTACGCCAACGTTGAAGTTCTCCGCTAATTCCACTTCGTCTACGTCTTCTTCATGTTCACTGTAATAAATTAATGATTTCCAATTATTAGTTTAAAAAGCAAGCTACAACATAATGATATAAGATAATAAAACACAACCTAGGCTACACAGAACATGCACAATAAAAGGAATTGTGACTACTAATGATTTGGACTTCCTTGTCTGAAGAAGGTGTTATCTCAGCTTTGACAATATATGTTAATAATGTGTTTACAATGTCTTCAATAGAGAAGAGGTCTTACAACTTGACATAGAGGAACTGGTGTGATATATGATTTATTTAGGCATGCTAAATGTATTGCTTAAATGCTAGTCTTGTCCATATATGTTCAAATAAGACTTAGTATTAATCAAGCCTCTGTAAAGCTCTAACCTCAAGAAGTGGGAGATACGAACATGGAGAGTATAATTTCCATAGCTCTGTTGATCCTCCTTTATCTGCTTGGCTGACTTCACAAGAGACTTGCTACAAGTATTCACTTCAATCAGTTCAAGTGTCGAAATTTCTCCTATACTTTCTGGTATCTCCCTTAATCTCCAACAAGAAAGCACTAGGTGCTTGAGTCTTGGGAAGTGGCTGCTCTCAGTTATCCAGTGCCGGAGACCTGTACTCTCAATTAGCAAAAATCTCAGCTGACGATATTCTCCACCCGATGTTTCCCATGTTTTACCAAAACATTCACTTCGTAGTTTAAACACTTGTAGATTAGGCAATGAACCAATAGTACTCAAATATTCCAAAGGGAATTCACCACCCTCCAAGATCAACGTTTTTAGTGTTCCAGGGAAAGTAAGGTTACGCCCCATCCAAGAAAAATGGGAAAGTGTATATAGTTCTAACTTTTCAAGTTGATGCAGATGCTTGAGAAGATGGAGGTGATACCTTTTATCCTTTTGATACACAAGTCCCAATCTTTTGACATTTGGAATCATTTGCAAGATCTTTTCAGTCCATACAAGATCTTTTATATAGGAAACACTTTGGAGATTTACTAGAGGAAGGTTTGATCCATCCGGGGGATGAGGTAGCATATAAAGATCATAGAGGAGAAGATGCCGTAAGTTAGGCATTCTCCAAATTTCCAATGGTAGAGAGAAATAATGTCCAGCAACTCTCCAATGTTTTTCCCTTTTATAATAGGTTCGAAGCATGTCAGAGGGTCGAAACATGTCAGTGGTTCGATGCTCGTCAAAGATTGGAAGAATGATTAAGGTTTGAAGATTCACAAGATTAGATATGGCTGAGGGAACATTAGAAGAACAAAGTAAAGTAAGATATCTAAAATGAAACAACTCAAATACTTGGGAAGGGAGCTCTTTGGAGTTGTCACCAACAGCCTCCAATATCCTAAGCAATCTAAAACGTCTCAGAAAGTCTGGTGAACTAGGGAAACTATGGAGTTGGAAGCACAGCATGGTATGGATGGTTGGACACCAAATATTATCTAAATTAAAAAGCCTTGAATAGATGCGCCGCTCATTTATTATGCCTTGTGGAACAGCACAAGCATCCTGCATAACACAAAGAAACTTCTCATCGTGAGCTTTCCTTATGCACAATTCTCGTACCATATCATGGAGGCTAAAACACTTGATTTTCCCATTACTCTTCCTACTAATCACAATGACCAGATTTCTCTTGACTAGATCCTCCAAATACTCCTCTGCCTCCTCTTCCAAGCTTTTAATGCATCCACTTTTATGTTTCAAGAAGCCCTCAGCTAACCATAGTCTAATAAGTTTTGAAGCACGGATATCTTCATCCTCCGGAAAAACTCCAAGAAACAAAAAACATGGCCTCAAATGATGAGGCAATTGCGTGTAACTCAATGATAATATCCTCTCTAGCTCTTGACCAACAACTGGATTTACATTTTTGGAAATTACCTCCCAAGAAGATCGAGTATTGTTGACTGTAGATAGGAAGCCAGCAACCAGGACAACTGCAAGAGGCAGCCCTGCACAGCTTCTTGCAATCTCTTTCCCAATATCTTCCAACTCTGGTGGACAATTGTTGCTTGCAAACACTTTTCCTTTAAGCATTTCCCAACTTTGAGAATCATTCATGAACCGCATCTCATGAGAAGGACTACTAGAGTGGGGATAGGTAGCTAAATCTGCCAGCCTCGTGGTTAACATGATTCGACTTCCATTACCATCATCGGGGAATATGTTCCTCACATCATCCCAAACCTTTGTGCTCCAAACATCATCCATTACAATCAGATACCTCCTACCCTTCAATTTTTTATACACTTTCTCCGCAATTGTAGAATCATCCATCTCCTCTCTAAACATCTGCTCTTCTCTCAATTTCATTGAATCTTTAACACCTAAACTCATATGTTGTTGCATCAAGTTTATTGAATCTAGAGCACCTAAAAGAACCTTATGTGGACTGTAATCTTGTGATATTGTGAGCCAAATACGAATATGAAAGTACCCGATGATAAGTGGATCGGCATAAAGATTTCGAGCAAGAGTAGTCTTACCGATGCCACCCATTCCCAGTATGGGGATGACTTGAAGTCTGGATGACATCCCACAAAGCCGCTCCTTTATTGCCATCACGTCGTCGTTTAAACCAATCACCGCACCGTTGACAATAGGTGCTACTCTTGATGATGATGATGATGATGATGATGATGATGATGAAGATGGCTCGTCCATCATATCTCCAGCCATCAAACAAAACTTTTCAGTTAGATTTCTAAGCTGGTCTTCAAATCTCACGTCTGATGGCTTGATCCATCTATTGTATGACAGCTGGGACAAATACAGTTCGATAATGGCTTCAGTTTCATGAGCTACGTCTCTCATCTTGACTTCCCAATGGTTGGATTTCTCTGGATAATCTTCGAGGAAGGATAGCAAAATGATGACATACTCGTGGATGGATCTAATTTTTTCTTCAGCATCGGTAGAGAGGAAGGATCTGTATTTATTTATGGTGAGATGTGTAGTTTGAGAAAGGGAAGCAAGAGCGGCGTAAGCTGCCATAGTGGGCGATGATGGCCGGAGCTCTGCTCTTCGGTTGTGTGTGTGTGTGAGAGAGAGGGAGAAGAGAGAGAGAGAGAGAGGGAGAATAGTATGATGTTTAGGGCCCATTATATTGGTGAGCTTTTTGGAGCCCAATATCTGTAACTTCCAATTGCTTGGTAGTATTTCATAGGCCCATGGCCGAATCCATAGTTTTGGTTTGTTCATGATTAGTACTATCATTTTTTTTGTTAAACTACTATACCTCCTCCCCTGCTATGTAAGAGATAATAATTTTTTTAATGTATGAGTTACCAAAAATTAAAAATAATTATATTCATCAATATAATTATATCATACTAATCCATAATTATACCACATAACAATCGTATAGAGTGAATGCCAACGATCAGGCGCGTAGTCAGACTTTTGGTTCCTGGGGGGTGGGGGGCAAAAATATACGGGGGTTTCCCCGAGTCGAAATTTTTGGGCCCATATATTATGTATTCTGAAAAATATATTAAAAATCTAAGCTTTTACATAAAAATATATTGCAAATATGAGCTTTTATATAAATAACATTTTTACATGATTGTTTTAAACAATCGTTTGATCATCTACAAATTTGAAAGGAAATCATATCACATATATCTCATATTCATCTCTCTCTGTATAAAAAGAATTAGAAACTGTAATAATTTAATATAAAGGACACTTATACATTTTAATATTATGAATGTTTCTTTACAAAATTTAATTTTTATTCTCACAATAAATTTGTCTACAATAAATTGAGAAGCGACGAGTTTCTGTATGCAGAAATTCAATTAAGAAAAAATGCGCTTAGATATTTAGGATAAAAATATAAAAAAATTATTATTTTAATTAGTATATATGAAATTACAAAAAAAAACCCTATTTTTTCTTTTCAAATCCCGGGGATATACATCCATTATTGGGTTAAACTGCATAACTACCATTACCATATTATTATTAGAATTGGGCCCTCACCCCCTTAAAAGGCCTCATAAGGGGGGAGGGTACTCCACTTTATATAGAGTTGGGAACCTTTATCAATTCGATGTGGGATAGAATGGGTGGCTTCAACAATTATATGTCACTGAACTCACGATCGTACTGAGAAGTGAGCAATATTCGATACTATATTGTCCCATAATATCTTGGTCACACCTTCCCTTAATTTTTATACTCTCTCTGTTCACCAATTATTTGTCACAATTTCTTTTTGATTTTCACAAAACATTTACCACTTTTTATTTATAGTATATCCACAAACTCATAAGTCATAATGTCGGCCACTCCACTTACACACTACCAATATTAATGATGTTTCTCACATAAGATCTTATCTGAGGTCAACCTCATGCACGTGTGGCCTATCTATAATAAGTTCTCTTATGGAGATAATTAATGATAGATATCATCAATAATAAGAAATAGATGCTATTAGATTTTATTTAATTATGTAATTTACTTCCCCTCCAAGTAATTAATAGTATTATAAATATGAGTTATCTTTATGTATTTTGGGAGTTGGATTTTGATTAATAAATATTAGGGTTTATTTCCCCTTCTTCTGTGTTATTTCGGTATTCATAGAGAATCAACGAATTTTTATCGACGAAGGTATTAATCTATTATCTTCACGCTTCTCCGTGCATCATTCTCTTTTACAAGTGATCTTGAGTTCAATCTCGATTTGCATGCGGCGAGAATGACAAAAAAGGGGATCCAAGGCTAGGGAGAACAAAATATCCAAAAACCCGAATAATCAAACATTCAAACTAGAATGTTAAATTCGATTCAATTTTCCAGCTCACTTGGTTTTTTTTTTTTCAAATAAAATGATTATTCGGTTCAATTTTTTCAAAAGCAAACTGAACCAAAATTCAATTATGATACATACACACATGCATATCATATTAGTTAATTTAAATAAATTTACCCTAATTATGAATATAATTTTATTTAAATAAATTAGTTATAATGTATGAAATATAACTAATGTACTTTATTAGTCATAATGTATGAAAACCAAAGCAAATGGATGATAATATGCGGGTCAAATAATTTATCACGGACCCAATCATGCAAACCAAACACTTGATTAGCCTTGACTATTTTATCAATCAAGGCTAATCAAGGCTGTTTGGTCTCATTTTGTGAGAGTTTTTGATGTGTTCGTTGGTGTCATGTGTTGGTGTGTGTTGCTCGTTTTGTGCCTTTTGATTGTTATATTTATAGTTTCGTGCTAATCTCGTGCTCCTCG
>JAYJMF010000034.1:3072170-3082380 GCA_036873715.1 Salvia sclarea | reverse complement strand
GACAACTCACGAGATTGGAATAAATTAATTTTGGTGTAGCGCCTACAAAAAGGAAATTAAAACATAAAAAACTGAAATATTAATTTTGGTTCATTTAATCACTTATAAGTGTTTAATATAAGTGGACCCCACAAGAAAATTAAAATAAAAAATAAAAATGTAAAGAAAACAAACGGTGTTAACCTACCGTTAAGATGAAGGACCGTTTTGCCCGGATTTCAAAAGATTGAGGATATAAATGCCCCAAATCAAACGTTAAGGGTATATTTGCTCTCTGCAAAAACGTTTAGGGGCTTTTTTGCACTTTTGCCCATATTTTATTTATATATGCATTTGTATATTTTTCCGCCAACAGAGGAAAATAAAAACAAAAAAAACATTTTTAACAGGAAAAAAGCAGTAAGCGGGTTTCGGTAAAAATTGCTAAAGTTACAGCTCAACACATCTATTAAAGTGACTGTCGTATTCTCAACTGACACGTAAGCAATAACCAGTTATAAAATGGACCGCTCGGTGACTTTAGCACAGTACTTAGCATACTTGGGCGAAGAGGTATTTACAGCGCTCGTGCTGTTATTTTTCGTTTTTTTTTTTTTTTTTACTTCAAATCTCAACTCAAACAACAGTACTTATTGGCTCTCTCTCCACTCTCTCTCTCTAAAAACCCTCAAACAAATCCCGCTTTCAATTCTGCTGAAGAAAACACCACTCGAGGTACTCTTCTTTTACTCTATAAGAGTGTTATTGCAAATCAAATTTCACTGTTTTCACCGAAAAATTGGTTCGTGCAGTTTTCTTGAATTTACTTATGCATCTCGGTGTTTTCACCCAAAATTAGTTCTTGCATCTTAGTTGAATTTGATGTGAATCTGTTAGACTTTATGCTTTAGGGATTTGTGTATAGTTGGGGTTTTGTTTAATTTGTGGGATTTTAGTGTCAAGGTTAAATCTTTTATTTATTGAATTATGAAATATTGATCCAGAAATCTTGATTATGGAAGATGAGCGAGGTCCCGGGGTTAACGATGGCGGCGGTGGCCCCGACCCGCCTTTGAGTAGTAAATTGGCTGGTGAGAGCGTTGTGGAGAATATGGGTAGTGATAATCAGGTTGCAGAAGTTTTTGGGGAGGGAGATGATGAGGAAATAATGGTAGAGGTTGTGGGTTCGGATGTTTATGTAGATGGGATTAGTGGGAATGGAGAGGGAGACGTCGAGATGGGGGAAGCTGGGGACTTGGAGGGTGGTGTGGTGGATAAAGCCGAAGAATCTAAGGATGTTTCAAGGGAAGGGGCTGGGAAGAAGATGGATGAAGGTGATGTGGTGGAGAAAAAAGGGGAATCTACGAATGTTTCAAGAGAAGATGATGGGAAGAAGGTTAAGAAAAACGAAGAATCTAAGAATGTTTCAAGAGAAGGGGATGGGAACAAGATGCGGGAAGGTGGCGTGGTGGAGAAAAACGAAGAATCTAAGAATGTTTCAAGAGATGGGGATGGGAACAAGATGGAGGAAGGTGGTTTGGGCTCATCAGAGTCAAGGGGTGAAAAACATGGAAAAATAGACATCAATTTGAGTAATTCTGTTGACGTTGAGGGTGAGAAAGTTAGTGCATTGCCAGATCCGAAAATTAAAGGAACAGAGGGGCCTTCTACAGAAGTTTCAAGTGCATCTCCTATGGAGATTTGTGAAGAGGAGAAAACTAAGGATGAAACAGTTGATAAGGATAGTTCTGAGATAGTGACGGCTAAATCTTCGAAGCATCCTGTGGAAGCTGTTTTGGAGGAAAAATCTGATCTTGCAGAGGAAAAAGAAGTATTGTCCTCGAATGAGGATTCTACAAGTCATGATGACGTTGCTGCAGCTTCTGTGAAGTCTCATGGGGAAACTGAAGAAACACATGATGGTAATGATAGTAGTCAGAAAGATGGTAGCAGTAATGCTGAAACTAAATGTCCAAGCACTGATGGTGATTCGGACGTACATGAAAAATCTGTTGGCCAAATAGATGTTTGTGCAGCCGAAAGCAAGAACTCGGTTTCTAAATCAGATGCTGAAGTCTCAGAGGTTCCAGATGTGAGTCAAAATTACTCGGATGAAGTTCATGGTGCTAAGCTTGAGCAGAAAGATGAGACTGATGGGGCTTCTCATGCTGATCCAGAATCTATTCATAAAGGTGAGGGATCTGTTAATGTGCTCGATTTCAATGTTGTAGCATCAAATAATACTAACTTGCAAGTTTTATGTTTTGTAGGTAAGGATGAAGTTTCCAAGTGCGAAGGAGATTTGGACACTCATAAAGCGCAAAACGACGTTTCCTCTGCCACACCTGTTGAACTTGCTGATGGAAGCGATACTACTGAAGTCAACAAAGACAAATGCCTCGATGTTGTAGTTAAAGATGATGCAGAGGAAATTAAACAGTCAGATTCTGGCATCGACTCAGACCAACCCGTCGATGCAAAAACTGTGGGTGCAGAAACGGGCGACCAGGATGTTGTGATCCCTTCCGTGAAAGCTGTGGACGGGGTCAGATCTGGTGAAGAGGGCAAGAAGATTGATTCAGAAAATTTAGGGAAGTCGTTAGGTGGCCATGGAGATACTGAAATTCCCGAGCAAAATGATTCTGCTGAAAATATTGATCATCAAGAAGAGGTTATGGACAGGGGTGCATCTGGTGAAAAAGTCGAGATTGATTCAGAAATTTCACGGAAGGCGTCAATTGTCCATGGAGATGCTGAAATTCCAGCGGAAGATGATTCTGCTGAAAATGTTGATCGTCAAGAAGGTTATGTTGAGACCGCTGACGTGATCGTTACTGAAGATACAAAACAATTGGCTGATTCGCAAATAACCAAGATGTCAAATCACGAGGCTGAGGATACTGATATGGTTTCAAATGAGGTCACTAGCGTCGCAGCTGATCCTGATATTACTTCTGCAAAGTTTATCGTCGGAGAGTGTGGTTCGCCTCAAAGCACGAAACAAGTGGATGACTTGCAAGTAACGGAAACATCGAACCACGAGGCTGAGGATACAAATGAAGTCACTAATGCTGCAGCTGATTCTGATACTGCTCAAGTCTCCGTTGTTCCAGAGGGAACTGGAAACGCAGAATTGGTCAAATCTTCTATTGATATTTCTTTGCTTGATGGAAGTGGCATTAAGGAAGTAGATGAAATGCTTATAGACTCTAATGGATTTCATGATTCGGAGGCCCCGGAAGCTCATATGTCCGAGTCAAAACCTATGGATGTCGAGGAGGAACGAGAATCAAACCAAATAGGTCATGATGGAGTGGAGGTTGATACCGAATTAGCATTTGAGGGTCCTTCTTCCGTGAGTGACAAGTCGAAGATTTCAACGCAAGAATTGTTCAATTATGCCGGCTGCTTAAGAATGAAGCAATCCAGTTACTTGCCGCCTCCAGATAATGAGGGTTGTTTTGCCCCATCAGATTTGGTTTGGGGCAAAGTCCGCAGCCATCCATGGTGGCCGGGACAAATATTCGATCCAGAAGATGCCTCGGAGAAGGCCGTTAAGTATCACAAGAAAGATTCTTACTTGGTAGCGTATTTCGGCGACCAAACCTTCGCTTGGAACGATTCTTCCGCGTTGAAGCCTTTCAGGTCGTATTTCTCCCAGATTCAGAAGCAGAGCCATTCTGAGTCGTTTCATAACGCTGTCAGCTGCGCTTTGGATGAGATCGAGAGACGAGTGCAGCTAGGGTTGTCGTGCTCTTGCACGCCGAAGGATGAGTATGCTAGGATTGAAGCTCAAGTCGTGGAGAATACCGGGATACGCGAAGAATCGAGCCAGAGATATGGTGTTGATCTGTCGAGCTGTGCCTCCTGTTTCGAACCGAACGAACTTCTGGAGTTCATCAGAGGTGTGGCGCCGCGTGCGTCTTCTGGAGCTGATGGACTCGACCTCGTGATTGCTCGAGCACAGCTATCTGCGTTTTGTTGCTTTAAGGGGTACCGTGCCCCGGCTGAGTTTCCCGCGCCTGGGGAATTGCTCGAGATTGATGGAGAAATAAGCGACGACGCAGCTGCTTCCCGCAAACAAAGACTGAAAGAAGGTGGTCATTCGAGGAAGGAGAGAAGCATGGTGGAACTAATGGGCGACGGGGAATACTATCCAGATGCTGAAGACGACGAGCCAGTCGCTGGAAAGAAGAGGAAAGCACTCGATTCTCTAGCAGAAGGGTCGGACAAAAGGGTGAGTTTCTCCACAGGAAAAGTAACCACACCAACGTCTCAAGCGCCTAAGCCTTCATTCAAAATTGGCGAATGCATCCGTAGAGTAGCCAGCCAATTAACTGGCGTGAAGGGCAATGATGAGATGGCTGTTGATGGCTCTCCAAGCGTATACGAGCCCTCCGAAAAGGTTTCGGCAGAATCCTTATCAGTGAGCGAGTTGTTATCTCAACTCGAGCTTGTGGCGCAAGATCCCAAGAGAAGGAATATCATGCAAAACGATATCCGTTCTTTCTTCATGCGTTTCAGAAGCTCGACTGCTTTGAGTAGACGAGGTAGAAAGAAAAAATCCGAGCAAGCAGTAGGCGGATCCGGTGAAGAATTTGAATTTGATGATGTGAATGACTCTTATTGGACGGATAGGATCGTGCAAAACTATTCAGCCGAGCAACTGTTGCACGAAAGAATGAATGGATCCGTGAATCTTCAGCTAGTGCCGTTTGGTTCTGAAAAACCGGCCAAGGCAGGTCGCAAATCTCATTCTAGAAAGAGATTTTCGAGTGGGAATTCTCCGACTTCAGCACCGGAATTCGACGAGAGTGCCAAAAGGATCAAGCAAGAGACCTCTCCAGCAGAGCTCATATTGAACTTTGCAGAGAGGAATTGCGTTCCTTCGGAAATTAATCTTAACAAAATGTTTAGACGTTTCGGGCCTTTAATGGAATCAGAGACGGAGGTTGATCACGAAGCTGGTTCCGCCAAAGTGATCTTCAAGCGGGGTTCGGATGCTGAAGTTGCTCAAAATAGTGCTGAAAAGTTCCGCATATTCGGGCCAGTTCTTGTTAATTACCAGATTGGCTACTCTCCCGTAATCTCAGTAAGGATTTCGCCGATTACACTCTCCCAGCCCTCGGAAGAGGCAGCTAGGGTGATGTAGCTATGAAGTATGGTTAGTATCTCCTCATCCCTTAAAATTTATCACAAAATGCTACATTCATTTGTCACTTTACTGTTTCTATATTTAAGAAGGCCTAGTTAGTGTAAAAATCTACTAGTCTAGATATCTACTTTAGCTTCGTTGATCGGGTTATGATTGCTGAGAGACGATGCCATAAAGCTTTCATCTTTTGCATCTATTTGAGGTTTTTGGCTTGTTTGCGTAGGAGCTATACATACATACGGTTGCATCCACCGCAATTAGGGTTCAGTAATCTACAATTAGGTTTTGTTAATCCCCAATTGGCGATTGAAGTTTATTACTTATGATTAAGATTTAATTAGGGCAGATGCACCTAAGGTCCCTCATGCTTCAATATCTTCACTTACCATGATTTAGAGTAGTTGCTATGCTACCTGCTCCAAGCCATCAAAAACTTTGAGGGAGCGTTTATTTTGGGCGATGGATTAGATTGAGAATACATTCGATTGAGCATTTGAAGGGGTAGACGAATAAACTAGCTTACAGTTACCAAACTATCGACTCATTTCTCTATTCTTGTATGTTGTTAAGATTATAGCCGTTTTCTCCTTTGCAGGCATTATTTATCTGGATTCTCACCGTCTCATTATTGCCTGGTGTTGGACGAATGGGGATGCATACGAGTGCAAATCCAGGAAGACGAAAAGCTGAGGCGTTGGAGTCGGGCGCTGTAGAAGTTGAGAGTTTTTTCGGGGTCTATTTGCGCTGTAGTAAGAGATAGATAGATGTTACTTTGTTGTATTGAAGGGAAAATATTTGATGAAAGGTGGTGATTTGCATCATCGCTACCTACTCTTTTGAAAGATCTTAGCTTATTACAACTGCATTTAGGTTTGTTCTTTAAGGTTAAATATTGAGTACCAGATTCTCCCTTTACTGTGTTGATATCTCATGCTTTGAAGCTATTCTCAGCTGCTATTCATAGGTGACAATAGTCTCTTATGCTTTGTACTTCTTTCGTCCCAATGAAGTTGTTACGTTTTTCTTTTTGGGCCGTTCCAACGAATGTTGTTATGTTTCCTTTTGAAAACACTTTTACCACCCACACAATTTTAAATAATATATATTTCTATTATCACTTTACACTACTTTTCATCTCTTTTAAAACTCTGTGTCCGAAAGAAATGTAACAATTTTGACGAGAGTATAAAAAATAGAGCTGTCAAAATACTAGACCTGCCCCGGCTATGCCCACCGGGCACTGGGCCAACGTTACTATGCGGGGTGGCCTTTCAAATGTTGCCATCGGGCCGAATTCTTTTACAGCTGAGTCCGGTCCGAGAAAGGTTTCATAGTGTAAACTTATTGGGCCTAGCTGAGCCCATGGGCTACATTCCCTATTTGGGCATGCCAAAATATATACAATGCGTCATAGAGTTTTTCCACTACACTAGTTCTTGTGTGTGGGTGTTTGTGAAATCTATATCTATATACTATATAATAACTCTTTCGGATTGTATATGGTAAGTCTGAAATTTCATTTAAATAAATTTATTCTTTTGCATATAAAAGTATTTTTATTGAAAATGCAATTAAAACTCATGTAGGAATTATATTATGTAATGTCAATACTTGAATTGCATTTTTTTTAATTATGACTAATTTTAGTCAATTAGATTCTCAACAGAATATATAATTGATTAAAATATATGTTAATTCACTGATTAAAAAAATATATAATTTGCTCATATAATCTATAAAATCTGATCTATATATCTATTAATTCTATTAATCAATATATAATAAGTTAATAACTAAATCGGATTTTGAAAATAGGAACTTTTAGTTCCTGTTTATTACCTTTCTATTTTTATATTAAATTAAATATAAGATTATCATAATATCAAAAAAATGACAACATGGGATTCCGTATATGATAAGTTCTTTTTTCTATTTTATTAATATTTTAAATTTAAAGATCTATTATCCTATTACTAATTAATATACTATCATTAGATAATTAATTCCTGATTAATAAGAACATACATTCAATTTTTCAATCTGTTATTTCACAATCACGGCTTGAAAATCATAGCAGAAATATGGTATATCACAATCATTTATTAATATTTCATAATAAGGCAATTAATATAAAATGTTATTATATTTGTTAATAATTATTTATTCCATAACAATATAATATATACACAGATTTTTATCAGACAATGTTAATTGTTAGTAGTTAGTTCACCAAGCACCGAATACTCCTAGATATCATCACCAAGCCTCCTTATAACTCCACTTAAATTTGTTCCCAAAGGGAATCGAACCCGGGTCTTCCACTTAAGGGATGAGCTCGGTGGCCAGTGGGCTAAGCCCCCTAGTTCCGTAACAATATACTCCCTCCGTCCCTCAATTGTTGGTGCACATTCCTTTTTGGGATGTCCCACCATCTTGGTGCATTTCATTTTTTGGACATTTTTACTACATACACAACTTTAAATATAATATATTCTTATCACTACTTTTTCAACTCTTCTTAATTTCCGTGCCAAAAAGAAGTGCACCAACAATTAAGGGATGGAGGGAGTAATATAATATCCACTAATATATAGTGTAACATATTTGAGTTCAAACAAGACATGCAGTTTAGATGAAATTTTGGATGTCATCAATAATGTCCATACGCTTGGGTTCTGAATACTTTTCAATGTTTAGGAATGCCCAAATCACGAAATAAATTTGAAGATCAGAACTCCAGTAATGTTATTAAGGAGCATTGACCATTCCCTATGATTGTGCAATGGGACATAGTGCATACAAGACTTGGCAAACACGTTTTGGTAAGCTAAAATTTTGATTGGAAGTAATTTTGGCCAGAAGGTGTTGATCTCTAGGATGTCACTAACTCCATCAAATCCACGATTTTCATTCAAGATTGAACAAAGACAATTTACTCAGATTGTTTCGTATGTTATGATAATTAACAAGAGGCAAAAGTAGTCTCTATCACACGTAGGACTTTTTTCTGAAGAAACCAATTTTCTCTCATGGCTAACTTTACGTCGCCATTTCAAGAGTAAGAAGTTGGAGTGGCTTAAAAATCTTAACATGTGACAAAGATGATTATAGAAAATCAATTACGTTAAAATGTTGTTTACAAGAAGGTTTTTCAAAATCTTTAGACTAGCTAATTTGTATTGTTAACTATTCCTTTAATATAAATGGATTATGAACTTTTTTTTCTTTTTTAATACATACATATTTTTAACAAAAAATGACACAGAACACAAATTAAATAACTACTTATTTCATATAATCTAATACAAAATACATATTAATGTATGAGAATACTTTTAATAAAATATAGGATCCGCTTTAATCTCCGGGTGGCATACTAGTGTTCTAAATAGTATGCACCCCTGTTCAAATTATATATGCTTTTTTTTTTGGTATGTTCCAAATATACAGACTTATTTTTATGAAAGGTAATGACTTTTTAATTCATTTTACTAATATAATAATCATATATAATTTGATTCACATTGGTTTTAATTTAATAAATATGGACATATTAGAAAATTTACTTCAACCAATATATTTGGGAGATGTAGGAGTATGTATTTTTTGCAACTTTGCCCTATATAATATAAATAACAAATGTCAAATCATCATCATCATCATCATCATCATCATCATCATCATCATCATCATCATTACTATTATTATTATTATTATTATTATTATTAGGAATAAAAAACGAGTATTTATAATGGAAAAATATCCTTAGTCCGATCTCAATTATAATTAGTATTGTGCGAAATTGACTAAAACACTTTTGAGTAAGGAAAAACAAACTAGTAGTTTGAAGCTCCAAAATTCAACACTAATAACAAGAGTATGATATAGTGACTAAAACACTCTTACTAAGACTAACAGAAAACGGCCAAGCAAGTAGGTTTTGCTAAATTCCTAAACAACACACTGATTTATTCTCGATTAAACTACAAATTCCATAACTACTAATTTATTGTGTTTTAAGTTTTATTTCTAGTGTACCACCTCATGTCCTACAATTATAGTACCCCTTTGTTTATCAAGAATGTACGACACGAGTTTTAAAAGAAGTTTGATAATTAAAGTGTAAGTATAGAAAGGGTCCTTGCTATTGCTATAGCCTATAAATTTCTCTAACATTTTATCAGGTTTAAAGAGTCTTGCATATCTTCTTTAGATCAATGTTTTCTCTCACTTTGCTAATATTGTTGCCTTTCCTTTGTATGTGCAATTATGTTTGTTTCAATAACTTTTTCTTAGAAATGGTTGTTTCAATATAACTTGTTAATTTGTATTCTATACTTCGGTGTGTTAGATAAGTGCCTTACAAATATAAATTTTGATGGATTGGTAAAATTTATATATGACCTTAAAATATTTGCAATTAATTAGTCAATTACACAATTAGCCACATTATTGGATAATTATATTTTGTTGACAATTTTGCCAGATGTCTTAATTGCAAAAATTGAAAAGTTCGGTAAGATTTGGAAGTCATGGCATGTCGACCGTACAAAGTTGATGGATGTTTAATAAGTAACAAAGGAAAATAACAAATCTATATATCTAGCTAATAGCTACTTCAAATTTGTAGGAATAACACTTTTATATGAATTTTTCCTTTTATAGTATAGGAACTGCAAAAATTTGTAGGGGATTAGAATATTAGACTTAGCTAATCGGCACGTGATGATTTAGGAGAATCGGACGTTGGAATCCTAGCTAGATCAATGGACGGTGTGAAATGGATTCGTTATTTTCCTTTGTTGTTAAAGATATCATCATTGACTTAGTTCTTCTCCAAAAAAAAAAAAGGATCATTAACTTTTTGTTAAATCAAAATTTGTAGGACTGCATATAATTTGTATAATTAATAATGTCAACAATAATAAATTTATTATCTTAGTGTTTGGTCTGGGTTAGGGACCAACAATAATGAATAAGAGTTTGAGGATTCGCTCACTAGCAACGCCCTTTACCTTTCTCAGCGATGGTTCGATGGCCTGACGCGTCGAGGCGTGGGGCTGAAGTCTTCCAGAA
>JAYJMF010000034.1:3051050-3064219 GCA_036873715.1 Salvia sclarea | reverse complement strand
TGTCACTTTTTCGAAGCCGGAAAATTGAATCGGGGTACAATTGATACAAAATCAATAGTTTAGGATTTAAAAAATCAATTTCAATAATTTAGGATATAATTGATAATAACAAGATAGTTTGGGGTTTAAAGTGATAATTACCCTATATATATTTGATACAAACAATGAGAAAAAGAAAATAGTTGGATTTCTAAAGGAGGTATAGTCTCACGCGACAAACATTCGCGTGGGCCGATGCTACCAGAACCCCTAGCGGGGCATTTCCGTCAAATCATTCCCCTCTTTACATCAAATATTTCATTCTATTGACCCCTTTTGCCGGAAAATCTCGTTCGGCGTCCGCGCTCTGTTCTCCGCCTCCACCAACGAATAGTCCCTCCCCATTTTGCCCCTGCCTCTGAGATCAGCATCCCGTGAATTATCCGAAATCGAGGAGCATTTGCTTGGTATTTTCATCGCTAGACCTGTATATGTAATCCTCGTTTATGGGGGAATTCGCGGCGGATTAGGATGATAATCGTATTGTCAATCTAGAAGGATTTCGGAGTTTTTGATTTGAATTGCAAATCTTTACTCGCGATGAGGTCGTCTTCGATCTGGCCGGATAATTCCGCCTCTGTCGCATCTTCGTCGTCGAGTTTCCAGCAGCTGGTGCCTCCGCCTGTGGCTACGGGCGCTCCCGAGAAGTCTCGTCCGAGGCAAAGGTTAAATTTTGTAACCCAATCCTTCCTCAATTTTGCCTTTTTCCCATGCCATGGATGGAGTTCGCTTAGTTTGGTCCTCCTTTTTTTTTTCCCCGAATTTCTTAGATGATTATTTAAGGTGTTTGATGATTTACCCGAGATTTTGTGCTGGCTGTAACCTTAGATATCCTTTTCGGTAATCAATCTTAGAAAATTTGAGTCAAATGAGCTATTTCAGATGCGATTAGATAAATTATTATTTGTTTTCTGGAAATAAAGCATACATCAAATTTAAAATGCTGTTAATTTAGTTAGTGTTCCTCTGTTGTAGGTGTAATAATCACGATACGATAGATATGTTATTGACTTATTGCTAGTCGAGAATGGGCGTCAAGCCCTCTCGATTGATTTGTATTGACTTTGTGCCACAGTTTAAGTCATGGACCCTTTATAAGGGGGTTCCCATCTCTGGTACTGACACAAGGGGGATGAGGTATAAAGGCTTGCTCGGCGTAAGTTTGGTCATATAGTTAGTTTGAATATGTGCTAGTCATTCTATGCAATGAATGATTTTTATTGTAATTGATTATCAGTCACCCGAGAAGAGATCTTTTACATATCTGATTGATCAAGTGATCATCACCTGTTTTTTCATCTATATATTGTATCATGGGGTGTATTATGTGTTTGTGTGTGAGTGCAATGGTATATTTCAATAAGTTTATTGGATTGTCTCTATAGAGTTTGTGATTCTTGTGTTCTAGGTGTGGAAACATGATTAAATGTCATTTGATGAGCTACATGTTTGTGATTGCATTTTGCATGTAGATATTGTTGTCATGAATTATAACTATTTTAATGACTACTTCTAACCATTCTGTGATTTGGTAAGTTCAACCTTTTGCAAGGGATGCCAGACTTGCATGAGTGATTTTGACACTTCTCATGAAGAAAAAGTTACATGCAGTTCTTTAAGATTTCTATGGTTTTCAACTTATCACTTGCTTCCATTATGCTGCATCCAGCTAATATCTGGGTTACTGTACTATGACATAGTTTAGAAACTTATGTGCAATTTCGTTTAAGCTTTTGGATTTTATTATAATGTTGATTCTCTATTTCTTCCACCTGCAGTAATGTATTTCAGTTATTAGCTCGGAGAGAGGTATCTCCTCATACAAAGCATTCAACCAGAAGATTTTGGGGCCAGGAATCCAGTCAATGTATTGACTCCTGCAGAACTCGATGTGAATCAGCCAAAGACGCAAGACAAGAAATTCGTTCATGGTACCTGTGGTTTATTTGTTTTTATATGGATTATAGTTGGTATGTAGTCCACTTTAGACAATTTTTATGTTTAAACCTAAAATGATATTATTTGGACTATAGGGTAGAGGCAGGGTCATTGCTGCATGTTTCAGCCAAGTATTGTCCCCTACAGCCTCCACCTAGGTCAACAATAGCTGCAGCCTTTAGTCCTGATGGAAAGACACTTGCATCGACACAGTTACTCTCTCTCTCTCTCTCTCTCTCTCTCTCTCTCTCTCTCATCTCATCTCTATATTGCTATATATAGTACATGTTATGTTGTTATATATTAATCTCAGTTGGATAAAAGTACAACCTTTCATGGTGACAGTGGAGACCACACGGTGAAAATAATCAACTGTCAAACTGGAAAATGCTTAAAAGTGTTGAGTGGTCATCGGAGGACTCCTTGGGTGGTAAGGCTGTTCTCTTATCTGCAAATTTCTGAGATTCTGATACATTGGTGATAACTGAAAATGTCTGGACACCTAATTATGGAAGAAATATGATAAGAAAAGTGGGAGCAAGAGAAATAAACTGCTAATAGCTTGATTTTCCTGTTCAAAGTTATTTAAGCTCTTCATTTCTGGCTCAAGATTGCGCAAATGTCCTACTTGCAATATTTTGTTGATCAATCATATGGAAACTTCCTGCAGGTTAGGTTCCATCCACTCTATCCTGATATTCTCGCTAGTGGAAGTCTTGACCATGAAGTTCGATTGTGGGATGCAAAAACTGCAGAGTGTATAGGATCGCGTGATTTTTGTAATTTCTGAAATTCTTATGCTATTCCTTTTCTGTTTCTGTTCAGATATAAACTGAACCTTATCAAATGGCTTGCTGGAATACACTTCTTGCAGATCGTCCTATAGCTTCAATTGCATTCCATGCTCAAGGTGAAATTTTGGCTGTTGCATCTGGTCACAAGGTAGAATCTATATTGTGGTATCATCTTTGGTTTAGATTTGGTGGTCAGACATTGTTAACATTTGCTTTTGTGGCAGCTCTACATGTGGCATTACAACAAGGGAGGGGAAGCTTCCTCACCAACAATTATATTAAAGACTCGCCGTTCGCTTCGTGCTGTGCATTTCCATCCACATGCTGCACCATTTCTTCTAACTGCTGAGGTATTGATTCTGGTGCTGTTAGAAACTTTACTCTCAGTGATCAGTTTGTGATGCTGATTTTTTCAGGTCAATGATCTTGACTCATCAGACCCTTCAATGAGCCTTGCAACTTCGCCTGGCTACTTGCACTACCCTCCTCCTACTATATATTTGGCAGATGCACATTCCAATTATCGATCTAATTCAGGAAACGATGCTCCCATCATGTCTGTACCGTTTTTAATATGGCCCTCAATCAGCATAAGTGATGGAACTTCACAACAAAGTGATGTTGACATAAGCTCTAATCCTTCACAACAAAGGATGGATACTTCTGCCTCTGTACGACTCCTCACGTATTCAACTCCATCTGGACAGTATGAGCTGGTATTGTCTCCCATAGAATCTAGTAGCTCCACAACACAAGATGAGCGGCTAAATAATTCTTCAACAAGAGAACTTGGAAATGCTGTTTCTGAGCACGCAATGGATGCGATGGACACAGATGTTCCAGCTGAAGCGAGAAGCAATCAGTTTTTTCCATTTGGTGACCCTACCAATTGGGAGCTGCCATTCTTGCAGGGATGGTTGATCGGTCAAAGCCAAGCTGGCCAACGTGCAATGCACACACAAAATGGAGGCAGTAACGAAGGTTTGCCTTCCCATAGTGCAATAGGAAACCTATCGACAGTGGTTCCTCCAGTAATCCCTAGTACAGTCGGTAATTTAAGGATTCCTGGAAGATCTGGCTCGCGGCACCAGTCTTCACGCACCCGTGCAATACCAACAGTGAGATCTGGAGATGCCGCTGCTTTTAACAATAGCCGACCTGAACAGAGCAATTCACAGCCTTTCATTAACCAAATCCAGTCTGAGGTAGCCACATCCCTGGCTGCAGCTGCAGCTGCTGAGTTGCCTTGTACCGTAAAGCTTAGAATATGGTCTCATAATGTGAAAAATCCATGTGCACCTCTTGATTCAGATCGGTGTCGATTAACAATTCCTCATGCTGTACTTTGTAGGTATGGCTGTCGCTTCCTAATTGTTAGCTTTGAAATCAATGGATTTTATGTCAGGTTTGCTGTTACCACTAGCCTTGAAGCTCAGTAGTATTCCCCAACTAAAAAAAAGAGGGAAAAAAACCAAGCTGGTTCTATCTTTTTCCCAAACAACCTTCAAAAGACTTGGGATTTTCCAGTTTGATGCCCCAAACAATCTTTCCTCTGCTTCCCTATTGTTGTCAGTGACTGTTCCAAGTGCTTACATGAAATTTACTTTTGCAGTGAAATGGGTGCTCATTTTTCACCTTGTGGAAGGTTTTTGGCAGTCTGCGTAGCATGTGTTCTACCAACAACGGATGCTGATCCAGGGTTCCATAGCCAAGTTCATGATGTTACTGGCGCCTCAACATCACCTACTAGACATCCAATTTCAGCTCACCGGGTTATGTATGAGCTAAGGATATACTCCCTAGAAGAGGCCACGTGAGTCCATTTCTTATATTCTCTGCCATCTTGCATAATCATCCATATCTGATAATCTCATAACATGATAATGATTCTGTTGCTATAGATTTGGCTTTGTTCTGGCTTCTCGGGCTATCAGAGCTGCTCACTGTTTGACATCAATACAGGTTAGTTGTCTTGCAGGATTTATTCGAGAGTACAAACTTAAACTTGAATAATTATTTGTGGTAAAACTAGCTTATAACCGTCATATTTCGAACATCTGTAGTTCAGATGTCTCTATCTTATGAAGTTTGAGGTTGCCATTTAAAAGTGGATAAGTAGCATTGATCTTGATACTGCTAAGAATTGGTGCACAGTTATATATTTCCCAGTAGAATATGGATGCACATGGCTTTCTGGTCTAGTTATCATTCTTAACCTTTTTCTTTAGTTGGTCTTCTGTACAAGGTAATATAGTTTTAGTTGTTACTTGCATAAGCTTTATGAAGAAACCTAGTTCCTTGCAAGATATAATATCGATAGGAGAAGTTGGTTTAACTCGGGTAAGACAGTGATATAAATTGCCAGAATTTAAACTACCAGCATGCATCATATCTTTGGTGTCTCTTGGGCTAGGTTCTACAAGTGCATGATATTCTGGTATCTTGTTTTAATTTCGGCTTTGTTCTCTCTCGATCAAGTTGTTTGTAAATTCATTCTTGGCTGGACATAAAATCATTTATTTGATGATGTCGAGGTAACTGGTGTATTATGATCTTTATTGATTGCTTAAGTTTGTATTAACCTACAAGTTTTTCCATGGGAATTTTGAAATGTTATGTCCTTTTTTGTGGTTTTGCAGTTTTCTCCAACCTCTGAGCATCTCTTACTTGCCTATGGCAGGCGCCATAGTTCACTCCTCAAAAGTGTTGTCATTGATGGAGATACAACAGTACCCATTTACACTATTCTGGAGGTGAGCTGCCTTATAAAATAAATTACTAACTTGATGTGTTTGTGCTCTGTCAGATATCATGTGATATGTACCAGTTGTTTATTTATCCTATTTGTTTTTCTGTACAATTGATTGTGAATTTGGAACTACATGCATCACAAGATTTACTTGTTAAAGCCTGCCCAAGAACATGACCAACACTGAATTCAGTGTTATTTTCGTTTTCCACGTCTCTTAGATCTTCGGTTATCTTACAGATCTACAGAGTTTCTGATATGGAACTTGTACGAGTTCTCCCAAGTGCAGAGGATGAGGTTAATGTAGCTTGTTTCCACCCTCTAGTAGGAGGTGGGCTTGTGTATGGAACCAAGGTAAAATAAAATAAACTCACTTGTAAGTTTTTTCCAGTTTGTGATTGAATTTTTCCTTGAAAGATTGGTTTTCCTTTGAACGTGACAGGAAGGAAAACTGAGGATCCTTCAATGTGATGGTTCTCATGGCTTCAGTTCCAAGGAATCCCGCGTTCCTGATGATACCATGGTCGAGGTATAGGAATGCATGCATACCCGTGCTAATTTATAATCGTTTGTAGATGTAAATATGCTTTTGGGGACCCATTAGGTGGTTGTATTGTGTGGATAACTTTTTATGCCTTTTTGGTTGAAGGTTCCAACATTTGCATTGGAAGGTTGATAGTTATTAAGAAAGCAGTTATACATTATGCACCCCAGAGCTCAATCACGGTCAGTTGTTCATATCCTTTTCAAATTATAGTTGCAACTTTGCTCCTTGTTAGAAATCTCTTTGAGAGTTAGTTAATTTGTGTGTGGATATTATTGTTTATGTAAGAAACCTGCTTCAATGCTCAGGTGCTGTCTAGCATAAAAATACTACTACAAGAACGGGACTATCACGGGGAAATGCTCCTCCAGTCTGTTCTAACTGTTCCAGCGAGCTTAACGGCGTCTCTTGTGGTGGCAGGTTGGTTTTGAATCAAACAAATGTGCAATGAGCTAAAGAGGTGTGGTAGAAAGTAAAGAAGGAACGCGATGGTGGATTTTATACTGTGTACAGAGCTACTAATAGTTCATTGGTGGTGGCATCAACAACTCCACCAAATTTAGCTGCTTGGGCATTTTCTGCAGAATGAATGCCTCTGATTATTGAGGGGAGGGGACTAATTTTTATATTCCCTTGTTGTATATTATTATTAACATTCTGGTTTCTCATGAATGGAAAAATTGTTTCACTATTAATTCAATTTATAACATCCGCATATGCAAAACTATACGATAATTTTGCAGATAACATTATTACTATTACTACTTAGTATCTAAAAGACAAACTCGATGTTCAATCAATTGGCCTTACTTTCGTCAAATGAAATTAGCAAAATTCAGAATATTACCAAATTTATTAAGTATATTTGTTAGTTCCATTTTCTAGTATGAAAGTACAGGTGAATAACAAAAAGAATCCCAAATATAAGAAAAGATCAGATTCACCAACAACACAAATTGCACAATTAGGGTTTCTCCTAAATTGAAGCAGAAAGAACATCTGATTAGAGAAGCAACAACCGATCAAACACAAGAAAATCCCCAAATTTTCATCATTAAATAAGAGCAGGGCTGCTGGTCGTACAAGCGACAATGGATTTGAAGATCGAATAAAAGCGATACATCATATTTCCAGAAAATTTAAACGCTATGAAATCAGGAAAAAGGGGTAGAGATTCACACAGTATATACTAGTTAATGTCTTCGTCGTCGAAATCGTCCTGGAAAGAGTTGAAGAAATCCGCATCCGCCAGGCGGTGGAGGTCCAGAATTGGCCCCTCGCCGAAGAGATCTAGGGATGAATCGACGTCGTCGACATCCATCGCCACCGTGACACCACCGCTCTGCTCCTCCGCCTCACCGAAGTAGTCCATCGCCACCGTCTTCATTCTGCTTCGTGTTTTTCCTTCTCTTTCAATATTTATTTCTCTGCTGCGACTGCGAAATGTAATTCGGTTCTAAAAAATGGGCCTTTATATGCGGGCTAGGACAGAGTCGGGCCTGATGATTATGGACCTGGGCTCGGCCCATAATGTGGTACCTTTTCTGGTAAATCATTAATATATAGTATCAATCACACATTACACATATAGATTAGATTGTGCTAAATTACCTCTTCACCGTTTACTCTTTACAGTCAGTGGATCACTTTTACTGATAATAAAAGCAGATAATTTATTTTACTTGCTAAAACAAACAAAAATTATAATAATAACAATAATAATTGTTTTTTTCAAATAATAATACCTAATTGTTCCACACTTCCACTACAAAATTTTGAATTAATAATAATAATTGTTGTATGGAGCGCAATCAATCATGTTCCAGTAGTAGTAGATGAGAAAGCTGTGGTAATGGCGGTGACAGAGGTGGCGCTTCCGTCCCCCTCTCACCCTACTTTTCTCCTCCTACATGCTCCAAGACCCATTTTCCATCTCCATTGCCGCCCAATTTCTGTTTCCGAACACCGCTTTCTTCTCCTTATCCGGCCATGGCCGCTTCACATCCGCCGGTGCCGCCGTTGGGACTCTAACGCTGAATTCTACAGCTCCAAAAACTTCAATTCTGATGTTACCGACGAAATTGAGGATTTCGAAGAGCAGTGGGTTGAAGCTCTTGATGATTACATTGACAGCATCTGGATTTTAAAGGTGATCGTCAAGTTACTGTATTGTGTTAACTGACTTTCTTGCTTTGGTTTTCAATTTAAATTAATAAAGAATCTCTTTGCAAGTGTAGATTTTGCTCTCTACTGATTGTTCAAACATAATTTCGATTATGGTTAATTATAACCAACAAATTGTTATGATTATCAATTCATATTTATAGCGTAGAGGAGTTATGCTGCCTGCCATTTTGTACTCTTTGAATTTATAAAATGTGTGAAATTGTTGATACTATGATTTTGTTACTGATTGTAATAAAGGCATTGAGATGCCTTGGATCATATCTCGACTTAGTTATGTTGTCTATTTAGGGGGTAGTTTGACAAATGTGAATCAAGATCTTGCTTATGCATGTATGTGTAATTTGATATTGATTTACTTTAAAAACAAGAAGAATTTAAAAGGTCCCATGTGTATTGTTTGGATTCTTGATCTAGTTGTAGGGATTTAAGGCAATTTTTTTCAAGCAGCACAGACCAACTTTTGGATGCTTGACATTTGACAGTAAGTGATCAAAACATGAACTTCACCGCATTTTCTGCATGTTCGACTAATTAGGGCCAGTTCCCTAGAAACTGTACTTGTAGATTCATTCTATAGTGAGGTCGCCATCTCCAATTCGCCTGGAGTTGTTTCTGTAAAATTCTTCTGTCATAGCTAAGCCTTGTGCTTATGGCAGGTGTTTGGATCCTATGGTTGGATGCTTCCGCCTATT
This sequence comes from Salvia sclarea, assembly GCA_036873715.1. Taxonomy (NCBI): domain Eukaryota; kingdom Viridiplantae; phylum Streptophyta; class Magnoliopsida; order Lamiales; family Lamiaceae; genus Salvia; species Salvia sclarea. The sequence goes on along the minus strand of JAYJMF010000034.1, from coordinate 3,055,276 downwards.
ATACTATCGCTGCTTCTGGCTAATGGTATGAAAGCCTTTCTTCTGGCATTAGCTCTTCCCATTGGACAGTCAACTTTCTCATTTGCTATAGAAAGGTTTCAGAACAGGGACAAGACTAGGCCAAAGAGGAAAGACAAGTCCAAGAAGCGAAGACCACGTTTCTATAGCTCAAGAGATGCTGGACCGGGCGAATCACCAGAATATACTTATAGCCAAGGTGCACGAACCAAACAGAAAGGATACCAATCATGGAAAGATGATTTTAGTACAAGTAGCAATGACACGGCTGCAGCCAATTTCGGTGGATGGGATGAGCTAGACTCAGGGATGGATCCATCTTCTAGAAGGGCATCAAGAAAAACGACTGGATCACGAGGGGCATCTGCAAAAAGGGGCAGGAGTAGGAAAGCAAGGGAGAGTGATGGCCCTTTGTTGCTGAGGTTGCTGATATCTATTTTCCCATTTTTGAGCTCATGGCTTTAGTCGAAGCGTGCTTGCTTCATTTTCTGTTGTTACTTTCACAGCTAGAGAGGTTGGAAAATACTTCCATAATTTCACTCTGATTTACACTCACAATGGATAATGTTGTTTGTTCGAGGCAGCTTAGATTCAGGCGGGGATCGTGGGTGCTGTGTCGTTGTAAAGCAAAGTAAGTTGATTTTGCTCTCAACTTCACAGTTTTGGTGATAATTTGATTTGTTTGGTAACCGGAGAATGTTGGTGAGCGCAATAGCCTCAGTTCCTCACACATATATATTAGTGATTTCGTTCATGAGATTGTGATTATTGACAAGTATACTGTGTGGAGATTCAAAATGGGTTGGGCCCAAAAATGGAAGGGTTGGAGAGATGGCGGGCCTCATCCCGTAGCTTCTGCCATTTCTTTTCAATTTTTGTGACGAAGGTAACTATTACACGAGTCGTGCATCAACAATCACGTGAATCTTACCTTTTCAGACTGAAAGGTGGTATTCCCGTGATACTATTGAATTGAGGGATCTCGCAAATCTTAGTCAAGTTGCAAACCAGTGAAATCACTCTCTTAATTAACTTGGAATCTTGACCATTGTTTGTATTTTCTTTGTTAGATTGGTGATTGATCGCGACGCACTCAAATTGTGATTAAATATGGATACATCTAATAGCTAGGAAGCAAAAGCTATTATCCTACGACAACATTAGTCTAAACAAACCATATCACCAACAATCTATCCAAAACTAAAGAAGAATTATACACACAAAGTTAATCAACACATGAATCGCAAATATATAATTAATCTTAGAAATAAATAAGACTAATTGGGAGGCATTGTTGGGAAGGATTCTGGCCTATCCTTGTGCATGAAATCATCCTCATACATGTAAGCAAAGCCACCGTGTCGGGTGAGATCCATACCCGCCATCTCGTCGTGGGGCGAGATCCGGAGAAGCTTAAGCTTATGCAAAGCGTAGAACAAAGGACCCATCGTCACACTCACCCACCCGATTATCACCATGATTTGAACCAAATGGGCCGCCAGCAGCCGCCACCCGCCTCCCATCAGCAGCCCGAAAGGGCGGCCGGGGCGACCCGGGTAGACCTCGTTGACGTACTCCTCCGTGGCGAACAAAGCCGTGAATATGACCCCCCACGCGCCGCAGCCGCCATGCAGCTGCGCCGCCTCCAAGGGGTCGTCATACTTGGCCCTCTCCGCGGCCAGGTTGCAGCCCACAAGCACCAACGCCGCCACAAACCCGCATATCAGCGCCGCCCACGGCTCCACCACAGAGCAGCCGGCCGTGATGGCCGCAAACCCGCCCAATAGGCCGTTGCACACGTCGGTCACGTTCCAATGGCCGGAGACCAGCCGCCGCACGAACAATGTGGTGAGGGCGGCGGAGCATCCGGCCAGAGTGGTGGTGACCGCCGTCCGCCCCACCGCCGACCACTGGCCGTAGTATCCGCCGCTCGAATACGGGGTCAGGATTTTCAAAAACGAGCCGGGATTGAAGCCGTACCACCCGAACCATAGAAGGAAAGTGCCCAACACAACGAGAGAGGCGCTGTGGCCACGCAGGGCCACGGCCCGGCCCGAGTGATCGAACCGCCCGATTCTGGGGCCTTCTATAATTGCGCCGTAAAAGCCCGCGATGCCGCCGACCATGTGGACGACGCCCGATCCGGCGAAGTCGATGACTCCGGATCCGAATAGAAGGGTGCCGGCGTTGGCGGCGCTGGCCCAGCCGTCGGCGGACCAAAACCAGTGAGAGACGATGGGGTAGACGAATCCGGTGAGAAAGGAGGAGTAGATCAAATAGGCGACGAAGTGAGTTCTCTCGGCGATGGAGCCGCTGGTGATGCCGGCGGCGGCGATGGCGAAGGCCCATTGGTAGAGGAAGTTGGAGTAGTCGAAGAGGGGGGAGGGGATCTGGTTGAGGGCGAACAAGTGGCGGCCGATGAAGCCGTTGGAGGGGGAGCCGAAGGCGAAGGCGAAGCCAAAGAGGTAGTAGAAGATGCCGCCGGCGGCAGCGTCGAGGACGTTGGTGAGCATGATGTTCATGGTGTTCTTGGCTCGGACGGAGCCGGCGCAGAGCATGGCGAACCCCAGCTGCATGGAGAACACCAGATACGCCGAGAAGAGGAGGTACGTCGAGTCCACCGCGTACGAGGTGTCGCTCAATCTCGCCGACACGCCAGAGAACTGCCGGCAAATGTACTCCGCGGCGTTACTGCTGTTGCCGCCCAAGAGCGGGGCGAGCTCCTCAACTGAGCATTCTAATGAACCCATCGCCAAATTGCACAAAATTCAATTGGGGGTTTACACCCAAATTTATATTTATATGGACAAAAAGGCTAAAATAGTCCAATACATACTTTGGGATTCAATTATTCCAATTTATTATTGAGGGTCAATATATATGGAGATATGTTGATTGAAAGAAATTAATCATAGAATTCGGACTGGAATCTGGATGAAAGCGTTACGGCACGTGCGAATTATAACGTCGGATTTGGTGAGGACCAGAATCTGGTGTGTTATCCTCAAATAAAATGTTACCCAGATTCTTCTGTGGTCAGAAGAATTTCTACTATCTTCTTCAATATAAAACGGGTGGTTTCTCTTCCTAGAAGTTTGGAGAATTATCAGTTTGCAATTGGTTAAATTATTTATGGAATTTCCCCATCTTTCTAGTATATATCTGTGTGTAGTCGTTTCTCTTGAAATGATCAGTGACTCAGTGGTAATTTAGACTTGATGAATAAAAATGTATGTGTAAGTTCGGCAAATAAACCAAATATGAAAATACTTTATAAATGAATATGTTTACCCAAAAGTTGAACTGCAGATACACAAACATAACTTTGTGTTACATAAAAGCTATGCTCAAGCTTGACAAGTAAAACTAGAGCAAACACGTACTCCTTTCGTCCCGTTAAATATGACATTCTTTTTATTTTGGGTTGTCCAAATAGTAATGACATAACCTCAAAAAAAAAAAATTTGCCTTAAAAATTTAGTCAACAAAAGTGGTTAGATAAGTTTGTACACAAAACACCATTTTCTTAATTTTTGTGCCCAAAAATAGGATGTCATAATTAGTGGGACGTAGGGAGTATAAAGAATCAATGTTTTAGAGCTTGACTCACTATCAAAATAAAACAAAACCAATCATAATATTCAAAGCTTGACAAGATTGTACTCCTTCCAATCTACATCCCATTACACTTGCCCCCTACTTTTTGGACACGGAGATTAAAAAGAGACTTTATTAAGGTATAAACTGTTAAGGGGTCAATTCCATGGAGAAGGGGTGTGCAGAGCACCGCCCCTAATTATTAAAATATTGCTACAGTGAGAAATGGGGTGCTGTGCACACCCCTTCTCCATGGAAAAAACCGTGTTAAGGGTCCATCAATTTTTTTGTGTTTTATATGTTAACATTTTATATTTTTTTAAGAATGGGCCAAGTGTAATGGGACAAATAAAAATGGCAAAAGGGTCAAGTATAGTGAGATGGAGGGAGTATAATTATATATGACAGTTCAATTTAGGTCATTCAGCCCTGTATCGTTTCCCAGTATCATCTAGAGGTGTTCACAGCTGCAATACCAAAAATAGGAAACCGAATTGATTGTATTAAAGTTAAATGCTTCTTGTTTTATTTCCCACTAGTATTTGCCCTCCGTGCGATGCACGATTATAGTTTTATATTAATATATAATATAAATAATATATAGTAATAAA
>JAYJMF010000034.1:3036435-3050950 GCA_036873715.1 Salvia sclarea | reverse complement strand
ACTTTTTAATCAAAATATTCCAAAATTATAGTATATAATTTTTAAAAATTCTAATTTTTTGCACAAATGTTAATCATATTGTATTATGAGATAATAAAATTTTATTTTATAATAAACATTATTAAAAAGTATTAAAATTATTAGTGGCACACAGAAATTGTGGCACAGAGGATCCCATCCGAAATCTTTACGCAAGAAAATATAGTGTAAGGGGCTTCATTGTTTCTTTCCAATAATAATTTTTCATTGATTTAACGATATGTTTTCTAAATAAAGAGCCATGTAAAAAGACTCTTTTTTCCTTCAATAATAGAAAGTTAATTAGCAATATTCATAAATTTTAAGTCATATTTCAAATTAAAGTTACTATAACTTTTGACAATTTAATCTTCTACGACGTTGACTTAGTAGTGGCTGAAGATAACTTATGACAATTCTGACAAATTTAACAATGAAAGAAATAACAAAAAAAAAAATGTTTGGAGGGGGCTTAAGCCGATCGACATTATGAGATATGTAGACATACCAATTGGGTCTCTTGGGGCTACTGCCCCGTCCTTCACGTGCTGCTCACTTTGAGTTCGAAGGAGACGGATATCTGGCTTGTAATCGCCCTGACTCCACCAATCCGGCCGCCGGAGATGGGAGAGGGCTGCGGAGATGGGAAGATCCTGAACTGCGGACATAGGAAAAGGCTGTTTGGGATAAACGGAGTGCCATCTTCTTTTTCTTCTTGATACGATTCTTGTGAGGTTTTAGTTAGAGAGCTAGGGGGGAATATTTATAGTGGGGTGACAAAGTGTGAATTGAACAATATTTCATGACTTTTCAAATGTATATGTTCCTTACACTATCTCTAACTAATATTTCATGACTTTTTTTTTCTTCTTCAATTTCAATTTTCTATGTTTTATTTTAATATTATAACTATTAACAAGGTTTTATTCCAATCAATTAAGGTATATAATTATTTTTCATTATTTAATTTCAATTTTAGTGGTTCATAATTTTTAGTGGTAACAAATTTCATGGGACGGACTAAAAAGGAAAACATAACAAGTTTCGTGGGACGGAGGGAGTATGAAATTATGGCGTATAACTTTTTAAAAATCTAATTTTTGGAAATAAATGTTAAATAATATTCATAATATTATAATAAAAAAAACTTATACTCCCTCCGTCCCTAAAATATAGACTCATTTTGTCATTTTCGTCCGTCCCTTAAATATAGGCTCATTCTTCCTTTTTTATTTATAGTAAAAGCACTTTTCATCTTTATCTCTATCATTTCATTTTATTTATCTAAAAACTGTACTTTTTTTATAAAGTCATACTCCTTTTAATTAACATACCCTTTTCTTAATAAAATCATACTATCTCTCCACTCAACACTAAGTCCCAACCATCGTTTGATCTTGTCTCATATGCTCAGTAATTTCCTGCATTTAAAGAACAAGTAATCATGAGTTTCATTCTCGGCATCACTCATTAGATTTGATGTTTCCCTTATGTGTTTCAAACACTCAATATATTTCCACGTGTTTATTGTGGCTCGATTTTATGGTCTTATCATATAATAAGCCTAAATTGTTCGAATAAGAGTTGAAGAAGAGATTTGAGGTCGGAGAGAGCATTGGTGATTGACGGTTACGGCGTAGGAGGAATGGGAGTTGTGAAAATTTCGTAAAATCGCGTTGAAATTTGAGTGTGGAAAATCGCTTTTTTTGCTTTAAGATCCAAAATATGTGAGCCGGGTATCAAATTGATTTGGGCTGTTATTCTCAAAGATAACATGGGATGTTAATATTGGGCCTAACTATTGAGGTCAACATGTTTTATTGGGCCTTCTATCACAATTAAGTGTGGAAAATCCCACTTTTTCTTTTGCGTTGAGATTCGAAATACGTGGGCGCGTAATTGTTATTCGTAAAGATCAAAAGTGCTTTTATATTTGGGCACAAATATTAAGGTGAGCTTGTTTTATTGGGCTTTACATTCATATCATTATTTATTCAACTAATAAGAACCAATCAAAAATCTTCTCAAAGAGTTGAGAAAAATTACTGAGGAATGAGAGTTGTGAAAATTTCGTAAAATCGCATTGAAAATCGTTTGTTATTTATTTTACAATCCGAAATATGTGGGCCGGGGATCAAATTGCTTTGGGCAATTATTTTAAAAGGGGTAATTCTATTTATAGCCACCTTTTTGCTCAGTATAGCCCCTCATATATAAAATAATAATATAAATATTACGAATGTACCATTTTATCCCTATTAAGTCTTAACCTTAAATTAAATGAAAATGGCCCCCAAACATCTCTGAAAATGCATAGTGTTAGCCCCATTTGCCAGATGGCTAGTTACGCCACCAATCGACGCGGCGACGCCACTTGCACAGTGGGCGCGTCTTTGAGGACCCAAAACAAATAGTGAATTAATGAATAGTAGCAACAAAAGATTTGTGTAATTTCTGTTAAAATGTCATTAGCTTTTTTTAGAGCTAATGCCAATTGTTTGCCCTGAGAAAATGTTTATGATGGTGGCAACCGGCGAGATGATATGTGGAAGAGGAAGTCCATGCATTTTTTTCAGGACTTGCTTGCTCTTGTGTGTTATGTCTATCGAACAACCGCCTTTTTTAATATTGTTGTGTCTTATATTTTGTTCTAAGAATTGTGATTTGCCTCAAGATAGTTTCAAAGAGATCATGAAACTTGTGTCTGTATTAACAGCATTGGTGCTCGGAGATAGAGATTACAAAGAAGAAAATCTTAAGAAACAGAAATAGAGGAAGAAAAGAGAGGAGTAGAAAGATCATTATAAAAATCCAAATATCTTATATTGGGCCTAATTATTAAGGACAATATGTATTAATTGGGCCTTAGATTCGTACATTCATTGGAAATTCCGATTGCCTTCTAATTGGGCCTGTGCTAGCCACACGATCACTTCAGCCAAAATTGGGCATTCAAAGCTCCGATTTCCCCAACAATCACTTTCAAAGACAGCTTAACCAACAAAACCGCATGATCTCTCATGGCACAATCAATCGGCGGCGACGGCAGCGGATGAGGAGGAGGTGCCATTGAGGGGGTAATGGAAGGTGTGGGGTAGAGAGAGAGGGGGAAAGGCAATTGAGGTAGTGAGATAATAGGGAGGAAGGAGGGACGCGGTGAAGTTGAGAATGGAGATTAGATGAAAAGTTGAGAGTGAAAATTAATGTGGCCATTTTCTGACACTTGAGACGAAACAGAAATTATATTTTCATTCAGTGAATTAAACCCAACAATACAACTCGATATTTATAAAAGTAGGAAACCTTAGACGCACTCCTAGTGGGCTCAAACTCAACGACGGGTCGCAATACCCCGTTTATTACAATTATTAATTAACTAACATGCATATCAAATGTGAAAAAGCTTAGCAGTGGGTATTGTGATATACAAGACACCATCCTTAACCTCAACCTTAATCTTCACGAACTCGACATTCTCCGGCAAAGCTACGTACCTCCCGTAGCTCTTGGCCGACCAGTCCTCGGCGCCGTCTTCGGGTATCTTCTTCTCGTCCTCGACATCCTCCTTGGTCATGCCGGGCATAACTGACCTCGGCTCGTACTCCGTCTCATCCTTCTTGATCTTCGTCGACATGCTTCCCTGCACGTAGCTCCCAGTGTCTGCCTGAAGCGACCTGATGTCCATCTTCTGTTCCTTTGTCCTAGCTGTTGGAAATTTTCCACATAGACCTTAACCATCATGCATATATTAAGGTGGTGTTTGGTTTGGTTGACGGGATACATTAGATTGATAGGATTAATAATGATTGGATTATTTAGATTACTAATCATGAGTTTGGATCGCTTGCCTTGTGAGGTATGATAAATTGTGCGATCATGACCAAAATGTTGTTAGATACCAAAATTGTCCTTTCAATCCATTTTCTTATGCTTGATTATGACTAAAATATACTCCCTCCGTCCACCATAATTATGCACCATTTGACTCGGTGCGAGTTTTAATAAAATATAGTTGACTTGAATTGTAGTGAAGTATGGACCCCACAGAAAAGTATTGCTAAATATAAAAGTAATGTTAGTGGAGAATCCCACACAAAGTTATTTAAAACTGTAAAAGTAGTGTAAATAAATATTAAAGTATGGGTAATAAAGTAGAATAGAGTGTGGGGCCATTTCCAAAAATAAGAATGCATACTTTTGGTGGACGTCCCAAAATGGCAAAAAGTGCATAATCTTGGTGGATGGATGGGAGTACTTAGTAAGGGTATCTTTGTAAATTTGCATTACGGATTGAACATTTGATTAATAATCAACATAAATTTGGCTTGATTAATAATCAAACAAATGGATGATTATTTACGGGCCAAATAATCTATCACGGGCCCAATCACGCAACCAAACGCGCCTGATTATGCTTGATTATTTTATTAATTCAAGTCTAACCAAAGCTAATCAGGGAAACCAAACACCAACATTATGACATATGTGGACATACCAATTGGGGCTCCGTGGGCTACCCCTTTCTTCTCCTCCTGCTTCTTCTTCTTCTTGTTTTTATTGCGATTTGACAAAAAATTATCATCATGTCCCCCGGCGTCCGCCCTGACTGCAATCCTGCCACCGGAGATGGGAGGCCTGCAGAGATGGTAAAATCCTGAACTCGGAGTGTAAAAGGCTGTTTGGGATATAAAGTGTGACATCTCTTTTTCTTCTTGATACGATTCTTGAGGTTTTAGTTAGAGCGGGGGAAATATTTATCATGGGGTGACAAAGTGTGAATTCAACAATATTTCATGACTTTTGAAATGCATATGTACCTTACATTTCCTCTAAGGTTGCGTTCTCTTTGATTGGAAATTATCATGTAAAAAAGAGGGATAAGAAAATATTTTGCCTTTAAATTTTCCCTTCTTTTCCATCCCCTTGTATAAGAAAAAGAATTTTACTCTTTCTTCCTCCTCCTTTTCACTCCTTGCAAGTGGGATAATATTATCCTTCCATTTGAGTGAAAAGGAGGAGGAAGAAAGAGTAAAACTCCTTTTTTTAGAGAAGGAGATGGAAAAGAAGGAAAAATTTAAAGGGCAAATGTTCTCTTTTCCCTCATTTTCCCATGATAATTTATCCATAAAAAAGAACGGAGCCTAAGTAATATTTCATGACTTGTCTTCCTTTTAAATAGATGATATCATATGTATGGTCCCATTTTGATGACTTTTCAAATCCATATGTTCCGCACATTTTCTTTTTCTCATTTCCACATTATACCCCTAATAATGTGGAACATCAATATGTCCAGTTTTACTTTACAGAGTAGCGAGATTATATATTATTTTACATTTTATTTACTCAGCAGGATCTTTCAAGATCGTAAGTATAATTGTTGCAATTAATATTTTCCCATGAGATTGAGAGCATTCATAGGTTGTATTTTATAACTTGTGAAATTTCTTCACATCGTATTCTTGTATTTTACTTCTGCTCCAATTTTGTTTTTTGTCGAAACTATTTGTCACTATTAAATGTCTTGCATTAGTATTTGATCAGTTATGATCAGACTACTTTTCCAGCTGTAATTTTCTCATATAAATATTGAACGAAAATATGACGTATTAAACATGACGTCATCATGCTTCTCTTTTATGCATTAATTTTCTAATGTGAAACATCTTGTTAAATCTATGCATTGATGATAAAGTTTACTTTGCATGATATAAGATGGATTGAAGTAGTGTTTGCTTTGAATGGTTTTATCATTTCGCTCTTTGCCATTGAAGCGCAATAATTTTTCTATCAGTCAATTTATTATACTCACTCCGTTCCTATATTAATGCACTTTTCGTCATTCTGGCCAGTCCTATAAAATTATGCATTTCCTATTTTTGAAAATGACCTCACACTATATTAGAATTTTTTATTTTTACTTTCACATATATTTACAACTTCAAGATTGATAGCTAGCTTTTGAATTCGGGAATTAATACCTTAATTCACGAAAGCAGGTGTATGACTCTTGACTTCGTTAATTCAAACATTAATACATGCAAGAACTATAACTTCCGAATTCTTGAATATATTAATGTTTTATTTTGAAATTGATCATGAATTCCACTATAATAAGTAATAACTAGAAAAATAAGGGTAAAATGGTAACAATGGATGTTTAAAAAGTCGTTTTCTTCGAAAATATATTGCGTTCATTTTCCAGTTCGCTGAGGAATAGAAGCATACACGTTGAAAACTTATTTTTCTTCATTGTTCAAAGATTTCACGGGCCGAAAATGAACACGAGATATTTATGATAAAAACATTGATAATTTGGAGTATTACACTTGTATCTTGATATGGGAAATTGATGAGGATAACTTTATGCATCTTGTACTTTGGGCCTATCTGATAAGGCCCATAGCTCACGAAGGAAAAACTATCTTGAACATCGCATCGGTCCATTCCAATGCCAAGGTGAAATGCAGGGTTGGGATTTAAACAGAGAAGAGGTCAGGTGGATCACACCTTAGAGGTGAAAAGTCCAATGCAGAAGTGAAATACAAGACTTTAGAGTTAAAGTGTGCCCTAGCGAAGTATATCAGAGCTGAGCTCAGCCCCGCAGACCTGAGCAGACCTCATGATAATCTGCAGACCTCAAGACATCAAACTTGGTAAACGCATTTTACTATCTTACCTCTAAGACCTATAAGGTGTTTTTTTCATTGAGTAGTTTTCGGCTTATCAAGTTTTAACGAGGCTCATGCCGAGTGTTCGCCTATTAGGCCACTTGATTTTAGGTTTAGGTTTTCCCAATAAATACTAGTTCATATGTATTTAAAGGGGATTTCATTTTTAGGCATTAATTTAGTAGTATATTTTTACTAAAAGATCTCAATTTTCTCTCTTATCATTTATCTTCAATTCGAATCCAGCTTTCCTAAATAATTGTTCTTCGTGTTTTAGCTCGAATTCTTCCCGCAGTTTATAATTCTGGGATGAAAATTCAAGTAACTAATTAGGCTTTTACAAAAACCACCCAATATCCTCTTCTTACCCCAAAATAACTTTTTAAAATTCCAAAACCACCCCAAATCTAGAAGAGAATCAATGTATTCCCCTCTTTTTTTTTTTTTTTTTTTTTTTGAGGTAATGTAATGTTCCTATAGACATTGGAGCATGAGAATACTTATATATTGTGAAAAATGAGAATGAATTATAGCTCTTTACATATCTACATCTAATGGTTAAGATTGTTTTTAAATTAACAAATAAAAATTATGCATGCACAACTCAATAAATTTCATTACCAAAAAATTCCCAAAAATCAACACCAGGTTCGAATCTTAGAGAGGGCGAAATTTTGATTTTGATTTCGCTCGTTTCTTGTTCGTCGATTTTATACGTTTGTTCATCGATTTTATATGCTTGTTCATCGATTTTATGCTCTTGTTCATCATTCTCGTTTCTCATGAAAAAATCAATTCCCAATCTAACCCAACCCGGTTCCTATATATGTATTTATTTATTTAATGTTAATATTCTCGAGCGCCCACCAAACAAATGCACACAGCGACATACACTAGAAAACTTGCCACTCGATCTCGAATGAATTAATTCCTATAAAAAACAAAATCGATATAGTTAGAATTTAGAGGGGATCCCAACTATATGCTTTTTTATTTTTCTTGGAATTAATGAATTGGAGATCGATTGGTATATATTATATATATATAGAGAGAGAGACTATGTGAATGAGCTATCTTAATCTACAATATATATACGTGTCTATAGAGTGGTAGTGGAATTAATCAACACTAAATAAATGTGGATCAAGATATAATATATAGGACCACATTGCTTTTATATTCATCAAGCCATCCAATCATCCTAAATCACACCGTCTCCTCCTAGCAAAAGCCATTAAAAAAAGGCAAAAACTACCATACACGAATGTATATATACATCACTATAATTGCTAAACCCTTAAGAATTATCGCTTAGAACATTAACAAGAACACGATCTAAACAGCAATACTCACACACACAGCATAAAATAAAGAACACACGATGTGGTAACCCAGTTCGGTGAAACACCTACGTCTGGGGGGCCTTGTCAAGGAGAAACTCTTCACTATGGAGTACAGTTATAGGACTTACAACAAGACCTTTCTTACTAAGCCTAAAACTCTCCTCACCTCACTCTTCAGTAAAGAGTCAGTAGCCTGCGCACAACACAACTACTTCGATGTGAATTCCCTCTCACCCTCTACCTCCTATTACAATCTTTAAAAAAAATTAAAATCTATTTCAACTATAATACTTGCAACAATAAAGATTCACCTACATATGAAAAACAGACCTGAAGCAGGCAAGTCGTAGGGAATAAACAAGCACTCCTTCTTGCGAAGTCGTGAGCATGAAACGAGAGCTTTCTTGTGTGTTGCTGCATATTGTATGTTGCATCTTGTCCATTGTGATCGCCCCTTTATATAGAGTAGGTCTCCTCCTCTATGTCGATCACCTTTACTTGTTGGACAAGTCTTGTAGCTCTTCTAGGGTTTGTACGCATGTTGCAATTGCCTTACAATTCGTCTAAAACTAGTAAGGAAAGAATCAAATCCTTAAAAGGCAAGATAAGCTCGTGTATATCTCCTAAATTTATTTCCTTATTTAATCCGTCACCATAATGTTCAGTTCCACAAGAACACGGACATGTACTCTCTGTGTCTCGAGCATGTGTCTAGAGTAGAACACTGTCTGGAACTCTCTCTTGTTCGAGCTCTTCATCAGATGCACAACGGAATAACTCTTCTACATAATTGACAAACTAATGAGTATTGCCATACTCTTCCAATCTCCCACTTTGTCATTTATGTAGACAAAAATGAACTATGGATGTTTGTCTGAGCTCCCCCATAAACTGAACTGAACTTGAGAGATGACTGAGTCTTCAAACTTTACTAAGTTTTTAATTCCCCCATAAACTGAGCAAGGAAAGAGATGATTACATCTACAAAAACTTAAAAAAAAACAAAAAAAAAAAACATCCATTTTTCTTCCTTAAAAAACATCCATTTTTCTTCCTACTCCCCCTTTTTGTCAACAAAAATGACAAACTACACAGAAAATGGGGGTCTTCAAAAATAAACTATGCCATCTAGGCATCTTCTTCTTCTTCAAAGGAGTCTTCAGCCTCCTCATTCTCCTCTTCTACCTGATCCTCACCTGCAGGGGGATTCTTCTCCATATCATCCATGGCCTTAGCCATCATCTCTTCTTCAGCTGTTAGAATCACCTCAGAGTGCTTCAAATCAAACAGCAGCGAGTCAATGGCATTGCGCCTCTTGATGTGCTTCTCTATAGTAGTAGTGAGATGATTCCTTGTTGTTTCCAGCTCCTGGCAATGCGCGAAGAGTGAGCTCTCAAAACAGCTTCCTTGGGAGGACCACCACCTAGAATACCTCCCTTGCTGTAGCTCTTACTCTTGCCGCGAGAAGCCCCTTCCACATCCTTAAGTATATTGTCTATAGTATCACACGTATACGTACAATACATAGGTATATAATTAGAAGACCTTTTCTTAAGGTAGGAAATATGTTTTAGAAAAACTAATTAAGTTAAAAATGATGAAAAAGGGGAAATGAAGGCCTTCAAGTTTGTAGTCTCAATGACATAGACTTTTGAGTTTGAGGTGTTTAGTTTACTAAGCCGTATATGTTAAGATAATTGGATGATTGTTTAGTAAGTTATGATGAAAAATTAGGGACAATAACAACACACAAACACAGGTGTTCATATTACACATAGACAAAGGTGGAATAGCAAGAGATAAGTATAGTAAACTATTGAGTTGATATGTTGATGTGTTTCGGCAGATTGGTAGTCTCCAGCTTGGGGCAATTACGGATGCAGAGATGTTTGAGCTTCGGCATCCCACCTTCTTCTATGACAATGCCCTTCAATTTCCCCAAGATTACAATCGCCAGGGCTTCGAGGCAGGGGAAGCCGTCGCACAAAACTTGCATCGTTTCACCCTTGAAAGCTTGATTCTTTAACTTGAGGAAGGATAGCTTTGGTAGCTTTCCCAGCTCTTCCATCGGATCATCATCCAAGCGAGACCACTCCAACGCGAGGTGAGAAAGATTTGGAGGGAAGATAGTCGCAACTGGACATTTGGGAAGCTTACCATCCAATTTCAGTTTGGTGAGACTGGAGAGATTATTGGGCATAGCTAATGCTATGTGATCTACTCCTACCCCATGTAAGTGAAGTATGACAAGATTTTGCATCTTCTCCAATGATGCTTTCACCTTCATCAACTCTTCACTCTCTATATGTTCTCCAACAAAACGTAGGCCTAATTCGTGGAGACGGCAACCACTCGTTAGATTTGATCTGCAGAGGCTCATCCAATCCTTGTGGCTTATCTTTTTTAAACACTCAATATTTTTCCAATTACTTATGTGCGTCGGTCCACGCTCTATACGTGCGCTCAAGTAACGCAGCCTCTCCATTTTCAATGGAACTCGTCTTTGGAATCGTACTATGCCCGATGCCACGTCAAGAACCTCGAGGTTTTTAAGATGATCCGACCAGCTCGGGAGATCCAATTCATAACAAAAAGAATTTTTTATTCTCAAGCACTTCAATCCAATCAATAACCTAAAAGAGTTGGGCAATCTTCGAAAGACAAAGCCGTCAAGCTCGAGTGTCTTAAGAAGTTGATAGCTTTTCCAGTAATTAGATGGAGTCCTCACAAGGTTATCATCATCACCTTGGACGTTAAGTAGGAAAAGAGAGCGAATATGCTTATTCTGGTATGACGAGCAAGTCTCAAGATCTTTTCCATACAAAACACGATGGCGAGGTTTATGCGACGGCTCTGATGAATTGTTCCCCTCCTCTACTTGCTTTACGATCTCCAAGCCTATTTCCTCCTTTGCTTTACTTATGCATACCTCACGAACAAGATCATGGATGCAACAACTTTTTACCCGATCATCGTAGATTAAATCCTGAATTTGAAGCATGCTTCGGTTGATGAGCTCATTTAAATAACCTCTTCCTATCTCTTCAATATTTCTTCTTCCTTCCTTTTGGATCAAGCCTTGTGCATCCCATATGTTTATTAGCCTTTTGGCAGGGATGGTAGAATCTTCCTTGAAAAATGATAGGCACAAGAAGCATGATTTCAATTGGGGAGACAAATTATGATAACTCAATTCCAGAATGGCAAACACCCTGTCATCTCTTCCCAAATAAGAGTTTATATGCTTAAGAACTTTCTCCCATCCACTCTCGGTTTGTGTTTCCATGAGTAATAAACCTCCTACCACATTGATTGCTAATGGTAGACCATCACATTCTTTCAATATTTGTCTTCCCAATTTTTCCAATTCCGTTGGACATTTACCATCAATGAATACCTTCTTCAACAGCAATTCCCAGCCCTTCTCAGAGTCTAAGAGCAACATATTGTGAACGTATTGATTAGGCCGTGCAATATGCTTGTTGCGAGTTGTAACCAATAATCTACTTGCTTTTCCTGTCGGAGTAAAGAACAAATTCAGAAAAAAACATCTCAATATCCATTTTTGTTTGTAGGATTGTATCTAGCTTCGAAAACATACAATAAGTGAAAGTGCAAAACAAATAACATATGTAAATTTATAAGAGTAGTGAAACATCTTATACTAATATTCAACTCTAAGAATTAACTACTATGAATATCATGAATTTGTGTGTAACACATGCATATGCTACACCAGTGCTAGAGAAAGAGCTTTGGTGATAAATTATAGATTGTCTGTTATATTCCTACTATATATCAAATCTGATGACAATGTATTATATTATGTTATATTTATATGAAATATAATAATTCATCAATTAAAATACAATACAATCTCATTAATTTGTTATTTTATACTATTCCCAACAGAAATAAGATTGATTAATAGGCCCTTCTATCATTATAGGTCACATAGAACTTATACTTGGATATCAAAATCAAGTTTAGACTAGAAAAAATTAGAATATGATTTGGTTACCTTGTTCATCTGGGAAAGCTGTGATAAGAGATTCCAAATCTTCCTTTGTCCACACATCGTCGAGAACTATGAAATATGATTTGTCCTTCACTTGCTCGGTAAGCATCTCCTTCAGTTTGTTGCCATCCAATTCCTGCAGCTTCTTTTTCTCATCTTCAGACATGGGCATGAGCTCCATGATGAGCTCCTTGATGGTGGCTTCTGCTGTAAATTCACTAGAAACCACCACCCAAGCACGGCACTCGAATCTACCGACGACGTCAGGGTGGTTATATATCTCCCGGGCAAGTGTCGATTTTCCGATACCACCAATTCCAGCTAAAAATGCAACGGAAAACCCCTCCATCTCCACATTCAAGATCGATTCTCGCAACACCTTCTTCACATCATCTTCCATGGACACCAGATGCTCGTCTTTTTGCCCAGGAGACAACCGCCGCATCAATTCAACTTGCGATCTCGACGCCGACTCCTGTGCCTCGTCGAGACCCTTAATCCCGTACGTGACGCGGCTTGCGTTAATGGCAGCGAGCTCCTCGCGAAAGTATTCAATCTCTTCCCCAATAGTGTGGAGGTGGCTTACACGCTTGCGAAAATTGGTGCATTTGCTGAAAATGTTCATGTTCCTTGCACTCTCGACGTTGAGAAGGAACATCTCGATGGTATCTTGAACATCTTGCGCCAACTCTCTGATCTCCGAGATCCAATTACGCACCCTGTAGTCTTCGAACTGCTTTTTGTTGGCGTCTATGAGAAAGAATTGCATCCTCCTCAGCTCATTTCTCAGCATCTTCACATTTCTCTCCACGCCTCGCAGGAATTTCACCTCCTTGATCAGCTCCTCGCCGAGTAGCTTCAACACAGCTGAGATTGCCGCGTTTGCCATATCGATTGATCTATGAGAATCAGATTAAATTGTAAAAGTGATCTTGGCATTGGAAACAACTTTCTATGCTTATATAGATATGCTATATTAGTGAACATTATTTATTACTATTATCAAAAAGTTTATCGTGTAGTATATTTCTATTTCACATATGTTATTACCACATTTTAAGAATAAGCTAGTAATTTAATTTACCTAAATTTTGTATAGATTATATAAATTTCACGTACATATTTATTATATCTAGTACTCATGTATTTTGCATATCATCCTGCCGGAGATAAGTAAAATATTGACAAAATGCTATAGAGTAGTTGGCATTTTGTGGCCGGCTTCAACTTTGTTTACATAAACCTATAGTAATCTATAGTTTACTTATATTTGTTAGGTAGCATTGTACCATCAATAGTTTAGTTTACAGCTCAATTGTTTGGAACTTAGCCAACAATGACTGAACATAGATGATTACAAAGTTGTGTAGTAATATACTACTAATATACTCCCTCCGTCCACCAAGAGACGGCGGCGGCGGAGGGAAAGGGGCGGTGGGCGGCGGCGGCGGCGGAGGTGGGCGGTTCATGGCGGAGAAATGAGAGTTGTCAAACATCGTAAAATCGCGTTTGGGTTTTGAAAGGGAAAAATCGCCTTTTCCATAAGGCCCGAAATATGTGGGCCGGGTATAAAACTGATTTGGGCCGTTATTTGTAAAGATCATGTACGCTTACTTTATTGGTTTATTTGGGCCTTTCAGTTTCTTTATATCTATTTGAATGTTAACTTATGAGCGACTTTAAAAATAATAATGATGAATTTAATATTTTAATATTTGCAAGAAGTTTTCTTACAAACTGAAGCCATGGAATTTGCCTCTAATTTTATGGTGTTTACGTTGTAGTCGATGTTTTCAATTGTGGGAACTGGTGGTGCATTAAAATAAGAGTGTTAAGAAAGATTTCATAAATTCAAAATTAAAGAGAATGTAACGTGTTTTTTCAAATAGATCTTAGGTGGGGCTATACAAATGGAATTTTAATTTGTTCAGTGTTTCTTAATTATTGTTTTACATTAAAAGTCGTAAAGATAAAATAGTAAAATAATTTTTATTATTAGATAAGAGGATATAATGAATAAAATAGAGACTGTGGATAGAGTTATCCTTCACTTTATAGCCTAATTGGATGAAATGAACCATGGTTTATAATTTTATAATTAAAATAAAATATATAAAATTAAAATTGAAGAAAAAAATTAAAGAAAAATGAAAATGAAATACCCACTTAATATGGGACATTAATTGGATCTCAATTGACAACTCACCCCTTTCAATTCATATAGTTTGCGTTTGTTCTAATTTAAATCTAATTTATGTATGAACCAATTGACCAGGCAAGCACAGGTGCAGTAATGTATAGAATAACACACGCGCATGAATTAATAATGGCTAGAATTGTTGATGGAGTCTAGCAAGGCTCCATTCTCTTTGAAGGAAAATTTATCCCTAGAAAATGAAGGATAAGAAAATAAGGGAAAATTTTATCACATTTTGGTGGTCCCCACCATTTTTATCTTATGTTCT
>JAYJMF010000034.1:3015481-3026334 GCA_036873715.1 Salvia sclarea | reverse complement strand
CCCATGTATAAAAAATCATACCTAAAAAAAAATAAAAAAAAAAATTAAAAAAAATTAAAAAAAAAAAAAAAAAGTTGACCGGGTCAAACCGGGTCAAACCCACCCAGTTGACCCGGATCCGACCCGGCCACAACATTGTGGCCGGTTGCAGGGGAGTGTCCCTCAATATATATTATTTCAGTTTTCTCATCATCTTTGTAGACTAAGTCAACCATGGCCGTTGGGTATACCCGGAAATTTCACTCCCCTTTCATATTCAATGTCAACGTTGATATGAGATCCTCATTTCTCTTGAAGTTATTTTTAGCTCTAATTAATTTGATGTACTCCCTCCGTATTTTTTGAAGTGTCATACTTTAATAAGTTTTTATTTCGAATATCAATACAAAATTATAGAGTGAATTTTCCCATGTTACTCCTAAAATCATTACAAATTCTATACTTTTTCAATTTTCTATGCAATAACACGTAGAAATAATAACTTTATTTGATTTGTGCAAAGTGATGTCATAGGATACTTATAGAAATACGAAGGGAGTATATCTTTCGGAAGCGTTTGATTTCATTGATAAAGTAAGGTGATTTTTGGATCGTGTGATTAGATGAATAAGATTGATAGGATAATTACTATTCAAATTCCCTCTCTTCCATTAGTCCATACCATCCTTGAGAACTCCACCCCTTCTTTTCACTAATATGTGTGATTATTTAATCACATATCCAGACAAAAAACTAAACAAAATCCAAATAGTTATTATCATACTCTATCATCATATCAATCTTATGGTTGGCATCTTGTATAAACAATAGCAAGTTGATGGCAATGCCATGTCGTGTACAATTTAAATCATTGTGTACTACCACATAATTAACTTTGAAGAAACTAATCCAAGCAATAGTTACAATATCTTTCTCACATATCCATCGATATGGCAGCGGAGGCGGTGATCTCATCTCTGGTGAAACTGCTGGGTGATTTGCTGATCCAGAAGGTGAAATTCCTGCGAGGCGTGGAGGGAAAGGTGGAGCTGCTGAAAGATGAGTTAACGAGGATGCAATCCTTCCTCAAAGACGCCAACAAAAAGCAAGCTGAAGACGAGAGGGTGCGTAATTGGATATCAGAGATCAGAGAGGTGGCTTACGATGCTGAAGATGCCATCGAGATTTTTGTTCTCAACGTAGAGAGCAAAGGCGTGTTAGGAATGCTGTCTAGCTTACCAAAGCATGTTTACTATGTCAACAAAGTCGGGAAGGAGATCGAGTCGATCCTCGCTCGGCTTGACGCCATCGACAAAAGCCGGGAGAGGTACGGGATTAAGGATCTCGAGGAGGCAGCGGAGTCGGCGTGGAGATTGCAAGTTGAATCGCAGCGGCGGTTGTCTCCTTGGCAAAAGGACGAACACCTAGTGGGCATTGAAGCTGATGTAGAAAAGCTACTGCGTCCGATTTTGGATAAGGAGAAGAAAGGCCTCTTTACTGCGGTGATAGAAGGCATGGGGGGAATCGGGAAATCCACACTTGCCCGGACATTATACAATCATCCCGACGTGGTCGCTGATCGATTCAACTTTCGTGGTTGGGTTGTGGTTTCGAGTGAATTTACGCCGCAAGAGACGATCAAGCAGTTAATCTTCGAGCTGCCTGGTTCTGACACACATAAGGTGCAGGAACTGGAGGAGTCGATGAACGACAAACTATATCTCCTTGAAAAGCTTAAAGAAATGCTTCATGAGAAATTGGAGGGGAAATCATACTTCATAGTTCTCGACGATGTATGGGAGAAGGAACATTTCGAATCACTCATCACTGCTTTCCCAAACCAACAAGGTATGCACATACTGAATACATTCTCCTTGTTTCAAAATTGTTTTTCATATTTTGTTATGTATCATATGTGTAATACTCCTGTGTACACGAAATTCGTTTACTTAATTTTTTTACCTTTGCACAAAAAATATTTACTTTCCTCTTATGTTGTGTGGATCCCTTCTCCACTAAATGGTGGATGGAGTGAGAATGTTTTTCAGATGAAAGTTTTTTGGACTTGAGGATTCTCATTGCTAATTAATTGTCACAAATTAAACTTATGTGCAACTCTTTCGTAAATTATCCTAGGATTACAGAAATTTTAGATACAAATAGTTTTTTATTTAAATCTAAATGAAACATTTTAGTAACCTGTGATTAGAATTCAAAATAAGTTTTCTCAAGTAAAAAAGAATTCAAAATAAGTATTAAAATACTCAATCTGTCATTTGACATGTCTCACTTTTTTATTTGGGTAGTTCCAATGTTTGTAATGATTACAAATTAGTTTATACTAACGCTAATACTCATTTGGTGGAAGAATAATTTATTCTTATTTTAATAATCATTTAAATATTAATGCCCAGAAAAATAAGACATTTCAAGTGGAACATAGAAAAATAATTGTTTTAAAATAATAAAGACAAAAATTAGCTACTAACATACAAAAAATTTATAAAAGAAACAACACGCTTACTATTTTACCCCTTTGTTCGCAATTCCAAGAATGTGTTTGATCTGAGTTTAACTTTAATTAGTGAATTAATGGCAAAATGGTGTTTTAAAAGGGGCATTTACTTTTCATGATAGTATAGATTTATATAATATAGGATTGAGCATTTAAAGTATAACATGGTCAACCAAGTTTAAAATTGATAAATCTATCATAAAACCATCAAAATAAATGCCCCCTAAGTCAAAGATTTCTTCATCCCCTCCAAAATGATGAGCAGTGAATTTGTGAATATCACTGCTTCCATTTTTAGACAATGAAATTTTACGGATAAGCTATGTTTTCCTTTTATTGATAAACTCTAGTTCATAATATGACAGATAAAAGGAGTAGATTACTGGTTACAAGTCGCAACAAGATTATTACAAAGTCTAATCAATTTGTCCACAAGATGAAGGGTCTAGGCCTCGACAAGAGTTGGGAATTGTTCCTAAAGAAGGCAAATATTGGTATCACTAATGGGAAATGTCCAAAAGAATTGGATAGTATAGGGCGACAAATCTTGGAAAAATGCCATGGTCTACCATTAGCTATCAGCATGGTAGGAGGCTTACTAATGGAGACACAAACCAAGAATGGATGGGAGCAAGTTCTCAACCAAATAAACTCTTATTTGGGTAGATCTGAAAGCATGGTATCATCAATTTTGGAGTTAAGCTATCACAATTTGTCTCCCCAATTGAAATCATGCTTCTTGTGCCTATCCTTTTTCAAGGAAGACTCCACTATCCCTGCACAAAGGCTGGTAGGCATATGGGTTGGACAAGGCTTGATCCAACACGAAGAAAGCAGAACAACTGACGAGATAGCAAGAGGTTATCTAAATGAGCTGATCAATCGAAGCATGGTTCAGGTTGAGGAACTAACCATTGATGACCGAGTAGTGAGTTGCAGCCTCCATGATCTTGTTCGCGAGGTATGCTTAAGAAAAGCAAAGGAGGAAATCGGTCTGGAGATTGAGAATGGGGATGAAAGGATTTCATCAGAATCCTCTTCCAAACCTCGCCACCGTGTTGTCTATGACAAAAATCTCGAGACTCCCTCGTGGGATCAGGACAAGTATGTTCGGTCTCTTTTCCTAGTGAACTCCACTGCCTCGTCTCGTTACTGGAAGAGCTTTCAACTCCTCAAGACACTCAACATTGACGGCCTTTATCTGAGAAGCCTGCCTAGGTCGTTTAGGTCATTGCTCGGATTGAAGTACTTGAGAGTGCACAGATACCCCTACTATACAGGGGCCGGTTTGAAGCGTAATGAAAACACACTGAAGCTCCCGTGGTGGTTGGATGAGCTCGAAAAGCTCGAGGTTGTTGAAGTGGAGAATATATTTGTAAGGTTCCCAAAGGCGGCACTGAAAATGGAAAGACTGCGTTATTTTCACGCATTTGGTGTTAAAAGCCGACCATTTAGCATAGACAATTGGAAACATCTTGAGAGTTTGAAAATGGTAAGGTTTGACGATTGGGTGAATTTCAGCTCAGCACTATTAGCTGGTTGTCGTCTTCATGAATTAGGCATATTTATGGAGCGAATCGTGGATGATAATAAGTTAAACAGAGTGAGAGCGTCGTTGGAAGAGATGACAAATCTTGTGGAGCTACACATACATTCGGACACAGGTTATCTACAGGTAGGAATTGTTCCCCAACTCGACAGTCTCACTAAACTAGAACTGCATCATTCGGAATTCTTGTGTCCAGATGCGAGTGTGTTCCCTACAAATCTCTCTCACCTCACATTGAACGGCTTGTATGGCGATCCGATGGAAAAACTGGGTAAGCTACAAAAGCTACAGTACCTGAGCTTGTCGAATCGGAAAAGCAGCTGTTGGAGGATGAGAGTAATGTTTTACGGGTTCCCCTGCCTCGAGGCCCTCTCCCTCAGTTACATGAGTAGTCTGGAATGTATCGACATCGAAGAAGGTGGAATGCCGCGCCTCCAAAAAATCCACATCCACAAATGCCCACATCTCAAGCTTGAGAATCTGCTCAAACACATCAAATATATCAGTTAAATATGTAATTTTACCTCTATTTTCATTGTCCCATGTTATGTAACACATTTTTGCAACTGGTTTGGGCCAGGCTCGAAATGGGCCGCTAAAGGGTGTAAACGGCCCAACTCGAAATGGGCAGGGAAGGAGCGGGCAGAGCCTAATTCCCAACAGTAGTAAAGTACGTCTATAAAGGGCTTTTTACGCCTCATTTCAGATTTTGATTTTCATTTCATAATATTTGAAATGCATAAGTTTGTCTCTATTTTTGTCAGGTCATACTATGAATTTACTCACAGAGTCATAGTACCAGATTCAAGAGGTTGCTTAAATGAGTTAATCAGCCGGAGCATGGTTTAAATTGATGATTTAATCAATAATGAGTAAAAAGTTATCATCTCCTTGATCTCCTTCGCGAGGTATGCATAATTAAAGTACAGGAGAAAATGGTTTTGAAGATTTTAAAAGACCAGGAGAGGATTTCATCTGAATATTATTAAAAATAGTGAAACTAATTGTGGAACAAGGTGGTACACGGAAAATTGTGGGATAGAGGATCCCATCTGTAAATAAATCATCCATTTGTTATAATAAAATTTATTCATTTATGAAGATAATGTTTAATTTCGAAATTTCAACGTATATATATCTCCAATTTCTGATAACATAAAATAAAATAATTAATATCAACTATTTAAAATAATTATAATTTTATTTAGTAACAATTTTGATAAGAGAAAGATATTGAATCATTTACAAATTACAACTACATCTTTGTAACTGTTTCCACGCTAATAACGATATTCAAAAGCATCCATTTCATATATGAGCTTGGGAGTTGGGCCTGGACCTGACCGGTCTTATAAATTCAGGGCTTATAGTAAGTGTTAATGGGCAAATAAATTTTATTCTATTTGACTAATCTTAATATCTCATAAAAATTTATTGTATTGTTACCGAAAAAGTATTTTATTTTTCTTGAGAAACGATAAAGTAGCTATGCAGTAATTTTAAACCTCCAAAACTAGCTGCTTGATCGTCTCCTTCCGCCACTCGATTGCCAGCTGCGTCACGGTGCTTGTATGTTTCCTGAAAAGGTATTGATTTACAGGTCTCCGACACCCCATTTTTAACCACAATCGAAAACCTTTCTTCTTCACATTATCTTATATGCACACAAGGTGTTCGATGTTTTGTTAACTAGACAAATGCTGCCTCAATTCAACCTGTCAGCTCTGTGAGGAAGGATTGCACCCTCTTTCAGCAATTGGAATTCAGAAGATAAAGTGTGCATCTTTGTGCATTGTCATTTTGTGGTTTTAGAGTAGTCCAGAGTAGGCCCCACCAATATGGTCTACTTCAAATAACCTTTTCTTTTCTTTCTCTGGTTTATTTAAAAGAGGTTTCTACTTTAAATTTTTGGGCATATTCACTTTATGCACTTATGAAGATTGGAATAAATCTTACTTGCTTGGCATCTTTAACCCCAAACACTTTGGAATCGGAAAATTTTAATAAGCGTGTTAATTATGCACTTTTTTACATGCATTTCCTTCTTTTGATTCTATCTTTTTGTAAATTAACAAATAAAATTAAAGGTCGCATCACAATTGACTCAATCTGAGGCTTAAGGTATTAACCACACTATCACTAGTCCAACACACACAAACAACCTTTTCCTTTCTCCCAAAAAGCTTGGCATCGGAAAATTTTAGAGAGCAATTTATGCACTTACCTATATCCTATCCCTATATAACATTTCCATTTTTGTTTCTCTCTTTTTTTAGTAAACTATGATACGAACCTATTCTGGACATAATAGTTGATTTGGTTCTATTAATTCAAATAGCTATTCACTTTGCTTTGTGATCATCTATTCCACCTATTAAAAAACTCAAGGAAGTTAAACTACCAAAAGCAAGTAAGGAACTTTAGCATAGAAGGGCCCCGACTTCTTAGTTTCTTATTGTTTAGTTTTCTCATTTCACAAGTTAATTAGATGTCCTTGATGAAATATATTAGTGTTGTATTTCTATAAATAGCTCATTAGTTTAGAGATTTGCATAACAAAAGTTAATAGTAATTTTGTATCTCAATCTTAATTCTATCATTTCCTTTTGTTCTTTCTCTTGTCTTCTCGAGTCGTTCCTCGTATTTTTCTTCTTAAATTCTATTCTTTGGAAGAAATACATAGTATAGTTGTATTTCATATCACTAGGATCATATCAATTGGTGCTTCATTCAGAGAGTTCGAAGCATATCTCCCATAAGGTATCATTGTTTATCCTTTAAAATTTTTTAAGAAAAAGATTGATGAGCTTATAATATCTTATTTTGTTTAGTTAATATTGGTTTATTATGCATATTTATTGTTTAGTTTTCTTATGATAAGTTAATTAGGTGTCCTAGAAGTGGCAGGAATAATACTTTCCTTCTTGTAAATAGTTCATTATTTTATGGATTTACATATCAAAAGTTATTAGTAATTTTCTATCTCAATCTTAATTCTTCTTTCTCTTGTTTTTCTTATATTCGTTATTCTTTCTTCTCAATTTCTTATATTTCTCTTAGCAAATACATGCTATAGTTTTATTTCTTATCACCTTCTCATATTTATCTTTCTAAATTCGATTCTTTTGAACAAATACATGCTATAGTTATATTTCTTAATACTAGGGCCTTATGAATTGGTGCCTTCACTGGGAGAGTTCGAAGCATATAGATTTCTCATAAGGTATCATTCTTTATCCTTTATAGTTTAAAAAAAAAAAAAAGCTGATGAGCTTATCCTATAGATGATAATTTGTTTTATTAGTTATTATTTGGATTATTTCGTATTCTTATTGTTATAAATAATTAATGATTTTAGGGATTTACATATAAAAAAATAATACTCCCTCTATCCATGAAATCTTGACCCATTTGGTTTCGGCATGGATTTTAATAATTTAGTTGAGTGTGTTGTGAGTGGAGATGGATCCCACTTGAATTATATTTTTAAATTGATTATTGTAGATAATAAAGTATTAAAAGTATGGGCCCAATAATGGTTTGAGAGTAAATAAAGTGATGTATTTGGGATAAATTAAATAAGTATACTGGGTCCACTTACTGAAAAATGAAAGGGGTCAAGATTATGTGTACGGACCAAAAGGGAAAAGAGGTAAAGATTTCTTGGACGAATGGAGTAATAATTTTCTATCCCAATCTTTGTTCTATTTTTCCCTTCTTTTACTTATAGTTTTTGACTTTAATTTTCTTCTCATTTATCAATTTTTTCTTCCTAAATTCTATTCTTACATGCTATAGTTTATTTCACAATAATAGGTTCATATCTTTTAGGTTTTCATTGGGAGAGTTCAAACCATATCTCTCATAAGGTATCATGCATTATTTATCCTTTATAATTAAAAAAATATATCTTGGTACTCTTATCTTATAGATAATAGTGTTAATTTGTTTAGTTATTATTTGGTTTATGTTGTATTGTTATTGTTTAATTTTCTTATTTGATAAATTAATTAGGTGTCCTAGCTAGATGTGAAGTGTTTAGTATTGTCCTTCTTATATATATTCATTGTTCTAAGAATTTACTATTAATAGTTAATACTCCTTCCGTCCATGAAGACTTTATTACTTTTGTGATTTGGGTGTCAACAAAGAGCAAGTGTATTACTTAACCTTATTTGGACTATACTCTACACACACTGCTTATCATTCAACCTCACTAAAACTCAATATTTACGGATACCTACCATTTACCCTACTTTTTACCTTAATAACTCAACAAGGTCGGACCCTTTTTCTACTGACATACTTTAACCACCAAATTTTTCTTAAAACTCGTGTCATTTACTAAGTGATACACCACTCTTGGTGGATGAAGGGAGCAGTAATCTATCTCAATCTATCGTTCCTCATATTTTTCTCTTTTCCTCTCATGAACTCCTCATATTTGTCTTCCTAAATTAGAGCAAATACATGCTATAGTTGTATTTCTTGATTAGGGTCGTATCAAAATTAACAAAACAAAATTTAAGGTTGGGCCACAATAGACTCGGATATAAACCTCAAGGCATTAACCTTTTCTTTTCTCATGTTGATTTAAGTGGTTCCTACTTTAAATTTTCGGGCATATTTAAATTCGGTTACTTGTTTGGCGTCTTTAACCCCAAACATTTTTGCATGGGAGAATTTTAGAGACCACTTTACGGTCGATCGACATGGCGGACATGGCGATCTCATCTCTGTTGGAGCTACTCGGCGAGCATTTGATCCACAAGGTGAAATCCCTACGAGGCGTGGAGGGAAAAGTGGAGTGGTTGAAAGTCGAGCTAAGGAGGATGCAGAGCTCACTGGAATTCGCAAACGGAAAGCAATTTGAAATCCCAAATGTGCGTAATTGGGTATCGGAGATCAGAGAGTTGGCTCTCGACGCCCAAGATACCATCGAAATGTTCCTTCTCAATGTTGAGATCCACAAGAACAGAGGCTCTCTCCGATCTTGCATTAGCTTCCCCAAGCGTATCTACCACCTCGAGACAATCGAGGGTGAGATTGATTCGATTTGCAAGAGGCTTGAAGAGATCAGGAAAAGCCGCAAAACATATGGGATACCGGATCTCCAAGAGGCGGTGGCCGCGGGCTCAACCCAGATATCACAAGTTGAACTGCGGCGGCGGTTGCCTCCTTGGCGAAAAGACGAACAATTGGTGGGTGTCGAAGGTGATGTGGAAAAACTGCTGCGAGAATGGGTTCTGAATGAGGACAAGAAGGGGCTCTCTTTTGCGATTATAAGGGGCATGGGTGGAATCGGGAAAACAGCACTTGCCCGGGAGATATACAAACGCCTCGACGGTGATGGTCCATTCGAGTGTTGTGCTTGGGCTGTGGTGTCAAGTGAGTTCAAGGCGACAGAGACGATAGAGAAGCTCATCGAGAAACTAACCGGCAGTGTCAAACAGAAGGTGCGTGATGTGGAGGAGTCGACCAGAGATCTTCACCAACTGCTACTGGGCAAAAGGTACTTGATAGTTCTCGACGATGTGTGGAACAAGCAACAGTGGGAACGTTTGAGGAATGCTTTCCCCAATGAACAAGGTATGCATATATACATGAATTTTTAGCTTTGACATTTAAGAATGGTTTAGTAATTGCGGTGATGAAGTGTAGTATGTTGGTACAAAGTTTGAGTCGGTTAGTGTGCGAGTGTTGCCTCTATCTTTAGTAATAACCAAAAATATTAGCTCTAGAAGTTCTTTTAATAACAAAATCTTAATTACCATTTGTTACACAATGAAGAATATTTGTTATTTGTTATAGGAGTTCTTCTAATCATAAAATCTTAACTACCATTTGCTAATGCACACTTAAACACCTCTATAAGGCGTTTGATTTGGTGGATCATATATGCGTAGGATCGATGAAATGAGATAGAGTAGGATTTGATATGTTGTACTCCCTCATATTTAGACACATTTTTCCATTTTGAAAATAACCTCACATCATAAATGACTATTTTACCCTTATTTTTTTTTTTATTTACCATGCTTTTCCACTTACAAATACACATTTCCATTTACCGATACCCTTTTTGTGGGACCCCTTCTCCACTGCCACTAAAGTCAACATGTTTTATTAAATCCCATGCCGAGTCAAAATATGGCAAATTTTATAGGACGGATGGAGTATTATTTAGTCTTGAATTTGGATTAATTGATTGTGTTGTAGGATAAATTGAAGGATCATGACTAAGATGTTTGCATAATACAAAATTGCCCTTGTAGTGTAGCAAAAATGCATAAATTCAAGGGCGAAGACTATCAAATACTCCCTCCGTCCTATAAAAAATAGTCCTAAAGAGGGAGGGCACGAGTTTTAAGAAAATATTGGTAAAGTTATTGTAAATGGATAAAATATTGATAAAGTTATTGAATGGAGAAAGGGACCCACATTAATTGTGAGTGGAGAAAGGGACCCACGTTAAAAAGTAAGACTAAAATATTGGGGGATAGTTTCCATAAATTGATTAGGAATAATTTTAGAGGACGTCCAAAACTGGAATTAATTGCCTATTTTTACAGGACAGAGGGAGTATAATTTTGGTGAGGGTAATTTTGAATTTTGTTATGACTAGAAGGATGATAAATCATCCAAATAGATAAGTAGGTCATGGACCGAGTTACCCATCACGAGCATAATCATTCAAACCAAACATATGATTAAGCAAACCAAACACCCTATAAGTTTATTCGCAATGAGTCTCTCACCCCCTTCAAAGAGCTTAGAAAAATATGTAGTTACAATGATTACAAATTGTTA
>JAYJMF010000034.1:2986912-3011687 GCA_036873715.1 Salvia sclarea | reverse complement strand
TCTCTCTCTCTCTCTCTCTCTCTCTCTCTCTCTCTCTCTGTGTGTGTGTGTGTGTCTCTATCTCTCTCTCTCCGTCCCCCCCCCCCTCTCTCTCTCTCTCTCTCTCTCATACAAATATACATGATCTGACTCAAAGCATGTCTGATTTCTTGCAGTACCTCAGCATTACATCAAGATCAGTGGTAAGTGAAAGCATCAATGAAGTTTCTAGTTTTTGGTGATCTGTGAAGTATGACTCTTTTAACTCAATATACAGAAAAATGTATGTGTGTGTGTGAGCAGATGGTGTGGCTGAAGCTCTGCTAGCAGTGGTTCTGGTCATGATCGGCTTAGCCGCGATCATAACGCTGATAAAATACGTGACCAAGACGAAAAAGAAGAAGGACAAGAAATCACCGGGAATGAGAGGCGTGGCGGACATCCCCGGCCTCTACAGGTTCACGAAGGCGGAGATCGACAGCGCGATAAATCATGGGGGCGAGAAGAAGTGCTTGGGGAGAGGCAGCGCAGGGCTGGTGTACAGGGGCGTCCTTCCCAGCGGGCAGCTTGTCGCAATCAAGCAGATCTACAAGAGCAACACATCGGACTCGTTCACCAGGGAGATCAAGGGGCTCTCAAGAGTCAGGCATCCGAACCTCGTGTGCCTCTTTGGCTGCTGCATAGAAGATGGGGAGCAGTACCTCGTGTACGAATATTGCCCTCAAGGGAACTTGGCTCAGCATCTTCTACGTACGTTGTTTCTCGTTTTTCTTGAAGTGTGTTGCTCTCGGAAACTACGGTTGGCTCTCATGACTGTTCGCCTGTGCAGGGAAGGACACCGTCCTAATGTGGGAGGACAGGGTTCGAATCTTGAGGGAGTGTGCATTAGCTCTCAGGTATCTGCATAATCACATGAGTGGATGTATTGTTCACAGAGATATCAAGGTAACCTGTCTCGAAGCAATTTGCACGAGCACGTCGATCAGTTCGATATAAAATGGTGTTGATTGTTGGCTGTTGTCTTGACAGTTGACAAACATTCTTCTCACTCAAGAGATGCAAGCGAAGCTGTCTGATTTTGGTCTGGCTAGGATGATAGGCATGGAAGAGAGCAAAGTGTTCACCGATGTTCGAGGCACGATAGGTTATATGGATCCCGAATATATGAGCAACGCCAAACTAACCAGTGCTAGCGACATCTATAGTTTCGGCATTGTCATTCTGCAGCTCTTATCCGGACAGCGCGTCATAGAGCTCGATCTGGATGCGAGAGACCAGCTCACCAGAAAGGTTTATTTCGACGTTGTATCCATATGATCATATCTGCACACACACACCCCAAAAACACACAAGAATCATATCATCGTGCACACAAAAGCACACACACAAACAACCTCATGTGATTGAGAATTTGGAAATGCTGCAGGCGAAGGATGTGAACATGCAAAAACGGCCACTAACAGATTTTCAAGATCCTAAGATGAGAGGAAATATAGTGACAGTAGATTTTGAGTCCATACTGCAAATAGCAGTGCTCTGTGTGGCCAGTTCAAGCACCGGCCGCCCCACCATAGACTTGGTCGTGGACGAGCTGGAGAAGGCTTTGAAAAACACACAGCTTCAGATGGTTAGTACACTAATCAAGTTATGCATGTTCATGTATGTATGTATGTGTATGTGTTACTTGAAACACAGGTTCGCTAACGAGGCACTTGGTTGGCTTGCAGAGAGCAAGGGAGAAGAGATCGTTTGAAGCAACACCCTCGAAATCACCAGAAGTGATTCATGTGTGATCCAAAGAAGTGATGCACAGGATGTTCCTCGAGCCTTTTCTAGAGATGCTTTACACAAATAATAGAAAGAAGTGATGTAAATACGCTTAAGTAATGACGATGATGTCCGAGATTCGGTTTTTGGGGGGTCGGGTGGCAATTTCTTTCAGCACTCTGTTACATACATTTTAGCAAGGCAAAAGTAGTAAGAAAGTATTTATGTAAACTTCTAGTACCTTCTGCATCATCAGCAAACCGAAGATTGTTTTCTCGGCTGGACTTTATCCTCAATTGAACATAGGAATTTACAGCAACGACCTCACAAAATGATAAAATGGCATCAATCATCCAAAAATAGTTGAATAACTATATGACATCAAAGGATTCAAACCTAGAAGATCTCTGCCGTCATACCTCCATCACAATTCGAACTCCGGCCTAGGCACAGACAGCTTAAGAAAAAACTACTCCCTCCATCCACCAAAGTGTTTAACATTTCGAATTAAGTGTCAGTTATTTTTGTGAGTAGCAAGTAATTCGATATGTTAAACACTTTGGTGGACGGAGGGAGTAATATATAAGCAATTTAAGCCCTCCATCATGAAGTAGCAACTGAGCTTTTGAGTTAAAGTATAAAGGTAAAGACAATAAATAAGATATGAACTCATTCACTCCCAAAAAAAAATTAATTCAAAAAACAGTACAAATTTTATCCATTTGGATCAATACAAGCTCAATTGAACTGAGACTAAATGCCTTAACATTGGCCTAATAGCAATGTCTTCTAATTTCATGTCTTCCCGGTCCATGTCAAAGCATTCCACAATCAGGCAGAAATCTTCAAAATTAGATCAAGATTATAAGTTCCACTTGAATTGTTTTTCCTTATTACGGAAAGGTAGATTCAAATTTACATCAGAGAATACTACAAAAGCCTCGATTTTGCATAATGATCTCTCATCCAGAGGGATATTGCAAGTGCCTTCTAGTGCTCGTGTACCATAATGCCTGTCACTTACATTGATTCAGCCAGCGGACTACCTACGAACTCAAGCTATCAACTTTCTCTCCTGTCTATAGAACCCTCGTATTCATCAGCTGAGTTCTGTTCACTTGGCGATATGATGTTCAAGAAACTCTTGGCTGCTTGACCAACAGCTCGAGAAGTCTTCTTTGCAGCCCCTGCCACCACTGGTTGTAATGAGATGATAGGTAAGCTAGCTCTTTCCTGAATCATGGCTTTTTACATAAAGTGAAATTATTATGATTTATTACAAAAAGCTAGTTTTTTTTCAAAAGAATGCCTCCTTTTGTTCTTGTAACTAAGGAGAATAATGAACGAGCATCTTACCAATTGTTCGTTGGCGAGCAAGTGAACCTATTTGACGAACTCCAGCTTCTGCCGCTTGCACTGCTTGAGCAGATTTGTTGACCCCATCTGCTATTTCTTGGCTGAGAGACAGATGAAACAGAACATGTTTAAAAGGAGCATTCCAAGCTTCAAGTGGAACTACTGGTCTTTATACTTTTCATCAGCCTATATACTATCAATCCTAAACATCTACACATTCCAACTACTTTACCTAGTCTAATTCCACCCAGAAACAGAGGAGTTGATCATTCCCTTTGAACTCATCAGGAGAAAGAACAATTCCTTATCTTTCGTGGAAAATGATTTGGCACTAGTTCTCCGAGAAAATTCCATCACTAGGGATAGTTAAATTGGGACATAGATAAATGGGAAAACGTTCAAATACCTCAAGTCGCTCAATTCTAGTGTGAGATCGCTGATTTCCATCCCCGACAGCCTGACAGCTGCCATCGTACTGGGGAGTTCCTCACGTGCAGTATCAGCTAATTTTGAAAGAGATATTGCAGCCCTTCGCATTGCCTAAAACAGAAAAAAAAAGTAAAGGCATTCACAAAACCTCCAAGCTCCACAAATATCAAAGCTGCAACTAATCGTGTATGTCTTCCTTAGTCTTAATCAACTTCTTATATCATATACTTTTTATTTCACACACAATCTTCTTTCAGTTTCAGAAAGTTAATCTCCTGCACATCCCTCAATGCAATGACAATAAAACTCAGCAACAAACAAATAGCAATAATTTTCAAGATTCTCATGGAAGATCAGACATTATATCTCCATTGAAACCAGAACTATATCACAGTAGTAGCAGTGGAAAAGCTAAAGCACGGCTTTTCAAGCTTCACGATGTGGCCAAAATAAGCCTATACCACAAACGAGATTGATAGAGCTTAGACCAGAATAGCATCCTTAGCATATCAAAACCATAAGAGCACAGCAAACAAAAATCCCAAAAACTTTTCTTTTCAGAATCAACTTCTTCAGTTTCATTATTTCCCAAAATAAAACTGTTTCAACCATATGATGCAACTTCTTCAAAGGAACACAAGCAAGCTTCATTATTTCCCAAAATAAGTTCATTTATATATCAAAAAATGCAAAACATATAGTTGTATTCCTGATAACATATAGCACAAGATTGAGAAAACAGAAAACTATACTTACAAATAACGTTGGCACAGCTGCAGCAACAAGGCAAGAGAATGCAACAGAAGTCTGCAAATCATCAATCAATCTATCACCGTCATACCGAACAAACTCAACATTTCAAAAATACAGTACAAATCTAACAACAATGAATTAATCAAATAGGAAACGAAATTGATTCGCGGAGGCGAAAACAAATTACCGTGCAACCGATGAATGCGAAGAGGAAAAAAGCCTGATCACTCAAGCTCAATGTAGGGCGCGGAATCAAACTAGGTGGAGAAGAAGCACTTCTCACTTCAAAACTCAACGATTCAATTCCGCGCTGCGTCTCCGGCGCCAAATCTCCGAATTGAGAAGCATATTGCGACGACGACGCCGAATTTTCCGATGTGCACGAGATTCTGAGGCAGAGGCGCCGTCGCCTGACTGGATTCGGCCGCGCAGTGAGGCTGAAAACGCCGTCGCGAATAAGAAACGTAGACGCCTTCGGAAGAAGAATTTGAGGCGCTGCGGCGGCGAGTGAGCTGCCGGAGGGGCTCATGGCCGGCGGTGGGCGGAAAACAGGTGGCTTTGGAAACACAGTCAGAGTAGTGGAAAATGAGCTGGATTTTATGGGACTAATTTTGAAGCGGAGGGTACAACGCTTTATTGCAGGAGAAGTTGTCTCTTTTTTTGCATCTGTTTTTCAGTTTTTGGCCTCTTGTCTTTCTTAATTTTCACAACCACGTTTTGGATTTTCCTTTTATTTCTAAAAAAATCATGATAAAAATTTAAAATAAATTTCGAGTGGGGGAATGATGTGATCTATATTTATAATTTTTTGGAATAATAAAATATATTAAAAATTAGAATTTAGATTTATTTGATTTTACATTTTAGCCACAATTTTTTTAGCCAGAAATCACATGGAGTAAATTTTGATTTTTTGCAAGCATTAATCGAATCACAATTAAAAACACAAAAAAAATAAAACAAACTGTAACCAAGTGGAATAGACAAAAACTTATGCATTGATGGATGTATTGTATTTTGCAGATACATGGAAAATTTAAAAAAATAAAAAATAAAAATACTATAACTTCTAGCAAGATAAAATACAAAAGTGACACTATTAAAAAAACAAAAATGAAATGATAATGTCGGACCACCGACCACCTCAAATATAAATTAGAGTGTGATTTAGATTTTAATTAATACTTTAATTATGATAAATTGATTTTAAAAAATTGTACGAACAAATGGATCTTTAAAATAACGAAATTGGGCTCCAGACAAACAGTATCATAATTAAAATATTTGGGCTCTTTAGAGTTATGGGCTTTTTCCTATGAAATGTGTGGGC
The DNA here is from genome assembly GCA_036873715.1 of Salvia sclarea. NCBI lineage: Eukaryota > Viridiplantae > Streptophyta > Magnoliopsida > Lamiales > Lamiaceae > Salvia > Salvia sclarea. Next base: position 3,006,073 of record JAYJMF010000034.1, on the reverse strand, counting down.
CCTTTTAATTTAATTCTAAAAAATTATGGGCCTTTTTATGTTAAATTGAGATAGCATTGCCATTTGCCAAGTGTAGCAAAAATATTGTAAAATCACAAAACATTTGAAGTATTCGTTTAATCTTTTGCATTAACATAGATTATGTAATATACAACGTATATTTTAAAATAAATTTAAAATAATATTAATGGGCTATCCTTTTTTGTCAATTATAAGGTAAGTAGTTACAGATACTTACAAGTTACACACTTACACCTTAATTTCATGGGCAAATATAGAATTTAAAATTCAAGTCTGCAATTAAATTCTTTTGCGTGTATTAATTAATGGATGCTCGTAATACAGAAAGGATCCACACCAAGTCACTAATGGCACCGTGAAAAAAGTTATTAATTGTAAATTTTCAATTTTCACTTTCACCTAATCCGAGTTGTGCTTCAATCTATATATATATATATATCAATTATTAAATGGAAAAAGTAAATTCATTTTGTGTGCAAAAGTGAAGTCAGGCCCTTGGTGAAAGATATATTCTTGTTTTTGTGATAAAATTCATTATTATTTACAGATTTGAAGAGACCAACATTTAGTTACTCACGGAGGTAATTATTGGTTGATTTAAATGTGCTTGTTATGCTAATCTATGTTAAGTTTAATCAAATCTCAGTTTGTGTGTTTGATGAGATGATTGATGCACAATTTGAATCTTTGGTAGATCCATTGTTTGTTGTTGATTATTTAGTAGTTTTGAAGTTTAATAATTTCGAGCACATGTTGATTTATTAATGAAAGTTTATTATGTCCCGTTGTCGTATAGTATTTGATGAATTGTTGTCGCTTCTTGCTACGTGTTTATTAAGAGTTAAAATCTAATCCAAAAAGTGTTACAGAACAACATGAGTTCAATGAATACATCAAATTTATAATACTTAATCCAACATGTATTGTAATTGAAATTAAAAAATAAAATTGTTAATGCCGTAGGTTTTTACTTAAAGTTTCTCTATATTTGCATGAAATTTATTGCATTAAAGTTTATTATATTACATTGCATAGTACTTTGATGAATTGTTGTCGCTTCTTGCTAGTCGGTGCTACGTATTCAAAAAGAGCTCGAAACTAATCCAAATATATATAAGATCTGTTTAACTATACGCCTCCAATAAATACATTGTATATGTTTATTTTGGACAATCACAATTTACTTTGACAAAGAAATATTTTTTGTTAATGTTTAGGATTTCTTGAAAGTTTCTCTTTATTGTTCAAAATTCAAATTAACATAATTGGGCTCCAAACAAACACTCTATTAGTTGTTAATTATTTGGGCTCATCAAAGTCTATGCCTTTTCACTGTATGAGTCTTTTATTTATTTTATTATTCATTTTATAATTAAAATTAACTCAGATTATTTTATCCATATAACCTATACATTAAAAATAAGTTCAAGAAAACATTAATAATTAAGGTTTCCATTTTGGTCCAAATAAGGTAAGTAGTTCCAGATACTTACACTTTTAAATTTCATTGACATATATAGAATCTAAAATTCAAATGCAATTAAATCATTTTGTATGTATTAATGGATGCTCGTAATACAGAAAGGATCACACTAAGTCACTAACGGCACTGTGAAAAAGTTACTAATTGTAACTTTTCATATTTTACTTTCACCTAATCCGGGTTGTGCAATTCAATCTCTATATATATTAGCCATTAAATGAAAAAAGTAAAAGTGAATTCATTTTTTCTGCAAAAGTGGAGACTACAGATCCTTGGTGAAAAGTATTCTCATATAGATATTCTTGTTTTTGTGATACAATTCATTGGTATTTGCATATTTGAAGAGGTTTAAACCAACATTTAGTTGCTGAATTACTAAGGTAATTGGTTTATTTAAATTTGCTTCTTGTGCTAATTTATGTTAAGTTTAATTAATCAAACCTCATTTTGTGTGTTTGATGAGATCATTGATGCACGTTTTGAAATATTGGATGGATCCGTTTTTGAATATTTAGTAGTTTTGAAGTCTAATCATTTCGAGTATCTTGATTTATTAATTAATGTTTATTATGATCCAGTGTCGTGTAGTTATTTGATGCATTATTGTCGCTTCTTGCTACGTGTTCATTGAGTGTTCGAATTCAATCGACAAAGTATTTATAGAACAATCCAACTTCAATGAATATATCAAATTTATGATATTTACTCTAGAAATGTATTTACTTGAAATTGAAACTTTTTATTTGGATAGTCTTGTAGGTTTTACTGCAAGTTTGTTTCTATTTACATAAAATTTGTCGCATAAAATTTATTATATTCCACTGTCGTGTCGTGTCGTGTAGTAATTTGATTAATTCTTGTCGCTTCTTGCTACGTGTTTAATAAGAGCTTATATACATCTAATCCAAAAATATATATAAGATCTGTAGATACATTATATATGCTTATTTTGAACAATCACATTTATATATCTTTTTATTTTGAACAATCACAATTTACTTGAAATTGAAAAAATAAATGTTTTTGTGTTAATGTTCTAGGGTTTCTTGAAAGTTTCTCCCTATTGTGTAAACTAAATAATTGGGCTATTAATCCTTTATTATTTGGGCTCGTTAAAGTCTGGGCCTTTTTACTGTATGGGCTTTGTTGTGTCTAAACTCTGCACATTTATGAACCTTTTTGTGTGTAATTATGAGGGCTTTGCCAAGTGTAGCATAATTTACTCAAAATATCTAAAATGCTTAATATTTCAAATTGTTTAATATTTAAAATTAACTCAGATTATGTTAATCCATATAATCTATATAATTTAAAATAACATTAATAATTAAGGTGCCCATTTTGGTCAAATATAAGGTAAGTACTTCCAGATACTTACACCCTTATTTTCATGGGAATATCAATTTAAATTTCAAATCTGCAATTAAATGCTTTTGCATGTATTCATGGATGCCCATAATGCAGAGAGGATTACACTAACGGCACCATGTAAATAATTATTAATTGTAACTTTTCAATTTCACATTTACCTAATCCGGTTTTGTGCTTGAGTCTCTCTATATATATGTAAATCATTAAATGAGAATTCATTTTATTGTGCAGAAGTGAAGACTACAACCCCTCGGTGAAAAGTGTAGTTCTCATTTAGATATATCTTTGGTTTGTAATAAAATTCATTACTATTTGCAGATTTGAAGAGTTTTGAATCAACAATTAGTTGCTTACAAATACAAAGGTATTGGTTGATTTCAGTTTGATTATTGTGCTAATTTATGTTAAGTTTACTCAAATGATCAGTTAATTTGTGTGTTTGATGAGATCATTGATGCACATTTTTTAAATCTTGGGTAGATCTGATGTTGATTATTTAGTTGTTTTTAAGTCTAATAACTTTGAGTATGTTGATTTATTAAGGTTTATTACTTTCCCTTGTCGTGTAGCTAGTAATTTTGATGAGTTATTGTCGGTTCTTGATACGTGTTCAATAAGAGCTCGGATCTAATCCAAAAGGTATAAAATGTGTATAGAACAACCCGATTTCATTAAATACATCAAATTTATGATATTTAATCCAGATCTATGTTTATTTTCAAGAATCATGATAATACATATCTTTTATTTAAAATTGAATAAGTATATTTTGTTTGTGTTTGTAGGTTTTACTGAAAGTTGCTCCTGATTTGCATAAAATTTATCGTATTAATTAATATTTATAATATTCCGCTGTTGTGTATTAATGATTAGACGAATTATTGTCGCATTCTGCTACGTGTTCAATAAGAGCTCGAATCTAATCCAAAAATATAAGATATGTATAGAACTACCCCGGCTTCAATAAATACTTTATATCATGATATTTAATCTGGATATATGTTTTATATTTTTCAATGATAACAAGACATAAATGTATTTAATCTAGATATATATTTATTTTCAATAATAATTTATTTACTGAAAGTTTCTCACTATTTGCATAAATTGAGTTTTTTCTTTTTTCATGAATCTCATTTTGCATATAATTATTTGTAAAATGGATGGTATAGGTTACTAAAATGATAACGATGTTGTTGTTTTTATATAAAAATGATTTTTTTTCATCTAATGAGTTTTTTATTTCATAGATTCTTTTTGCTATATTTTTTTCCACATAAAATTCAAATTCTGCACATATATAAAATCTAATTTCCATGTGTATATATGCAGTTATATATAATATTCTGGGAAATAATGGAGCAAGGATCATCGTCAAAATCTCCATCAAATCAAATGAAGCATACGTTCACCGATGATCTGCGTGCTATTGTGAATTCTTCTTCACATGATTTCTCAGTTGAAAGAGAACCGAGATACAAGTAATTAATATAAATATAATTAGTTAATAATTCGACGAATATGTATATTTGATATTTATTTTTTATTCATATGTCTAATTATTTAATTAAATAATATTATAGCATCCTTGAAACAAGTGCACGTCAGACTCCAAATTTTGAGGGTGGATTAAATTTTGCACAAAACCAACAGACGCAACAAATTGGACAATTAGGTCCATTGCAGGTGATTTTAATATGGCTTCATGAATTTGAGTTTTGAGAAACATATATCATTAGAGCTTATGTTGTTTGCATTATTATCGTATCGATACAATAAATCATAATAATATAATAAATTTTGTATGTACGAGAAGGGGGAGATTCTGTCACAATTTGATGGAGCAAATGTGGATTTTCATGCACCATATTCGCAGGATAATTTGCAACCACGTGATCAGCACATGTAAGTACTATTTTGCTCTTAAATTGCATTTTATTGCACTTTATCGGACAAGAATTTGTAGGATTTGAGGTAATTAACTATATTAATATTTAGTATATAAACTAACTTTCAACTGTTTTTATTTTATTTTAAAATAGATATCAAGTGAGTCAGTCGTTTCAGAATGATAATAATAATACAATGATGTCTGGCGATGAGACGCACTATGATGAGATGGTGAATAGATACAATCTACCATCATCGAATATGCCTCCACAGTTTCATATACTATCATCTTCATTTGCGAATCAGGGGGTGCAAATTGGATCCTCACAAACTTTGGTAAGATATATAAAAATTAATAACATGTCATCGATGTATTTCATCACATGCATACGCATGTCCATTATAATATCATAAACGTAAACAAGTGTTATATGATTTATGATAGGTACCATTTGAAAGCTCGATGATTGATTCATCGGTTGATACAAGCATACACAATGCTTACTCAGCAACTCATGCTCGTATCAATGAAATGGGGCATGAGAATTTTGATTCAATAAGGTGATAATCGTGTGCAAAACAAAATAAAATTACTTAATAGTGCATATGTTGTGTTATGGTTTTAGTGCTCAATAAATATTATTAGTGATATATATTACCTTTTAATTTAGGTCAATGAGATCCCAAGGCTTTCCCCATCAATTGAGCACACCAAATGGCTTGGATCTAGGCATTGACATCTCGAATAATGGGAGAAGTCCCGCAACATCAGCATTTAAGGTAACAATATGTAACAATCGCGATTTGACGAAAAATGGTGGCGTTGTTTCTGTGCAATGTGTGTGCAGTGTATGCGCAATGTGTGTGTGAGTGCAAAGTTCGCGCACGCGCATGTATGTGTTGTTTTCGCGCATGTGTGTGCAATGTGTGCGCCCCGTGTGAGTTGTAAATATTAAATTGATTTCACTAAGGCTAAATTTGACATTCGGTATCCAAAATCTAGCAATTGGTTTGTCATTTTTGTACTTGTTGATATTACTTTCTATTAATTTGAAATAGTTTAGTTTGCTATATTGTCTCATTGATATAATGCAAATTGTGAAATCACTATTATGGCATTTTGTAAATGATGTTCAACTGCAAAATGGGTCAAAATTTGTGGTTTATTCTACGGTAAATCCTACTTGAGTTATATGACATTTTTCATCATTTGTTGATTGAAAAAAAAAGAGAATAAACTATTGTATGTTATTAGTAACAAATTGTTTTCTTGCAGATACCATCTAGAAGCTCACCAATAGGTTTATTAAATGATGTGGCAGCTCAAACTACTTATTCGGCACAACAAGCCCAAAACAATGCCGCAATGGTTGAATCTTCACTTCCATTCAGGTAAACATTATTAGATGATATAATGTAAAGTAAAATATGAGCTATAATATATAAATATAATGTTTAACTAGTTAGTATGATGTTTTGATGTATGTATAGATATTCTAATTGTTAAAGTTAACCTTTTTATTTATTTAAAACTAAGTTATTTTATATTTTATCACTTAGATCTATTGGAACTCAAGGAAGATCATATTCCATTGGCAATCCAAGTAGTTCTAATGCCCCCTCGACATCATCATTGAAGGTATGAATTTTATATATTAATCCATTTTCATGGAAATATACAATTAGTAGAAGAAAATCTAAGATATTCAAGTATATCTTCTACATTTTTTTTTCAAATCATAGTTAAATACGTACTGGATATCACTTTGTAATAGAATTTTAATTAATTCGTCTCAGATCCCATATATAGTAAAACAATATCACACAAAAAACTTCCTCGAAATAATATTTTTCCATTACATTTTTGTGCTACGTTCATACTTTATCTCATCGGTGCATGCAATAAATACATTTATTTTGCAGAGGAAAGCGCCTCTAGACGATACAACTCCAAATCACCAAAGATGGAATTCTTTTGGTCGAGGTCTTCACAGATACAATAGTTCAAGCAACTATAATGGAGGAAGGTATAATTTATAATTAATAATATATACTTGCTCAATTTTCATATTAAATTAATTAATTTTTTAATAAAATAAAATTAAATTCTAGGTATACATTGTATGACAAGAGGTACGAGGATGTCGGCCTTCCTGTGGACCCACATTTGCGCATCTTCATCGCAACAAATGGATATGGTAAATTTTAATTTTTTTTTTCTCTATCACTTGAAAAATCAATAATTTTAGTATTTTACAAGAAAATATGATGCTCTATATTTCTACCTCTACTTATATAAAGTTAATATATTTTTTAGGAAACGGAGAGCCATCAACGAGGAGAAGAGACTGATTGTTGGAAGGTGTTTTATTTGTGTTGTTGTTTACTAACAATCATAGTGCAGAAATCCTCTAAAAAAAACATACAATCATAGTGAAATGAGCTGGAAAATGGAACTGATTTTGTAGAGGGTAATGAAAATTAGTGGAACTCATTTATTGTTTTTTTTTTAATGTTGTTCTTCTTTTAGATTTCGAGCGATAATAAGATATATTAAAAATTAAAATTTCGATTGATTCGATTTCAACCATATAACTTTGTTCAACCAGAAACCAAACTAACTAAATTTTGATTTTTGCATGTATTAACAAATGTAATGGACAAAAGCTTTTGCACTGATGAATGTATTGTGCATATATTGTGCAAATACATAGAAAATTACAAGTATTCTTATAACTTCTATAGGTAGATACAATACAAAAGTGACACTTTAATTATAAAAATAGAAATGGAAAATGATAGTAGTATCAAACTTTTCTGACTAATCCATCATGTCCACCTCATATATACATTAATTTAAATTGCACAAACAAATTAAGAATCTTGAAACTAACACAATTCGATCGGATCCAAATAAACACTCTCTTATTTTTAATTATTTGGGCTCATGAAAGTGATGGACCTTCTTACAATGAAAAGTTATGGGCCTTTTTATGTTTAATTATGAGGGCGTTTGCTCAGTGTAGCACAAAATGTTGAAAAATATATAATATTTCAATTCATTTAATATTTTAAATTAATTCAGATTATGTTAATTAATCCACAATGAATACTTTAACATAAGTTCAAAATAATATTAATAGGCTGTCCATTGTGGTAAAATATAAGGTAAGTACTTCCAGATATTTACAACCTTATTTTCATGGGCATATATAGAAATAAAATTCAAATATTTAATTAAATACTTTTGTACATATTCATGGATGCCCATAATACCGAGAGGATTGCACTAACGGCACCGTCAAAAAATTATTAATTGTAACTTTTCAATTAAACTTTTACCTAATCCGGGTTGTGAAAGAATCTCTATTTAAATCATTAAGTGAAAATAAAAGTTTAATTCATTTTGTTGTGGAAAAGTGAAGACTGCAACCCCTTGGCGAAAAGCAGTTCTCATTTAAATATATGATTGTTTTGATAAACAAATCATTACTATTTGAAGATTTGAAGAGCTTTAAATCGACATTTAGTTGCTTACAAATACAAAGGTATTGGTTGATTTCAGTTTGACTAATTATTTTGCTAATTTATGTTAAGTTTACTCAAATGATCAAATATCAAGTTTTGTGGTTGATGAGATCGATCATTGATGCACATTTTGAAATCTTAGGTAGATCCGATGTTGATTATTACGTAATTTTTATGTCTAATATTTTCGAACATGTGGATTTATTAATTAATTAATGTTTATTGTGTTCCGGTGTCAGGTAGTAATTTGATGAATTATTGTCGCTCTGGGTACAAGCTCGAATCTAGCACAACCGGACTTTAATAAATATATTTATTTATGATATTTAATCGGGATGTGTATGTTTAATTACAAGAAGACATGTACCTTTACTTGAAATTGATTTGTTTATTTACTGATGAGTTTTTTTACAAGAATTCTGAAGTTAAATAATTTCGAGCAGGTTTATTTATTTTCCACATTTGCTATTAATATTATTGCTTAAAATTCAAAAAGTGCAGTGTAGCGCAAAATGTCATAGAAATACAAAATATATTTCTAATTGTATAATATTTTAGATTAACTCAGTTATGTTAATTCACAACGTATGCTATAAGTTCAAAATAACATTAACAAGCTGTCCATTTTGGTCAAATATAAAGTAAGTACTTCCAGATATTTACACCCTTATTTTCAAGGGAATATATAGAAATTACATTTTCAAATCTGCATTTAAATGATTTTGCATGTATTATGGATGCTAATGCACAGAGGATTACACTACTGGCACCGTGAAAAAATTATTAATTATATATAAGTTTTCAATTTTAGTTTGACCTAATCCGCGTTGTGCTTCAATCTCTATATATATTAGTCATTCAATGAAAGGTAAAAGTAAATTCATTTTTGTGCAAATTAAAGTGAAGACTACAATCCCTTGTTGCAACTTAGTTCACATTTAGATATATTCTTGTTTTGTGATCAAATTCATTACTACTTGCAAAATTGAAGAGTTTTAAATCAATCGACCAACATTTATTATATATATGGTTGCTTTCAAATACAAAGGTATTGGTTGATTTCAGTTTGCTTGTTGTGCTAATTTGTGCTAACTTTATTCAAATCTCAGTTCATGCGTTTGATGAAGTCATAAATGCTCATCTTGAAATTTAACACAAAATTATAACACATGTTAGAAGTAGAACTATCCGACTTCAGTAAATACATATCATATTTATAATATTTTATCTGTATTTATGTTTATTTTCAAAAATCACAAGAAGAATGTATTTTGCAATTTAAAAGAATCAGTTAATGTTTTATAATTTATTGAAATTAATTACTAAAATAATAACGATGTTGTTTGTTTTAAAAATTTTTATTTTTTTCATCTTTTGAGTTATATTGCACTGTTTTTTATATTTTTCAACATTGATTATTGCTTAAAATTCAAATGTTGGACATAATATCTAATTTATGTGTATGCTTTAATTAATCTTTTTTTTTTCCTTTCAGATTTAAATAATGGAGCAAGGATCATCATCATCAAATCAAAGGAGGCATACATTCACCGATGAACTGCATGCAATTGTGAATTCTTCTTCCCAAGATTTCTCTGTTGAAAGAGGACAAAAGTACAAGTAAATTATGTATATAGTATTCATATTAGATGCATATGTTTATATATTATCCATACGTCTAACTATTTAATTAAATAATATTGTAGCATCCCTGAAACAAGTGAATATCGAACTCCAAATTTTGAGGGTGCACTGCATTTTTCACAAAGCCAACAAACACAACAAATTGGACAATCATTTTCAAGAGGTCCATTGCAGGTGATTTTTATATATGAGTTTATGTATTTCAATTTAAGAAATCAAAAAATGTTTGTTGTTAATTTGTTTGTATTGTGTTGTCGTGTTGATACGATAAGAGTGATTAATGAATATTATTTTTTATGAGAAGGGGGAGATGTCACAATTTAATGGAGCAAATGTGGATGATCCTACAGCCTATTCGCATGGTAATTTGCAATCACGTGATCAACAATTGTAAGTGCTATTTGCTCATAATCCATACATTGTCATTGTCTCAATATGTGATCTGTATTTGATTTTGAAATAGATATCAAGCGAGTCAGTCATTTGAGAGCAATAATCCAATGATGGCTAGTGAAGAGGCACAATATGATGAGATGCTGAAATTATATCATCCACCATCATCAAATATGCCCCCACAATTTCCTCTGTTACCATCTTCATTTGCAAATCGAGGGGTGCAAATTGGATCCTCACAAACTTTGGTAAGATATATATGCATAATAATAATATGTATAATTTTGAAATTCGAGTTGAATATAAAGCAGAGATCTCGTTAAAACCTCTCAAAGTAGAAAAATAAGATATGAAGGTGAAAAGGATCGCGATTTCGCGGGAAATGGCGCAATTGGGTGCAATGTGTGTGCAGCGTTCGCGCATAATATGCGCGCGCGGGTGTATGCTTGCACATGCGCGTATTATGTGCATTAATTGTGTGCGTGTGTGCAGTGTTTGTGCTGCACTATGCGCACTATGCGCCTGTATGTTTTTAAATATTAATTTTATACTTCACTAAGGGCAAATAATTTGATATTTAACATTCAAATGGTTACTATTTTGCTATTTTTGTACTTCGGATATTATTATTTTTTTTAGTTTGAAATAGTCTAATTTGCTAGTGTTATATTAACCCATAGATGTAAAGCAACATTTGAAATTATTATTATCAATCCAACTTTTTTATATACTGTATCTTTTTCCATCATGTGTTATTGTATGTTATATTAATTAACCCATAGATGTAAACCAACATTTGAAATTATTGTTATCAAATCCAACTTTTTTTATATCCCTTTTTTATCATGTGTTATTGTTTGTTACTACTAATTAACAAGTTGTCTATTTCCTAAAAAAAATTATTAATTTATAGAACTTGTTTTTGCACATATATAATTCATGCAGGTACCATTTGAGAGCTCGATGACTGGCCTATTAAATGGTGTCGCAACTCAAAATACTTATTCTGCACCACAAGCGCATAACAATGTCGCGACGGTTGAATCGTCACTTCCATTTAGGTAACCCTATAATTTACAAATATATAATTAGATAAATCAAACATAATATTACTATTAGCAATCGATGCTATGACAATAATTATATGTCATATTTGTGTGTAAATAGTAGTGACTGCTAAAGTGTGAAGAAAATTAATTTTGCATTTTCTTATTATAAACTTAAATATTTTTTATGTTTTACTTAGATTGAATGGAACTCAAGGAATTGCATATCCCACTTTTCAACCTAGCTTCGATTTGGGCATTGGCAATCCAAGTAGTTCTAACGGTCTCTCAACATTGAAGGTATGAATTTTATAAATTAATTTTTCATTAAAAATATATAATTAGCTAGTAGAAGAAAAATTAAGTTGTTCAATTATTTCTAATAATTTTTTTTCCCTTTTTTATGAAATCCTCGTTTAAGCATTCAAAGTGTTGTTTTTTCCATTAAAATGCTGCACCTTTTGTGTTACGTTCATATTTTATTTCACGAGTACTATAATAAATACATTTATTTTGCAGAGGAAAGCGCCTCAAGACGATACAACTCCAAATCACCAAAGGTTGAATTCTCGAGGCCTTCATAGATACAGTAGTTCAAGCAGCAGCTATAACGGGGAAAGGTAAGATTTATAATTCGAATTAATATTTACTTTCTAAATTTTCATATTAAATTAATTTCTTAATAAAATGAAAATGAAATTTTAGGTATACATTATATGACAAGAGATATGAGGATGTCGGCCTTCCCGTGGACCCACATTTGCGCATCTTCATTGCAACAAATGGAAATGGTAAAATTTCAAATTTTTTTATATCACTTGAAAAATAATAATATTAATATTTTACAAGAAAATTTTATGCTCTGTATATACTTTACTTATATAAAGTTTTTATATATTTTCAGGAAATGGAGAATTATCATCGAGGAAAAGAGACTAATTATTGGATATTTGGAAGGTGTTTGCCTGAGATTGTGGTTTACTAACAAACTAAGTTAATTTGCTTGTGTTTATGTAATGTTTAGAGACATCTGCATTTTTGTATTTCCTGTTTTAATCTAGGGAAAACCTCAGTTTTAAAATCTTGTGATTTTCAATTTATTAGCTTCCCTCATCTTGTATACTTCTCAATTCTCACGTGTGGACTATAACCTTTTTTTTATGGGGACTATATTTTTAAAATTTTGAGTTTTTAAATTTTGAGTTCGAGATCCTGATAAGATAATAAATAATTTTCCTATAGTAATAATTTGGTGATGGCTACTGCACAAATATTTTCACAAAAGTGCGATAATTTGACGGTTTTATAAGAATAATTTTCTTTTTAATTTTTTTCTGTGGGGGCTTAAGCCCCCTTTATCCATTTGGGTTCAATACTTTTGATTTTTAATTATATATATAAGTTATATTAATGCATTTATAATCAAAGCAAGAACTCCAAACACTGTCCCAAATCATGAAAAATCATAGGAAAAAATTGAACAAATTAATTAACAACATAGATTTGGAACAATGGCTCACATTTATACAATTTCTTGCTTATGCCAATAAATTTTGGCCTCTACATTGTTACAATTCACAAAACATTTGGATCAACTTTCGTCGATAAAATCGGAACAAGATGAGCCGAGACGAGACAGGCGACTCAGGTGGAGCCATTGCCAGAAAACTCAATGCAGCTACGGCGTCTGCAATCATTGCCTGATTATAAACTTTTCAATTTTTTTTTACCTAATGTGCGATGTGCTTCAATCTCTATATATATATTAGTCATTCAATGAAAGGTAAAAGTGAATTCATTTTTGTGCAAATTAAAGTGAAGACTACAATACCTTGGTGCAAATTAGTTCACATTTAGATATACTACTGATCAAATTCATTACTACTTGCATAATTGAAGAGTTTTAAATCAATCGACCAACATTTATTATATATAGTTTCTTTCAAATACAAAGGTATTGGTTGATTTCGGTTTGCTTGTTGTGCTAATTTGTGCTAACTTTAATCAATCTCAGTTTGTGTGTTTGATGAGGTCATTGATGCTTATTTTGAAATTTAACACAAAATTATAACATATGTATTGAACTACCCGCCGACTTCAATAGATACATCATATTTATAATATTTAATATGTATTTATGTTTATTTTCAAATATCACAAGAAGATATGTATTTTACAATTGAAAAGAATTAGTTAATATTTTAGAATTTATTGAAATTAATTACTAAAATAATAACGATGTTGTTTGTTTTAGAATGTTTATTTTTTTTTTCATCTTTTGAGTTATATTGCACAATGTTTTTTATATTTTTCAACACTAATTATTGCTTAATATTCAAATGTTGGACATAATATCTAATTTATGTGTATGCTTTAATCTTTTTTTTCCAGATTTAAATAATGGATCGAGCAAGGATCATCATCATCAAAATCGCCATCAAATCAAAGGAGGCATACATTCACCGATGAACTGTGTGCGATTGTGAATTCTTCTTCACAAGATTTATCTGTTGAAAGAGGACAAAAATGCAAGTAAATTATTTATATATTATTCGTATTAGACACATATGTATATATCATTATTTATATACCATTCATACGTCTAACTATTTAATTAATTAATATTGCAACATCCTTGAAACAAGTGAATATCGAACTCCAACTTTTGAGGGTACACAACAAATTGGACAATCATTTTCAAGAGGTCCATTACATGTGATTTTAGTATATGGATTATGTATTTGATTTTTAGAAATAAATATAATTGGCGGTTGTTTGTATTATTATCGTGTCGATATGATGAAGGTGATGAAATTATTTTATTATTATTATTTATGGGAAGGGGGAGATGTTGTCAAAAAATGGAGCAAATGTGGATGTTCGTACAACCTATTCTCATGGTAATTTGCAATTACGTGATCAACAATTATTAGTATTATTTTCATCATAATTCATAGGTTGTTTGAGTTTATTGTCTCAATATGTGAACTACATTTGATTTTGAAATAATATCAAGCGAGTCAGTCATTTGAGAGCAATAATCCAACGATGGCTAGTGAAGAGGCACAATATGATGAGATGTTGAATATATATCATCCACCATTATCAAATATGCCAACACAATTTCCTTTGTTACCATCTTCATTTGCAAATCAAGGGGTACAAATTGGATCCTCACAAACTTTGGTAAGATATATTTGCATAATATAACATGTTTATTTTTTAAATTAAAGATGAATATAAAGCAGAGATCTCGTTAAAACCTCTCAAAGTAGAAAAATAAGATATGAAGGTGAAAATGATCGCGATTTCGCGGAAAATGGCGCAATTTTTGTGCAATGTGTGTGCAGTGTTCGCGCATAATATGCGCGCGCGTGTATGCTCGCGCATGCGCGTATTCTGTGCATTATGTGTGTGCGCGTGTGCAGTATGCGCGTGTGTTTTTAAATATTAATTTTACTTCACTAAAGCAAATATTGATATTTAACATTCAAATGGTTACTATTTTGCTATTTTTGTACTTGTGGATATATTTTTTTTTTCCAGTTTGAAATAGCCCAATTTGCTAGTGTTATATTAACCCATAGATGTAAAGCATGAAATTATTGTTATCAATCCAACTTTTTTTTATATTCCCTTTTTCATCATGTGTTATTGCATGTTACTGCTAACAAGTCGTCTATTTCCTTAAAACATTGTTAATTTATAGAACTTGTTTTTGCACATATATAATTCTCGCAGGTACCATTTGAGAGCTCGATGACTGGTCTATTAAATGATATCGCAGCTCAAAATACTTATTCTGCACCACAAGTGCATAACAATGCCACGGCGGTTGAATCTTCACTTCCATTTAGGTAACCCTATAATCTACAAATAAATAATTAGATAAATCGAACTTAATCTATTAGCAATTGATGCTATGACAAAGTAATTATATGTAGTAGTAGTGATTTGTTAAAGTGCGAAGAAAATTAGTTTTGCATTTTCTTATTATAAACTTTAAATTTTTATGTTATACTTAGATTGAATGGAACTCAAGGAATTGTATATCCCACTGCACAACCTAGCCTTGATTTGGGCATTGGCAATCCAAGTAGTTCTAGCGGCCTCTCAACATTGAAGGTTTGAATTTTATAAATTATATATTTTTCATTAAAAATATATAATCAGTAGAAGAAAACTCAAGTTGTTTAAGTATTTCTTCTACTTCTTATTTTATTTTATCAAATTAATCATCGTTTAAGCATGAATTCAATTGATTATTTTAATTGATCATTATGAAAGAAATACGTATTGAATATGAGTTTGGATTAGAAATTTTGATCTGTCCATGCAATGAGTCGGTCTCATACAAAACTTCCCCATAATATTATTGTGTTACTTTCATATTTTATTTCATCAGTACTATAGTAAATACATTTTAATTTGCAGAGGAAAGTGCCTCAAGACGATACAACTTCAAATCACCGAAGGTTGAATTCTTTTGGTTGAGGCCTTCATAGATACAGTAGTTCAAGCAGCAGCTACAATGGAGGAAGGTAAAATTTATAATACTAATATTTACTTGATCAATTTCCATAATAATTTAATTAATTTCTTAATAAATCGAATATGAAATTTTAGGTATACATTGTATGACTAGATATGAGGATGTCGGTCTTCCTGTGGACCCTCATTTGCGCATCTTCATTGCAACAAATGGAAATGGTAAATTTTCATTATTTTTTCCTCCATCACTTGAAAAATAATACTATTATTAATATTTAAAAGAAAATATCTACTTTTACTTATATAAAGTTAATATATTTTTCAGGAAATGGAAAGTCATCATCGAGAAAAAGAGACTGAGTGCTGGAAGGTGTTTGTTTGAAGTTGTGGTTAATTTACTAACAAACTAAGTTAATTTGCTTGTGTTTATGTAATGTTTAGAGACATCTGCATTTTTGTATTTCTTGTTTTAGTTTAGGGAAAACATCAGTTATAAAATGTTGTATATTTTAGTTTCAATTTTCAATTTTATTAGCTTTACCTAATCGTCGAAAAAGTTTCAATTTTTCAAGCTTCCCTAATTAATTTTATTATTTCTCGATTCTCAGGTGCGGGTGAGAATTATTTTTTTGACGGGGACTAATTTTTTTAAATTTTGATTTCGAGATTCTAAGAAGATATTTTTCCATGCCATAATAAAGATTTTCATAAAGTAAGATAATTATTTGACGATTTTATAAAATAATTTTCTTTTTAACTTTTTTTTCCGTGGGGGCTTAAGCCCCCTTGAGGCCATTTGGGTTCGTCACTGTTGATTCTTATATATAACATTAACAATGCATTTATGATCAAAGCAAGAACTCCAAACACTGTCCCAAATCATGAAAAATCATAGGAAAAAATTGAACAAAACAACATATTTGGAACAATGGCTCATATTTATACAATTTCTTGCTTATGCCAATAAATGTTGGCCTCGATCTACATTGTTACAAAACATTTGGATCAACTTTCGTTGACAACATCGGAACAAGATGAGCCGGGACAGGCGACTCGGGAGGAGCCATAGCCAGAAAGCTCAATGCAGCCACGGCGTCCGCGATCATAGGCCGTACGGCTGGCTCCTCCTGAAGGCACATCGATGCCACCCCGATTGCCTGATTCAAGCTTGTTAGAGGGTACTCGTTTCCCAGATGTGGATCCGCCATCTCAGGGAACCTCTTCGGGTTCCTGAGAAACGGTTTAACCTAGCAAACATCGCCGAAAAGTAGTTACAAAGTTAGTTGACAATAGAGGTGCCAAATCCCCGATTGGGCCAGCCCGGTCCAAGTCCACGAGATCATAAAATAAATTAGAGGTAAGTATTCAGATTTACGTTTGAATTTTTTTCTAAAACTGAAACGAATTGCATTTTGATTTTTTCCAAAAAAAAAGCAAATACAACCAAAATGAATAATTCAAAATTTCAGAATCAAAATAAAACCTAACTGGAAAAAGAAAAAAAAACAGAAACAATTATTTTATAATCGGAATAAAATTATATAAATAAAATAAATACTATATATATAGATAAGATTTCGATTTTGAAAAAGTCTCAATTTTTGAAGAAAAAAATCCGCATCGAGCAAAAAAATCCAGAAAAACGAACTTAATTCAATATTTTCGGTTGGTTCAATTGGGTTATTCAATTCTGAATATTTTGCTCACCCCTATAATAAATTGAACTAGTCCTGGCTCGAGCCTACCAGGCCATGGGAGAAATAGGGCCGAGCCCAAATACCCCATTTTTTTTAGTCTATCAAACCATAGACCAACCCAATCAAAAAATCGGGTCGGACCATTTTTGACAACTCTAATTAATAGTTAACAATCTCCACTTTAATAGTAGTTTTACTCACCCAATTTGCTAGAGCTTGCTCCTCCGGAGGCCTCTGGCTGTCGAAGGCTCTCCGCCCCGTGATCAGCTCGAGCAGGACAACCCCGAAGCTATAGACATCAGCCTTCACCGTGACCACACCGTGCATCTCGTACTCGGGTGCACAATACCCATAAGACGCGACCATCCTCGGTGACACGTTGGGGTTGCTCCCGCCCTGCAGAAGCTTGGCCAGCCCGTACTCGGACAGCTTCGGGGTGTTCGTCGGGTCCAGCAAGATGTTCGAGGCCTTCAAGTCGCGGTATATGATGGGCGGGTCGGCCTTCTCGTGTAGAAACTCCAACCCTTGAGCTATACCGTAGGCGATCTTCATCCTCGCCGGCCAGCTTAACGGCTTTCGATCAGCTGTAATATCTGCAGGAATATTCGAAAAATGTCTCCTCTTAATTGACTATTATCTTAAAGGGTTATTGGCCCGTAAATTACTGAAATTGCATCAAATTCTGGTTTTACATATCGGCTTTAAAATTCGCCAGTAAATGACTGATTTTCTTTTTCCTCATTTTGTAACCAATCAGGATTTCCCTTGCTCGTGCAACACGTTTTATTAGTGTTCTATGTCAACATTGCTCGAGTCGGAATCATGATCAGTAGCGAAATGAGAAAAAATTGATAGTTCATTAATTTATTTGCGGATTTTAAAGCTGGTATACGAAATCAGAATTTGAAGAAAGTTCGGTAATTTAAAGGCCAATATCCCTACCTAAAATAAATATCAGGATTAACCGAATTTAATAGAACTTGGCACATAAGGGCTCTAATTAACTAGAGAATAAATAGGCACTCAAAACAAGTATATGTTCGAGCATCATTAGTCAACTCCATCAATTTTAATGAATTTTAATCTCAACAATAATTGAATAGATTCGATTTCTAACAAATATGAAACATGTAAATAAAATGACAAGTTACAATGAGAGGGAGTTACCAAATAGATGATGTTCCAAAGAACCAGATGGTAAGTATTCATAGACTAGAAGCCTTTGATCTCCATCAGCACAATATCCAATTATAGTTATCAGATTTGGGTGATGAAGCTGACTTAATTTTATTATTTCTGCTTGAAAATCTTTGCTCCCTTGTGTTCCAGTTCTGTCTAGCTGCCTAACAGCCATAACCTGTTGAGAAATAGCATGTTTATTAGACAAAGATTCGGTGAAAACGGTTCGATTTATTTGATTTCGGGCCGCCCCATTAAAAGAGGCTCGTTCCAGAGAAACAATTAATTTCGCCTTAAAAAAGTGACTCAAATCTAGTGGGCCATGCCACTTTAGAAACAAAACTAGATTTTGCCATTCGTGCGATGCACGAAACTATTTTAGTTAATTTAAAATAGAAAAATAATCATAACTATAATT
>JAYJMF010000034.1:2955502-2971911 GCA_036873715.1 Salvia sclarea | reverse complement strand
TTATAAATAGGAGTTATTTTTATGTATTTTGGGAGTTGAATTGATTAATGAAAAGTTAGGGTTTATTTCCCCTTCTTTTGTGTTCTTCCGGTATTCGTAGAGAATCAATGGATTTTCACTCTATCTATGTTTGCTTTCGATATTCTTTGAATCAACGAAGGTATTCGTTTATTATATCTTCACGATTCTCGCTGCATCAGTATTCTATCTTCTTAAACTTCTATTGCTCAATACAATTTTCCAGTTTTGTAAAATAGGACATCGTCTATATAGTATTTATTGCTTCAATGGTGACTTTACATATTATATTAATTGTAAATCTAAATGTAAAAACTATAAGAAAATGAATGACCTTCTCTCTTGCCAATATTTTTCTCGTTTGGTCAAAACTCAAATATTTATCAATATAAATTAGAGGCATTATTCATCATGTTTTGGCCGCTCGGAAAGCTCTAAGCTTACTCACTTAACACGCAAAAATGCAGGTTAAAAATGCTATAAATGACAAGATAATCTGATAATGTCAACTTTTTCTGACCCAACAAATCATTTGGCATTAAGTTGACGAGTTTTAATTAATGGGCCGGCCAAACAAAATAAAGAAATGAAAACAACGTCACTTGATCGTGAAAGGGATTTAATGAACTAATTTTTCTTTTATAAGGATAGAAATGTCAATCGGGCAACTCATCGGGTTTCGGGTCAACCCTATCGGGTTGTCGGGTTATTCGGTGTGGACTATTCGTGTTAAGTTTTTTTCGGGCTAAAATTTATCGACCCTAACCCTAACCCGTTCGGACTAGCCCATCGGGCTGGACATTTTACCAAAAATTATTTAATATATATTTCTTTTATTATATTTGACTTGGATCATGTTACATTTAGAGTTGTGCCATTTGATTTGGTTTGTTTTCAAAAAAATGAATTAATTTTATTTTGAAAAAATATTAAATCTAGTGGGTCTTACTACTTTCAGCGACTTTATTAATAATATTGCGAAAAATAAATGATGGACGTAAGGAGTATAAGTAACTTAAAGACTATCCCCTTATAACAAATAAATAATCATACATATACAATTAAAATTGTAAAGTATATTATTGGGTAGATTATTGTTTTGTGACAAAATTATGGTACCTAGCGCTTAATGAAAAGTGAGTTTCAATTTCTAGATAATGTCGTTATTTTTAATTCTTTTTAAATCTCCAGCCCATCGGGCCTACCCGCAACCCGTTCGGACTAGCCCATATAACCCGCGGGTTAATCGGTCCAGCCCATGAAACCCGCTTTAATTTCGGGTCGTAAAAATCCAGCCCTAACCCGCTATATTTTTCGAATTATTCGGGTCAAACCGTCGGGTTCGGATTGAATTGACATCCCTAACCGGGACCAATCTAGTTATATTGATAGTCTACACCGACACTTTTTCCTTTTTCGTTTGACAAATTGCTTAACCAATCGAATCAATAAGCGACTCAGGTTTATAAAAATTATGGAATATCCCCTTGACTTACTTCCACCTTAAAAGTATTTAATTTAATTCCCACTCCCGTTATATAAAGAAGATAGAAAATTGATGATAAATATGAATGCCAAGTGGGCGGCTACAAATAGAAATGGGAAAAGAAGCCACGCTTGTAATTGTAGTGTTGTTGAGTATCTGCTTTGCTGCCGTTCTTAACAGATCAAGTGTGGATGAGTCGTCTCTTGTATCGATGAAAGCTCACATAAAATCCGAGGATAGCTCTTTCTGCAGTTGGATCGGCATCATCTGTGGCAAGAACCATCCGCATAGAGTAACTGCATGCCATCAACCTTCCTAATATGGAAACTGTTCAAACTTTTCTACACCTAAAGTTGCTCGCAATAGAACGATGTCATTCTAGTATGATAAGCTAACCCAAGTCGTATTCTCAAGGAAGGCTAAGCACGGCTAAATCTACGTCGCACACAAAAAGCAATAAAATCCTAAACACTCTAATCTTGGTTTGGGTCTATCGTCACCTTTAACTACTGATTAATTTAGGCGTAACTAAATGAAATACTTAAATTATATAGGCAAAATCGAATCATATTAATCTAACGAAAGCAAATAAATTAACTAGGCGATGAAAGAAAATATAATCTAGGGTTCTAACAAGTTCCACCTGGGTTTCACAATTCTTAAGGAGCTCTCTTTGAGTGCCAAATATTTGACAGGTACGGTTCTTCATAACCTGTCTCTAATATACTTAATTTCAACTTTAATATTCATGTCGATTGTGCGAAAAGCTTTGTTTTGTTGATTTCTTCTGATAATCCGTCTGGAATGACTGCTGGGATTATTGTGGTTTGTTTGACTCTGTTCATCACTACTTCTTTTTTAAGCCAATGTTGAAAAATTACTTCTTCATATTAGTTTGAAACATCCCTTTCAATTTAATGCATTGTCATTCTCTAAAAAACAACAGATTCTTCCCCCGGGATTTACAGGAAGGTTTCCAACATATATTGGCAATTTCTCCAAGTTGGAGGTAATCGATATCAACAATAACAGTTTTTATGGGACAATTGTATCGGAAATGGGACAACTCTCCAATTTGAGAATATTAAATCTTCAAGCAAACAACCTTAGTGGTGAAGTACCACAAGCTATCTTCAACATCTCCATGCTACATTTCCTTTCCCTTAGAGAGAACGACTTATCCGGCACTCTTCCATTTTCTATTGGCAGTGGCCTTCCAAACATCGAGCACATTTTTTTGGGCAATATCGAGAGGAGGTTCGATCTTCGAGCTAATCGATTCTATGGAGAGATTCCAAATTCAATCACAAATCTTTCAAAGCTCACCACACTCGATCTTTCTTATAACTCTTTCACTCATGTACCATTAAATCTTGGGAGTCTGCAACAACTACAAATGCTCAACTTGGAAGCAAATCAGTTGATGAATAACTTGTCCGGCCGTCCCCGGACAGGACTTCCTCTCTTCGTTGACAGCTTGCAAAAATCTCAGGTCCATACAGATTTCGTTAAATCCTATAACTGGTGTTCTCCCAAAATCCTTGGGATCGAGTAACCTGTCTTCGTCTCTTGAAACCTTGAGAGCTTCCTCTTGCAGATTGTCATATCCAATCCCTCATGAGATAGGTAACTTAAGCAGCATGTTGTGGTTAAACCTAGGCTATAACCACTTCACTGGCGTTATTCCTGCGATGTTGGGAGGTTTAAGAAGCTTGAGGAATTTGGAAATCAACGGGAATAGGTTCCAAGGCTCATCTCCCCTGCCTTGTGCAATCGAAATCATCTCTATTCGTTGAATGTAGCAACGAACAGTCTCTCTGGACAACTACCGAGCTGTCTAGGAAACCTTCCGTTATTGAGACAAATCTATATGTCACACAATGAATTCAATTCCGAGATTGCATCATTTTTATGGTTTAATAAGGGTGCTAGCAATGTGAAGAACTTAGTAGCATTGGATCTGTCGTGGAATCAGCTCTTTAGGGAGATCCCGAGCATCATTTCACAGCTCGAGAATCTAGTTATACTGTCATTGTCAAGAAACAAACTGGAAGGCCCCATGGTCGAATCATTTTCTCTTCTAAAGGATTTGCGACACCTGGATTTGTCCCACAACAATCTCTCTGGTTCCATTCCCAAGTCTTTGGAGAAACTCCCACGTCTTAATTACTTTGATGTGTCGTTCAATGCACTGAGAGGTGAAATTTCAGAGGGTGTTTCGCCAACTTTACAACCGAGTTTTTTATTGGTAATAAAGATATGTGCGGAGCACCCCAATTCCAAGTGAAGAAATGCAAACCTTTAAGCAAGAAGAAACGGTTGTCATATTTATCAGTTTTGATAGTTCTGGTTATTGGCCTTGTTCTCATTCTGGTAAGAACAATCACCCGTGCTAGGAAGCCTTTTCTCTCTGGAGATGTCCCCTCTAACTTCAACAAGTATAGGGGGATTACATACAATGAAATCCTTCACGCCACAGGCAACTTTGACGAAGAGAACTTGATTGCAAGAGGTGGCATTAGCTCAGTTTGTTTAGGAAGATTCTCTGATGAGAAGGTTTATGCTGTCAAAGTTTTTGCTTTAGATGTACAAGGCGCATTGAGGAGCTTGTACACAGAGTCACATATATGGAGCTCGGTGCGCCATATGAATCTTCTGAGCGTTCAAACTTGCTGCTTTCGAATTGATTTTGGTGCGTTGGTGATGGCATATATGCCCAATGGTGACCTAGAAAAATGGCTCTACTCTGCCAATTGCTCCTTGAACTTGTTTGAGATATTGGGGGATCATGAAAGATGTAGCGTGCGCGGTGGAGTATTTACATGATCACCATGTATCTACCATCATCCACTGTGACTTGAACCCCAAGAACATTCTCTTGGACGAAGACATGGTCGCCCATGTTGGCGACTTTGGCGTCGCCAAGCTATTGAAGGAAGGAGAGAGATTGCTGTGTTCGAAGGCTTTGGGTACCATTGGATACATTGCACCAGGTAAGATATTTTCTTGTATTTTCAATATCAAAACTTCATTAACTAATTACTTTCTTTTTCAAAGTATGGGTCAGAGGGGTTGATATCGAGGGCGGTGGATGTTTATAGCTATGGGATTCTGCTGATTGAAACACTGTCGAGACGAAAGCCGACAGATGAGATGTTTTCAGGGGAGTTAACCTTGAGGAGATGGGTGATGGAATCGTTGACCGGTTTTGTAAGAGACGTTGTTGAAAATGAGGCAGCGAATATGGTTAGTGATGAAAATCGAGTCACGGTTGAGAGTTTGGCTCGCATCGGCTGTTGTATTAGCTCTACAATGCTCAACGAATTTGGCCGAGGAAAGGCCTAGCATGAAATATGTGGTAGCCAAGATCACATGGATCTATTCAAACTTCAAGAATCTTGTGGAATCCTTTCTAGCTTGATTTTCAACCCAAACAAGTTTGTTGCTTCATTTCTCTACAAATTTCTATAGGGATGTCACGTTGGCTTTATACTCTTTGATGTTTATATATGTACGTGTTTGTATTACTAATTAAAGTTTTCATAAAAAAAAAAGGTTAAAAGGCTGAAAGATTACTAGCTATATTCTAATCTAATCGAATCAAGCTACTAATAAGTACTCTCTCCATTATGGATTAAGGTTGAACATAAGTAAATAATAACCGTTTTTATTATATTTGTGAGTGTTGCATCTTGGTGCAGCATAGAAACAATGATTTCATTTTAATTTTCTTTAAGATAGGAAAAAATTATGTTTAAGCATACCTGGATACATGTAACTAAAATCGTCTATCAACAAGAATACCAACTTTTTTTTTTTATCGGATAAAGTTAGTTGTTAGTAGCTAGTTCACCAAGCACCAAACACTCCTAGATTATTTCACCAAGCCTCCTTATAACTCCAAATTTATTCCCAAAAAGAATCGAACCCGGGTCTTCCACTAAGGGAGGAACGCGGTGGCCAGTGGGCTAAGCCCCCTGATTAAGGATTCAAAAAAAAAAAAAACAGCTTATTCATTTTTTCATAATAAACTTGATGTAAAGGATTACAAAGATTTTTCAAGTGTGATTTACCTGTCTTATATGTTTTGCAAATATGACAAAGGAGCATGAATTTATCTAGGGAACACAAGAATTAGTGGTCGCAGATTCTCGCGAACAAAAAGTAATATTGAAAAAGAAAAAGAAGAACATAAAAAAATATCTATTTGATAACATGATAACTCGATCGTACTTTGCAAACAAGGTAATTAACAACCTTCATAACCTTTGGCATAAGATTGCTGCATTGCATGGGAAAGAGTTTAGTCACGAGCTCCCAAATATTAGTCCACTCTAGTATTATTTTTTACTGAACATAAAATATGTATGTTACTGAGCACAAAAATGCATAAAAATGAAAACTTGAACGAACAATTAGAACGTGGGTTTTAAAATTCTACAATTATTTTGAATTCCAAAAGTCACCCACTATTTTGATGATTATAGAATTGAAACACATTAGAGAATCGAGATAAGTTGATAAATTTTATAGCTTAAGTCATTAAGATAAAATTGAAGAAAGCGAAAAAAAAGCAGAATAGAAAACGATGTTAATCGTTATCTAGAATGGAGATTATACCAATCTAATCTAATCTAAAAATAAAAGTAAAATACAACCAGACTTCCTTAATCAACAAACTACAGTCAACTCTTTGAGTCAACACGTATTGGTTTTCACAGTCAGCGGTCACCCACTCCTCCAACTCCATTATACTAATCTATACTGTATTAATTAAATAATCAAAATTCAAATTATTTGACTTGAGATATCACGTGCAAAATTAATGGCAACATTCAAAATGCGTTGTCTAGCCAACCACGTTATACATTATTCCTTTTACCTTTTTCATATCTTTATTCTCATTCCAATCATAAATTTCACTCCCTATAACATCATAAATAAAATCTCTATCATTTACACTAAGCTTTTTTTTTTCTCTCTCGACATCAAGAGTAAAAGTTATAGTACTACTATTTTTAGTATTTTCATACCAAACCAGAAGACCTATTTTATTTTAAAAGCAGTCAATAAAGACTTAATCCATGTTACCTAAAAAAGGGGCTTAACCCGTGTTACTATGCTTGGTGATATGATTCATATGAATAAAATAATTTTGACGTATATGACACACACACACACCAATTATACTAGTAATATTTAACTAATCCAGTCGTTATATTTTACAATAACTATTCTCATATCATATTGGTGATTCATTATATTCAAATTGTTCCTAAACAAACATTATTATGTTTTTCTCTCTGCTATCTTCTAATTTTTATTTGTATAGTTGTGATCACCGGTCATCGTCTTCTAATATGAAAGAGAAAGAGAAATCAAACTGCAATTATTTTATTTTATAAAATAATTGTGTTAGATAACCTGATGTTTGATGAGCTAAGATTCTTAGACTACATTCCCATCTTATTACATATATACAATTATGCAATTATTTTAATATATTCGAATTCGACCACGAGATTCCCTTTTAAGTTTTTACGACTGCAATGCAAGTACAAAAAAGATCAACTTATGAAAATTGAAAACTCAAAATATTCATTTGTCTAATAAAAAACAAAAGGCAAAATAAAAACAAAAAGTGGATATAATATAAAGAGAAAAAGAAGAGGAAATTTCCCGTTGTAAACTTTCCAAAAGCTGCAGCAGGCACCAACAACACCTGTTCAAAAAGCCACTCTTCCAACACCAAAACCCAAAGCGACGTCGTTACGCGCTCCCGCCGGCGGAATCAGCCATGGCGCTCGTCGAGGAGAGATCCTCGTCCTCCGATGGCAAAGTCTGGGGCCTTTTCAAGCTCCCTTTTCGAAATTCGCATCACTCGACGTCGTCCTCCGCGAATTTCGCTCATTATCAGCAGAATTACGGCCACGGAAACGGCAACGGCCAGTTACCGGCGGAGGGATCAGCTGCGCAGGCCACCTCAGTGTCCTCAGTTGCCAGATCGCTGCTGCCCGCACGGCGTCGTTTGAAGCTCGATCCCTCTAATAAGCTCTATTTCCCCTGTATGCACGAGCTCCTCTCTCTAATTTGCTTGATATTTGCTTTTTTTTTTTGGATAGTGTGTGTATTAGTTGCTGATTGTGTTTGATTGTTACGTTTTGCTTGCTCAATTGATTGGTTGATGGTAATTTTACTGGTGAAAGTTTACCTTTTCTCCCCTAGTTTGATTGAGCTTGATCTGCGACGGGTGGTTTCGGATTTCTGGTTGAATTGGTTTGGATGGTTGATGTAATCGAAAATTTGGTTTTGTGGAGGATTATTGATTTCTTGATAGGTAGAGTTCTGAGGAAAATTGGCAAAATTTGTCATCTTGCTTTAGTTGAAAGTCTTTGTGAACACATTTCTTGGAGGATTTTTCTATTAGATAAAATAGCAAATCAGTTGCTGTAAAATATAAATTTTGTAATTTTACTGTAAGGCTTCTTCTCCAGAAGTTGTACATTTGACCTTAGAGTTCTGAAATTTTAGTTGCCCTAGAACTTAAATTTTAATGATGCTGAGGAGATTGTTAATTTTCGTGCCTTGAGAGGAGATTGATCTTCAATGATAACTGCATACTTTTGGAACACCAAATACAACTTGCTAACTGTCTTGACGATTGTAAGATAAGGCTCGCTTGAACAAACTTTTTGGTTCACTTCATTTCTTCTTTTTCGTCTTTCCACACTCTGTCAATGCTTTAATATTTTACTTGCCAGGCTCTATGTGAGCACGGGTTTGGACATGCGTGGAAATACCTATTTCTGAATATCAGCTTTTATTATGTTAATTCATAGTATTATTTAGTTTTGCAAGTCCGCGCAAGCTGGAAGTAGACAAATTGGTTGAACTCAAGGTTGTCGTATATGCATCGACTTACTTAATTTTTTTATCTTCCTGCAGATGAACCTGGTAAGCAAGTCCGTAGTGCTATCAGAATAAAAAATAC
Source organism: Salvia sclarea (assembly GCA_036873715.1). Lineage (NCBI taxonomy): Eukaryota > Viridiplantae > Streptophyta > Magnoliopsida > Lamiales > Lamiaceae > Salvia > Salvia sclarea. The sequence goes on along the minus strand of JAYJMF010000034.1, from coordinate 2,963,416 downwards.
AAGCAAGTCTCATGTAGCTTTCAAGGTATGCCGAGTTGCATTTTCTTTAAGCTGTATATTGGACTATCGTAGATTGGTTTCAAATGCACTTCAATTTGACATTTATATCTATTCTCTTTTTGATAAATGTATATGATTGATGTTACTTAGTTCCAAACGACTGCACCGAAAAGCTGTTTCATGCGTCCTCCTGGGGCAATTCTTGCTCCTGGCGAGAGTATCATAGCTACTGGTAACCGATTGTCTTGATTCGTACATGAATTTTGTGTTCCAAAATTTTGCTTTTGGTTTAAATTGTTTCCTTTTATCCTTCTTGGTATGTCAGTATTCAAGTTTGTCGAGCCTCCAGAGAACAATGAGAAGCCAATGGATCAGAAAAGCACGGTGAAGTTCAAAATCATGAGCCTAAAAGTGAAAGGGCCAACCGACTACATACCTGAATTGGCACGTCTCGTTCTTATTGTATTCCAAATCAATATATTGTTTCCTAAGTTTGTTATGCACATTTCAAGTATTGCTATACTTATCTCGGATGAAGCTGCTAATTTTAGACAATCTCAGTATCACTAAAAGAATATAGTGCTAACATTCACGCTGCACCATGCCCTATGGTGGATGCTAGTTATCGAGGTCAAACAATTTATAGAGTTACCTATAAAATAATGTCGTGTTTGTTTCTATGTGACACATTCTCATCTCTTCCATATTCCCTTGAATCAGTTTGATGAGCAAAAGGATGAAGTGGCTGTGGAGCAGATACTTAGGGTTGTTTTTCTAGATGCAGAGCGTCCTAGCCCTGTAAGTGGAGATTTCACAACTTCTTTATCTGCACGTAGTTCTTATAGAAATACCCACAGCTGATCCATGTGTTTTGATCTTTGAAGGCGCTAGACAAATTAAAGCGCCAGCTGGCTGAAGCTGAGGCTGAACTCGAGGCTCGCAAGAAGCCTTCAGAAGACACGGGCCCTAAGTTTATCGGAGAAGGGCTTGTCATCGATGAATGGGTAAGCCATCCAACCTTCAAATTTTTTCATGTTAAGCTCTGACATCTCGGGTTGGTGTTCATCCTCTTCTGCGTCGACATTTTGCAGAAAGAAAGAAGAGAGAGATACTTGGCTCGGCAACAAGTGGAAGGGGTCGACTCCATATGAGTGGAGCTTCTCTTGAGAGTGTCTGCACTATGGTTTGATGAATGTATTTAAATTAAGTTTGATGGATATTTGAAATTGTGGACTTTTTTTTTTTTTTTTTTTTTTCTGTCAACATGAGTTGTCAGTTGTATCTGTGACATGTTGTACTGATTATTGGCTTAATTATCGCCATATGCACCTGTAGATATCTTATTTCTTCTTCTTTAAATGAGAGAAACCATTACCCTGACCTGAGTGTGCTCTCCTTTCTATCTGATATGCTAAAGAGATGCAATTCTTGTTTCTTGAAGTATTGCAGTTTGCAAGATGTGGATTAACTGTGAAATTGACTTTTTAATTCCTTATATATTCTTTTCCTTCTTTTTTTCCTGAAAGGAAATAAAATCCTAAAAATTTGTATATCGATAACAAAAATCGATACTTTTAACTACTAGTTTATAGTAATTTGTTTTGGTGTGTGAATAGATTTTATTGAAGCAGAGCAAAAAATACAGAGAATTTGGGAAAAGTCCGTACAAAAGCAAGTAGCTAAAAAGGGAAAGAGCGCACTCAGCCCAAATTTAGCTATTGAATCAGTAGAAGATGTGATTTGATGATGAAGAACCAAAGATTCACAAGTTAAGATAAACTAAGGGCAACTATGCATACTTGGGGCAAATTGAATGCAAACAAGCAAGTCATATATTTTTAATGTAGCAATGGTTTAGATTGGGTTAAATAAATTGAAGGCAATTGGATTAATGATGGAAAGTGTAACAAAACAATATTTGTATGGGCTGTACATGATGAAGTGCATCTGAGGAATGAGGCTGAAGGGTCACCAAAACATAATTGATAATTTGGTTTGGTAATATATGAGTTGATGTCTGCTTTGAAGGTAATACAACCCATTCGAAAGAATGGAATAGAGGGGAGGTTAGGTGGCATGTGAATGTGAAGAAGCCATAATATAATATTCATTGTTGCAACTCTCAGGAAGAAGAAGATGATGACGATGCATCTTTGTTTCCGATATATAGGTATAATTAATGACTAATGCCATCACATATTAATTCCGCCTTTTCTCATCACTATTTTCTTCTTCTTTTTTCTTGAGATGATGAGACTAATCAGAGTTTGTCATTCTGGAACTTATAATCCTAATCTCAACTGCACTGCGATTTTCGTTGAGCTCAAACAATATGTTTTTATCTTATTATTTCTTTGTTTTAATTGTGTTTTCTATTACGCCATTGTGTTTTCAGAATTTGAAGGGTGTATTCAATTTAATGGTTTTTGGGAGAATTATACCACTTGTTATTATTACTATAAATTTTTAGTACCAACTGGGTTCACACTATTTAAATTCATTATGATGACAAAGTGCATCCTGTTGGTAAGACGCTTTCCCTCCAATCGAGAGGTTGGGGGTTCGAGTCACCCTAGAGTAGAGTAGTGTGTGAGTGTGTTTTTTTTTTCTTTGGGTGTAATAATTTTTTTTTAAAAAAAAAACTATTTAAATTCATTATAATAATTACAATGGAAATTATTATGAAAATAAAAAATTATAATAATATAATGAATCATAATCAGCATTTATTACTAAAATCAATATTTTTAAAATATATACCCTTATTATGGATTTGTCAATCCTAATAATTAATACTTAATTAATAAATTAAAATTAAATACTAAAAATAATTATGTATTTAATCCTAACTAATAAGTGCATGGTTAATTCAAAATATAAGAAATTAAAATTGGAGTGGAAAATGAAAAATAAATTGTAAAAAAATAGGAAACGGTACACAACGAAACACCATAAATAAATTAAATAATGTATTTATGTATTACGAATTCATCACTGATTTAAGTATGAAAGATTATGTGGTAGTAGTATATTTGTTCTGAAGTCTGAACTTGACTTTGAACTGGTTTCTTATTGGATTGAATAGCCGATGTGATCCTTCCTAGTCCCAATCCTAACCGACCATCCAAATTCTTTATTGGGCCTCAGCTTTTTAGCCCAACTAAATTTAATCTAATGGTTGAGTTTCTTACACGATATTCCTTCGTGAAATTAAATGGATTTCATTTCAGAAATCTAATTATTTATATGGGACAACAATAATTGAAAAACGAAGTTCAATATTCACGCCTTAGGACGATCACGATAACAATTACGTTGGATGCATGAACAATTTTATGTGATTTAAAAATCACAGGTTTCGAAAAAACTGTGAGCATAGGAACGTGGATAATTAAATAAGAACTAGTAATAAAAAAGTGCATCCCAAATTTAAAATCATACACAAAGTTTAGAGTCAAAGTTCCAAAGATCTAAAAGTGGACCTCTTCTTTTTAGTTGAGGAAATTTGTGAGTGCATCAATGAATTCTAAATTAACTATTTGGATTCAGCCGGTTGTGTTTGTCTTATCGCTAGGTGTTCTTGATAAAATAATAGTAATTGTCATTATTATTGAGTATTTTCATCTCTCCATTTTATACACTATTGAGTTAATTTTTTTTCTTCAAAATATACTGTACAAAACTTTTAACATTACAATATACACATTAATCGTCCATTACACGGTAGATATATATACTAATTCATTCTAAAATTGAAGTACAATCAGTATGTCATTTGAAATTATTAAAAGACGCAAGCTTGCTTCAGCTAGACACATCTTGGAATCAATTCTTGATTTTATTGCTTTTATGGAGATGAAAGGTCGAATATATTATATTCTTCATTATTGTATCAAGCAGTGACGCCAACAAAGTAGTGAGACAAAGATGATGTCTGCATTTTTACCAAACTATACATTATCTCAAATCAAAATATCATCTTCGGAAAGATTAATTTATTTAAAAATGAGAATAGATTCATTAGACGACCAATTCAAATCTAGGCTATGTTAGAAATGTAGTACTTGCCGAGCGTATTACAATGAAATAGAAATGTAGAAGATGAGATTTATACGGAAATAACACAGAATTGAAATAACAACGAAACAACAAAACCGTATAAACTAATGCCGAGTCGAGAAAGGCCTCTATCCGCAAGATGAGATACGCTCCGGTAGTGCTCTCGGTTCTGACGTATCGTCTCCAAAGATAAAACGGCAACGTCTCGTAGGTAGCAGCACCGCAAACCAAATGAGCTCCGACGAACTGAAACGAGACGAGGACAGAGCTTCGACTAGAATGCTATGTATGCAGAGAGAGTGAGCTTGTGAATGCAGATTCGTATGTGTGTTTGATGCAAATGACATGCAGCCTATTTATAGGCACAACCCACACATGAGGAGCCTGTTGGAGTCAACACAACTTCAATTAATACTGTCATTCATGCAGCCATTCATGCTGCAGAGGGGTGAACGTCCTCCACGTGCACGTACGAACCCAACGGAATTGGGCTCCGTCGACCAGGTCCAGGTCCAGGTCCAGGGGCCGGGACCGGGGCCGGGGCCATGGCCATGGCCCCGCGCGTGTGTGTGCGTGTGGGCTTAACAACCCTGTGCACATAATTATATCATGTATAAATGATCTCACTTATATAGTTGATTAATAACTACACATTAAGATTCAGAATAGAAAGGAAACGAAAAAAACAGACATTTGAAGGACCATTTCTTACACCCCCACGACTTTTGTGATTGTGCAAACCAAAATTTTATCTACCAAGATTTGCTTCAAAACATAAGCATCACATATTTAGTTTCGAGCAATTTGTATACCAATATCACATGTTTTATCTGAATATATTTGGAGTGTTTTAGTTAAAATTGATTCGAAACAAGTAGATGATGCCTATCTGAACGTTAAAATCGAGCAAACATAGGACATTGATAAGAGCTTAAACAAGTGTAATATTTGGTGTCGGATTCACAATTACTGTTATAAGGTGTTTCGATAAGCAGATTAACAAGAGAGCAAGATGTACAGGCTTAAGCTTCCAAGTTCAAATTCTATTTTTAATTTTCATGTATAGGATTTTTTTCTTACTTTTTGTATTTTAGAAGAAATTCATTCATATGGAGATCTAATAAATTTTTTTTTTTTGCTGAAAACCATTTGCCTTGTACTAGCTCGTTACATGTTAGTAGTACGTGATCACGAGTACGTATACTATTTACCAGATATATATCTTGCTTTTAAAGCATATGAATTCCAAATATAATCGCTTTAAAAACAAAGATTTCTGATTTCAACAAGTTAGATATTTAGAAACAAATAAACATAAAAATATTTCCATCTAAAAATAATGATAAAAGTAGTTACATATTTCTATTAGTAGGGCTTACAAAATGAATGAAATGGTAAAGCGCAAGAGATGGCACATAAGTTCCATTATTAAGTTATACGTGTTCTTACTTTACTTGTACCGTACATTGTAATTTATATTCTTAAAAATTACCATTCCCCTTCCCTCAACTAACTTGAAACAATTTCTTTGAAGACGAGATCTCAAGAAAATTAAAAAATAATATAAAATGGTGATAGAAACTAATACTCCCCCCGACACACCGAAGTTATTACGTTTCTTTTGGACACGGAATTTTAGGAGAGTTATAAATTAGTATAAAGTGATGATAAAAATATATATTATTTAAAATTGGGTAAGTAATAACGATGTTTTAAAAAGAAAACGTAACAATTTTGTTGGGACGTCCCGAAAAGGACAACGTAACAACTTCGGTGGGACAGATGGATTATATATGACTCCCCCATCCACCAAAAATGTGCATAAACAATTGGCACTATTGCGTCGGTTATAATGAATTATAATTAGTGTAAAGTTAGTGGAGAAGGAGTCCTACAATTATAAGGGTAATTGTACATAAAGTAGTGGGTATAGCAAGTTTATTTTGTAAATGTGGGTAGTACAAAAGGAAAAGTTAGGAGGATTGCGTGGGATCCATGTCCATAAAAGGAAAGTGCACATTTTTCGTGGACGGCCCAAAGGGAAATATGTGCATGTTTTTGTGGACGAAGGGAGTATTTAAAGGTGTGTGAGTAATATAGGTATCTTAACAAGAAAATGACTCAAGTTTATTGGGATGACTTGAAAAGGAATATGGTTCAAACTAGTTAAGACAGAGGGATAATCGTGGAGAGATTTCTACATAATTTTTGCTTGTTGGTTGGATACTTTGAAGGTATGTGTCGTCCTTGTTTTATAGAAGGATCTAGAATGTAGTCGTTGGAAGGAAACTCTGATATGAATCCTTCAAATATTTCCTTTGAAGTTTCTGTTGAGCCTAGGACGTCGCTGTCGGCAGTTTGAACTTGTGTTCATGCATGGAAGGGCTGAATATGCAGGTCTGCGGCGTGTTGCAGAGGTTTCCCGTAGAGATGAGGACGTAGTCTTGTACGATGAACAATAGGATAGCTCCTTTGTCTTCTACGCATGCCGATGTGGAATATCGGGTTATACTTTTTTAGTTAAAATGCTCGTCCGTATCTTCGGCATCAGTATCCTTCTTCTTCGGAACTTTTGTGCTGGTCAACGCAAGACATTAGTCTTCATCTCATTTGTCAGTCTCTTCAGTATTTTTAGTCTTCAGTCTTATTCGAATCCTTCAGCCTTAGTTTAGGTAATGAAAATACATTGCTTCTTAAGATGTAAGCGATTCTAGACTGATTATAGCTTCATCAGTGTTTAGCATCAATACATTGAGATCATTGGTTTTGGGATCAATTCAAAACTATATATATCAGTATCCTAATTTTCCAACAACACCCCTAAATACATAATTCCAACACTGAGTCAAATAGTATATGCTGAATAATTTTTGTTATAGTGTCCAACTTGATGAGCTAGACCGAACGGACTAGGGTTAGGGTCGAAAATTTTAGCCCGATTAACTTGGCAATAAGATAGGATTGACCAAAAATCGGACGAGTTGGTCCAATTGATATTCCTATTCACAACACGAGCATGATTGAATTTCATTTTATTTGCCTAAGCATGTAATTTTACGTGTGTGCGCATTATCACAATTGAAAATTTCTATCAGATTATTTTATAAAATAAGTGCTTATTAAAAAATTATTCAATTAAGGAAACAATAACGAATTCTAAAAAAGAAAACTATTAATTAGATAGGGAATGGCGACGGAATCGGTTTCCATCGTTAAACAGTTTAACAACGAATAGCGACAAAATAATTTTTAGATTTTTAATTCATTCACGACGAAATAGCAACGGAATATTATTTAGATTTTTTAATTTTTAATTGTTTTAAGTTCCATCGTTAAATAATTAAAAAATGTTTTTTATTTTCTTATAGATTCCATCGTTAAATACGTCGTCAATTATTTAATTATTTTTAATTTGTAATTATGTTAAATTTTCGTCGTTAATTACTTAATTAATTTTTATTTTTAATTATTTTAAATTCTGTAGTTAATCCGTTGTGAATGCATCGCTAATTTTTGTTGTCCTACATCAAAGATGTAGTAGATGTTTGCTCGACTGAGTATCTATAAATATTGGAGCACCAAAATTTAAAAATAATTAAGTAATATTATATTTAATCAAATCATTAATTAGAAAAGTAATTATAGAAATGAACTAAAATTAAAATAAAATGAAAAATTAAAAAAATTTCAAAAACCAAAATATCTTTAAAAATAAATAATATATTTTAAAAATAAATAAATTCCGTCAGTATTCCGTCGTTACTTAGCGATGGAATATTGTAGTACCCCGAATTTCTTAAGTTGAGATTAAGGCTTAAGAGCTGAGATTAGGGCTTGAGAGAAGTGATTAAGGGC
>JAYJMF010000034.1:2928674-2953343 GCA_036873715.1 Salvia sclarea | reverse complement strand
AATTATCGAAGCCGAAGGCGGAGCCGTTTGTTGTTTGCCGCCCCCCTATTATTGTTGCCACTCTCATTATTTATACAATAATTGGACCGGGACTAACGTTAGGCCGGCCTAACGTAAATGTGTCTCTATTAACATTCGGTTTCAGAATGTGCATGCAAAATCAAAGTTGGTGGAGCTTTAACAAATTTAAACAAGTTCCAAAACACATTAACCTCCTCAATAGAATCTCTCTGGAGACGAACACATCAACACACATCATCATCATCATCATTGTCGTCGTCGTCGTCATCATCATCATCATCGTCGTCGTCATCGTCATCAGACTCATCACTGACGAAGAGAGACATTCTATTCAGAGGTGCCGAAAAAGAGGTTTAAAAATAAAAACCATAACAAAAAAGAAAACTTAAATTACACAATAAAGTTCCAAAAAGAAAAGTAAAATAGAATCATGTCATAACATTTCTTTTCTATTCTTCATGTTCTATAATTGAAATGATTGTTTGTTAAGTATACAAAATAATCCATTATATATCTCTAAATTTATTTTCATAATCAAGGTATCTAGCTCAATGTACTCCTTTTCTTTTCCTTTGGTCAGTGTACTCTTACTCTACATGTTTGCGATAACAGTTTCATTCTAGATAAGTAAATAGGGACATCTAGTATAAATAGAAAGATTAGCATAAGTATAATATCAAGAATCCATCTATTTATAATTATTTAAATAAACTATAGTTTCACATAGATTGAGAGCTCCACAAAAATCTAATTTTAGAAAAGCTCGAAATCTTTTCAACAATCATCCTTTTCTACTAGCCATGTAGAGGAAGCTTTCTTTTACCAAATAAATTAAATATCTCCAATTTAGTCAGTGAAGTGTTATCGAAAGATTAATGTCTCCATATCACATCCACATCCACAAAAATATATCATCAATTTAGTTTTCCAAGTCATTCAAAATTCGAATAACTTATTTTCTTTTAAAAAGAAAATTACGAAAATACCCCTGCATTTTTTGGAAACTAGGCGCCCTTCCGGAAACTAGACATACACGGGCAACAGAGCAAACACATAAAAGAGAGGTTGTGAGTTAACATAAAGAAAAGGAGAAAGAACATTGAAGCTCCTAAACTTTTTTAAGGCATAAAACTAACACTTCAACTATTTGTTATCCTATTTAACCCCCTTACCAGCTCTAAAAAATTATGATGCCATGAAATCACATTTAGAGGTTAGCACCAATCAAAATCTAATAAATGTCATGTATATAGGTAGAACTTAGAAGGGATACTAAAGTACCTCATCAGATTAAAAATTTCCGTATCTGGATGGATTAGCATTGTAGACAAATTGAAGGGTGTTGTTTCCAACTTCTTCTTGTTCCTTTTGTATCAGTTCAGCTGACTTCACTAGAGACTTTCTCATGCTGCCCTCAACCTCGATCAGTTCAAGCGTTGAAATGTCTCCAACCTCCTCTGGAATCTTTTTGAGATCCCAACAAGAATGAAGCAGTAGGCGTTTGAGCCTGGGGAAATGGCTACTTTCAGTTTTCCAATTCTCCAACCTAGCGCATTTTATTGAAAGAATTTCCAACTTTGGAAATGCTCCTTCGGTTGTTTCCCATGTGCCACCTTCACAAGTACAACCTCTTAGTTTAAGCACTTGCAGATTTGGGAATGCAACGAGGACATCGCCCCAAGGAAGACTCAAATCGCTCAAAGTCAACTTTTTCAGCTGTTTAGGATAAGTAATCTTATACTGCTTTGGCCGAGATTCAATCCGACGACCAGCCCATATTACCAAAGTCTCGAGTCTGTGCAGATGTACCAGATCATTCAACCAAGCTGCTCCTTCACGATGATGACCAAACGAACAATCAATCTTCAACTTTTTTAGGTTTGGGAGTCTTTTCAAAATCCTATCTGTACAACAAGAATGGCTCACAAAGGAAAGTGTTTGTAGGCTTTCTAGAGAAGAAGTTGTTTCTTTTGGATCCTCAAATTCAATTGTATCGTGAAACCGAACATGTCTTAATTTTGGAGTACACCAACTCAACCGAAGATTACTAACCACTCCAACAAAGAATTGGTCTCGTGTTTCATAATCAAGTATTAAGGTTTCCAGATTTTTAAGCATCGATAGGCCTCTAGGAATAGTTCTCATATGCTTAATAGCAAGGTACCTTAAATGAAACAACTTGCTTAGTTGATGCAGTGATGGTGAGGATTCCACATCAGCAGGTTCCGGGTCCAACACCCTCAGCAGCCTCACACTCTTGACAAATTCCAGCTTCACTAAATGATATTTCGAGCATCTGATGGAATGGATGGTTGAATCATCGTCACTTGAAATGTATCTCAAGTATGATGAATCAACACTTATGCGCCGCTGATTTCTTATGCTTTCTATAAAACGCTCCTTTTCAATATCCCTATCCATCAGATTCAAGAAAAACTTACTTTCTTGCGCTTTTCTTATGCACAATTCTCGCATCGAATCATGGAGGCTGCAACTTTTGACTCTCCCATCCCATTTCCTCTTTGCGACCAAAACAAGATTTCTCTTCGCGAGCTCCTCTAAGCATCGTTCTGCTCCCTTTTCGAAGCTATCAGAGACAAATGGACATTTGACAAAGCCCTCGGCTACCCATAATTTGATGAGTTTCTTTACAAGGATCTCGTGATCTTCAGGAAAGGAACCCATGTATAAGAAACATGGCCTCAAATATTGAGGTAACTCTGTGTAACTTAAAGACAGTATCCCTTCAATCTGCTCTTGCTCTCCGGTTTTGACAGACTTCACCTTTTCCGCAATCCCCTGCCATGAAGCTGGATTTTTATCGACAGTGGTTATAAGTCCGGCAATCACCACAATGGCTAGGGGCAATCCTTTGCAGCTTCTTGCAATCTCCTTCCCAATGTTCTCTAATTCAGAAGGACAATCTTCATCTGCAAACACCTTCTGCTTGAACAAATCCCAACTATGATCTTTATTTAACAAGCCCATATGATAAAGCTTGCTTGAAGAGTCTGGATAAGAAGCCACATCAGACAACCTTGTGGTTAGTATGACACGACTTCCATTACGATCATCCGGAAATACATTCCGAACAACATCCCACGCTTCACTATTCCAAATATCATCCATCACAACTAAATATCTCCTTTCCTTTAAAATTTGGTACACCTTTTTGCCATCGATCGACAACTTGTCGTAATTGTCAGTGCTTTCTACCTTTCCATGTTTGTTGAACTTCTCCAAGGACTCCAAGAGGCTTGATAAAATTTTCTCTGAACTATAATCTTGTGATATTGTAACCCAAACATGAATTTCAAATTTCTCCACAATCAATGGATCATCAAAAACATTTCTGGCAAGAGTAGTTTTGCCGATGCCACCCATACCACAGATTGGAATGACTTGGCGTTTGACTGATTCTTCACAGAGCCGGTCCTTGAGGTTCCTCACATGATCTTCAAAACCAACTATGGAACTTGTGTGGATAGCTGGAGCAATTGATGAAGAACTAGGAGACGAAGAATCAGCACCTCGTTGAACTTGTTTGCTGCTGGAGCTATCCTTCATTTCCTTCACTTGTGCAGCAACCGAAGCAATCTTCTCCATTACTTTTTCCAGCTGGAGTTCGTGTTTTGCACTTCTATGGCACTCATCATCATCACCATCATCATCATGCAAACCAACTATATCATCAATTGGCGCAAGTTTAGATGATGAAGTGGCTGGACAGCTTTCATTCTTGATGGCCATCACCTCCTCCATGATCGAGTCAATTTCATTTCTTGTCTTGTTCAAGTGGTGTAAAAACAGGGTTTTAGAATTGAACCTGGCAAGCTCAGCTGGTAAAAATCTCGACTTGTCTCTATAATGAATGTGAGACTTCTCCCACTTGTAGAACTGATATATATCTCGAGATTCTTTTGCCACGACCGCAAACCGCCCTTTCAAACTGCTAGCTTTAGCTTCGTCCTGTAAATCACCACCCAGCTTCGCACGGATTTCACTCAGCTTCGGCCAAGTCTCCTTGATTGCTTTTTTCAGGTTGAGCATTTGATTTCCTCTGCAACGGGATTCAGAGTCATCATCGGACGGCAAGAAGACCTTTTCCAACACAAGATATTCTAGAATATCTTCTGCTGCATTTGCCAGCTCGCTCATTTGCTCTTCCCAACTCTTGGATTCGTCTGGAAATTTTACCAAACTCTTGAATTTGTTGGGAAATTCTTCAAGAAACTCTCGAATGGGAGTAACAAACTCGAGGAGAGATATAACTTTTTGTTTCTCTTCAACAGAGATGGAAAATTGGTTGAGATTCAGGAACCGGTCTATGGTGTTTTCAAGGGAGACAAGAGCAGCATAAGCCATCTCAGATTATGCTGAGGAGCAAGTTTATGATTTTGTTTTACTTTTTGGGAAGATCAGATGAAGAAAGATTAACAACTGGCGATGGTGTTCAGCTATCAAGAAGATGATCGAGAACTAAGAAAGAAAGAGAGGATGATCTTCAGCTATTCAAGAAGATAATCGATAGAAAGGAAGAACAGCCATGGTGTTTAGCCGTCAGGAAGATAATCAAAATAAAGAAACGAATGCTATGGTGTTTAGCTATCAAAAAGATAATCTAAAGAAAGAAAGAAGAAAGGCGATGGTGTTCAGCCATCGACAAGATAATCGAAAGAAAGAAAGGAAAGGCGATGGTGTTTAGCTATTCAAGAAGATAATCGAAAGAAAGAAAGAAGAAAGGCGATGGTGTTCAGCCATCGACAAGATAATCGAAAGAAAGAAAGAAAGAAAGAAAGGTGATGGTGTTTAGCTATCAAGAAGATAATCGAAAGAAAGAAAGAAAGAAAGGCGATGGTGTTCGGCCATCGACAAGATAATCGAAAGAAAGAAAGAAAGAAAGGTGATGGTGTTTAGCTATTCAAGAAGATAATCGAAAGAAAGAAAGAAAGAAAGGCGATGGTGTTCAGCTATTCAAGAATATAATCAAAAGAAAGAAAGAAAGAAAGAAAAGTGACGGCATAGTGTTCAGCTATGAAGAAGATAATCGAAAATTAAGAAAGAAAGGCGATAGCATGGTGGTCAGCTATCAAGAAGATAATCGAGAATTAAGAAAGAAAGAAAGAAAGAATGGCGATGTTGTTAAGCTATCAAGAAGATAATTGAAAATCAAGTAAAAGAAAGTGAAAAAGAAAATCTGTGTAAAAATGGTCTACTTTGTATCAATCAACATATCATTATAATCGTGGGTCACCCACAAAAGAAAATAAGAGAAAAAGTTGATATGAAGATATGAATTAGTGCGGGGTAGAATAAGACAATTTATTACCTTTCTTTTTAAAAGGAAACTCAAAGATAATTGTACATCTATCATTCATAAATTTATATTCCAAATATGCATTATCAGAGTATTATTATGGCACTAACGACAGTGACTCACAAAAGTAGATTGTTTGGTAGCATTGTCATGGCCCATTAATGTCGTAAAAATCTCCAAACTTTTGGATTGAAGATCACATGGGTGGGATCCCTCTGTAAGAAATGGAGCATAACTTTATATTCCTTATCAATAATTCCACATTTGTCATTCATAAATTTAAGAATGACAGATAAATGTTGAGCTGGAAAGAAAAGCTATAGCTAGGATCAAGATGGATGGGATCCATAATCTCATCCATCCATTTACTAGTTGTGTTTAAATTAATACAAAATCTTACAACATAAAAATAGGAAAATCTGGTGGTTTCATAACATATAGCTCCAAATTTAAGAAAATAAAAATACAAACTTAGAAATATTAAAAGAAAAACTCATTAGTCTAATTTGTAGTTGAAACATAGGAGGAAGAACGAAATCGACATGATTTTTGTGCTGTAAAGCGCCCTTTTTTAATTGCGTGAATCTGCACTCCAACTTAGAAATATCTACTCGAGCTATTCTTAAATACTACTACTACTAATTTATCACTATATTATTTATATTATATGTTAATATAAAATTATAACCGTATCGCACGGTGGGCAAATACTAGTATCTCCTAAAGTATATTGCCTAATTGGCCTCAATTATTTGATCTAGTGGCCGACAAAATTAAAGCAAGGACCACTGATTACTGAAAAGAAAATCTGACAAAAAAAATACTGATAGCATGATGCTTTCGGAGCCATGTCTCGTTCTTCTTTATTTTTTCTTCTTATCCAGGACCACGAGGGTGTTTGTCTAATTTTATTTTAAAGAATTTATAATGTAATATTTTAAGGATATGTTCTCTTTGGTCGTAAATTTGTTACTCCTCTATCTAACTAGACTTGTCCTATATATATTCCACTTTTGCCGTCTCTCGCTGGACTTGTCCAATTTCCGTTTTAGGCTAAAAATTACACACAAAACATGTGTGACCCGTGTTGGCTACACCACCACATTCATATATCCATTTTATTTTCTTGATCCGCGTATAGAAGTAAATGAGATAAATTTAGATAAGGAGGGAGTATTAGAAAAAGTGGGATGGTTCTCCATTTTTCTATTACTTGTTCTATACCGTTGCGTTCTCTTGGATGGAAAATTATCATGTGAAGAAAAGTGATAAGAAAATATTTTGCCTTTAAATTTTTCCTTTTTTTCCATCTCATTGTCTAAAAAAAAGAATTTTACTCTTTCTTCCTTCTCCTTTTCACTCCAATGGAAGGATAATATTTTCTCTCCTTGCAAGTGGGATAATATTATCCTTCCATTTGAGTGAAAAGGAGGAGGAAGAAAGAGTATAACTCTTTTTTTTTAGAGAAGGAGATGGAAAAGAAGGAAAAATTTAAAAAACAAATATTATCTTTTCCCTCATTTTCCCATGATAATTTATCCATCAAAGAGAACGGAGCCTAAGATGAAAATAGTGAAAAGTATTATCACGCCAAACCCCAAGATAATATTATCAATAATTAGTATGAAAATTATAAGGAAAATAGCTGGCCAAGGGAAATTCTCAATCTTGACCGGGGGAAACTATTTACCCTAGAGAATATGTGTAAATGGTGGGAAAGAGTGGAAAATTATTTATTTTTAATCTTTTTCCTTCTATGGGATAAATTGACTAGATTGATAAGATAATTACCTTTCGAATCCTCTCTTTCCCAATTCATATTTACATCTTTTTTAAACCCTTAAGATGCATGCTCTATCACTATGAATTATTAGGTGATTAGCAGTGAAATAGCAAAAGGAGCATGCATATTTGTTCATAAAAGAATATGATATCTGATCCCTACTTCCAACAGCCAACACATCTATAGAGAGAAATAGAGAGAGAGATGGCGGATGCAGCAGTAGAATTCCTGCTCAATAACCTCACAAAGCTACTGATTGACCACAAGAATCTAATCACCAACGCCAGGAGCAATTTCGAGGAGCTCGTGAGGGATCTTAACGTCTTCCAAGCCTTTCTCAAGGACTCGGTGAAGAAGCGGAGAGAGGATGAGCAGACGAAAGCCGTGGTGCAGAACATTCGCGACGTCGTTTATGAGATGGAAGATGTTATCGACCTCTTTGTAACCAAGGCCATGGAGAAAGAAGCCAACAAAAACCCCTTCGTCAATTTATGGAAGGATCCATTCAATCTCCACGCCATCGGCCAAGAGCTCGTCGAGGTCAAAGCGAAGGTCGACCGAGCCAAGATCGACTTCGCCGGCATCAGAGTCGATCATGAAGACAAACCGGATAAACCTCAGGTCATCCCTCCCTCCCGACTCTTATCTCGTGTTTTCTTATATTCTCAGAGACATATACGATTCTCTATCCCATTCTTGGTGCATCACTCCATGTCCCACTTTCGATTTTATCTATTTTTCTCTTTAATTTTAATTTCTTGTGTTTTGAAATAATTTAAAAATTATGAACTAGAGTTCACCAATCCATTATCCATGTTAGGCTTTATAATTCATTTTGTATTTAATGTGTAATGTTTTAGTTTAAAAATGACTATTTTAATAGATTATTCTAAAATTATGGTACATAATATTTTTAAATTCCATTTTTAATAATAAATGTTAATTGTGGTTTATACCTTCCGTCTACAAACTATTTGCCATTTTCCATTTATGGTAACTTTTTAATCCACTTTTTCAATTCTCAATACACTTTTTTTGAAAAAAAAATTCTCAGTACATATTTTCAATTAAGTCAACAAAATTATTAAAACTCATAATGGTCAAAATGTGGCATATGGTTCATGGACAGAGGAAGTATTATATAATTATAAAATTTTATTTTATAGTAATTGTTATTAAAATAGTAAATTAATAATGGGGACACTGTGGGGCACACAAAACAATGGGACAAAGGATGTCATCCACCACAACACATTATATTATTTATTCCATACTAAATTAGTTTATTCGTCGTATTAATTTGGAAACCTACTTTACCAAAAAGTCAACAATCTCTAACTAACATACACACAATTTTTCGAAAAATGGGACTCTTTCTCCACTCATATTCACTTTATCACACTTTTTATTAAAACTTGTGCCACCTCTCTCTCCGCACACCTTTCAGGGACGGAGGGAGTATCTCTTATTGAAAAAATCCGAACAACTTGGGCTAGCTCGCGGGGAAAGTAGAAACCTAGCTGCCACCCAGCCTCCCATAAATGCAAGCTTACTAGGTTAAACTTGCATGCCATTCAATTGTAGGGTTATGGAGAACTAGATTATCCTTCAAAAAATTCGACTACCACGGCCTCTAACGATCTTTGCACTAACTAGCCCTTTCTCATCTCTCCCAATTTCCACGTTGCTTGACTACTCTCATCACCATGTCTCTAGGCTTACCCTCGTGATTGATTGGATGAGCCCGTCTAATCAGACACGCCCCAATCTTTCGTCTCACTCATTTTTATTGTTATGTACAATATATTTTCATCAATCATCTCTTTATTTGACTGACTTGAACATCTGAGATCCTTCTACGATACCTCATCAATCGATCTCCTAGGAGGGCTCTAAAGTGTTCTTTGGTCTAAGCTCGCTTGTGCTCCTAGGAGACCCTTCCATCAACATCCCAACAAATACCAAGTTCATGCCACAAACATACCTTAAATTCCTTTTCATATCTATGACAAAGGGCATGAACTCAGATGCTAAACATGATGGCAGGTTGACTTGTTGTAAGTAACAAAAGACTGCCAATTGAGGTCATGCACAAATTTGAGCCAACTTCTTCATCAACTTTGTTTCTACATATTTATTGAGTTGAGTTTATAGAGTCAGCATGTGTTTTGCCTGCTCCTTCCAAACTAAACCTTAATTTTTTGACCAGTTCTTTTGCATCTTTAAGAAATGAATGTCACATTTTGGTCTTTCTTTTACTTTGAGAAATGAATTTGTCTAGTGTTAAGGTTACAATATATCCAGCTTCTCTTTGAGTCTGTATCCTAAATAATTTGGAACAGAATTGGCCGTTAAGAGAGAGAGATGTGGTAGGCTTCGAAGACGTGATTGATGAACTAATACACAAACTAACTAGAGAAACTGGGTATGTCGTTTCTCTAACTGGTATGTTTGGCCTGGGAAAGACGACGGTGGCGAGGAAGATTTTCAATCATCCTGATATCATCTATGAGTTCCCGGTCCGTATATGGCTCCATATTTCTCAAGAGTTCTCAGAGAAGGATATCTTTCTAGCCATTCTCAAAGAGCTCACCGACATCACCCATGACATAAGTAATAAGGATGAGCTTGAATTACCCAGAATTGTTGCTGCTCGTCTCGAGAAAGTAACTTTCCTTATTGTGATGGATGATGTCTGGAGTCGAGCTGATTGGGACAGACTCCGTGTTGCTCTGCCAGAGAACTACAAGCAGGGTAAAATCTTGATCACCAGCCGTCACGAGGATGTTGGTACGTATGCCAGTTGCCCGAAACCTCCCCTGAGGTTGCGTTTCTTTACTCAAGAAGAAAGTTGGGAGCTGCTCCGGTTGGAGGCACTTCGTAGTCGAGACTGCCCCTCTGAATTGAATACTGTCGGTCAAATAATTGCAAGAGATTGTCATGGACTGCCACTATCAGTGGTAGTGATAGGTGGCATACTTGCCGCAAGGTATTCAGCCTCAATGAGTGCAATGAAAAGAGCGTGGAAAGACGTGTCCGAAAAGGTAAGAGAATATCTTATCGATAAAGACGTGTCCACAAATCCAGTGAACAAATTTATATCTTTGAGTTATGATAGACTACCTTACCACTTGCGCTCGTGCTTTCTCTACTTGGGGGTGTACCCTGAAGACTATGAGATTCCTGCGACGAGATTGATTCGCTTGTGGATTGGAGAAGGATTCATACAACAAAGCAGTGAAAGCTTGGAGAAAACGGCAGAGAAGTACTTGAACGATCTTATAAACAGGAACTTGGTCGCAATTGACAAGTTTAAGGCGGATGGTACAGTCAAAACATGCCGGATTCATGATACCTTGCGTGAATTTTGTCGATCTGAAGCTGGAGAACAGAATGAAAAATTGTTCCAAGAAATCAAGTTTAGCAACGGAGGTTTCGTGCCTCCAGTTTCTGATATACATAAGTGTCGTCGAGTTTCTGTTCATTCCAATTGCTTGGACTTTATCTCTTCAAAACCTGTAGGTCCTCATGTTCGCTCGTTCCTCTGTTTTACCAAAGATGGATTTATCTTGCCCCTGGAGCTCGTTTCAAAAATCCTTGGAGCTTTCAAATTGGTCAGAGTTTTAGATGTCCAACCAATCAAACTTGCCAAAATTACCAGTGACATGTACAAATTGGTTCATGCGAGGTACATTGCATTGTCCTTAATTGATATGTCATATCTTCCTCCAAAATTCGGCGAGTTTTGGAACATACAAACACTTATAATTGACACCACATCTCGCGAGCTTAATGTTAAAGCGGATATATGGAAATTAGCTCAGCTAAGGCATTTCAAGACAAATGCGTCGGCTACCTTGCCCACGCCAGGGAATAGCAAAAAAGGTGCAGAGCTTCAAACAATCGGGCACGTTTCAGTAGAGAGTTGCACAACCAAAATTTTTGGTGGGGCTTGCAATTTAAAGAAATTGGGGATTCGTGGGGACCTAGCTTCGTTTCTAGAAGGAAAGAAGGGATCTTTTGATACTGTTGAAAAAATGAAATATCTTGAAAAGTTGAAACTTGTGAATGATGTACATCCAAAGCCAGCTTCAAAAGGACAGTTAAGTTTCCTTCCTCAACCTTATCAGTTTCCAAAGACACTTGAAAGCCTTACGCTAGTCTCTACACACCTCAGTTGGGATCTTATGTATATCCTTGGGTTGCTGACAAACCTCAAGGTGCTCAAGCTAAAAAATAAGGCGTTTATGGGGGAAACTTGGGAAGCGGTTGATGGAGGTTTTCGATGTCTTGAATTCTTGCAAATCGAAGAGACTGATTTATCTATTTGGGAGGCTTCATCACATCATTTCCCAACACTTGAAGGCCTTGTGCTCAAGAAATGTGATAAGCTTCTCGGAATTCCAATTGCGCTGGCTAAGGTAGAAAGCCTCAAAAGGTTGGAGTTGTACTATTGCAAATCTGCAGCTGAATCTGCTGATAAAATTTATGCGGAGAAGAAGGGAAAACTGCCCGAAGGCGCAACATTCAAGTTCTCCATTTTTCCTTCTCCCAATGAATGATCAATCTTGACAGGTAACTTATCTTTCACATTCTAAGCTTCTTAATCATTTGGTTCTCACTATAACTTATATTAAAAAGTTTGATTTCTTTTTTCATGCCATGAACATTTTTTTCTTTCAATTTGGAAAACAAATGTTTTGCAAAAATCGTTCTTTGTGAATTTTTTACTTCTGTTTTGGGTTAAAATATGCATGTTACATTGTTCATTGTAGTTAGTTATTTTAGCCAACTCAAAACAAAAATAGTTCTGATAACATTTACCATATAGCCTAAATGTTGATATATGTTTGCAGGATTACGTACCTAGTTGTATGGCTTGCTTGAATAAATGCTGCCGTTTCTACTCGCAAAATGTTCCATCTCTTGGAGTAATCTACGTTGCGTAAAAGGCTGCACTTGGTTCTGTTCATTATCCTGAACTCTGCAAAATAATTCATTGTTGTTTAATTGTGTTGATCAGCAATGGTTTGTTTAATTCGGCGTGTAATGTACTACTATTGTGTGTACTCCGCATGGATCGAATAATCTATTTGTTACATTTTATTTGCTCACTTCTAGAAAAAAAATCTTCTTCTTTGAAAAGGACAATTATCATCCTATCATGAACAAGACCAAGGAGTAATGCAAAACACTCATTTTCAATTTCTGATGTTATCCCTTAAATCATTCTTTTTTTTCTTGTTAATTTAATTTGAGTTGCATAATCTTGTAATAATAAGTTCACTATATTGATTCCCAATTTTGGGAATCTCAAAAACTAATTAGAATCACAGCCAGCAAATCCAGTCTTCATGTTTCATATCATTCTATGATATTAAGTTACTAAATATAAGGCAGAAATATAGAGCTCTAACCTTTAACTTAGTAGGCAATTCCTCGAACACCTGTTGTGCACTCGCAGCCTTAACCCCCCACATTCTGGCATTTCCTCGAACACCTTGCCCTCGATCGGATTCGAACTCCCATTCTCATTAACCGGCATAAGCAGCCCAGCCTTGTGCTTAACATGATTCTCATAAATCATCCAACATCCTATGAGATGAATCCATAAAAACTCCAAAATTCTATGTTTCTTCTACTAACATGTAGTTTCATGCCACTTTTTAAACAGCTCAATTTTTTTTTTTTTGAAGGGTAAACAGCTTAATTTCATTGTTGCTCTTTAAGAGCGAAAATTTGGGCTCAGCTTATGTTCCAGCCCAGTTTTAAGCCCAGTCTATTTGGATTAAAATTTAAAATTTGTTTAGAAATTAGATTTTATTGGACTTTATTTTACCCCACTAGGAAGTCGGCCCAGTCCATTTGGAGGTAATCTTTGCTTGGCCCACTTTATTTGAGATTTTTAATTAATGATTATTTTGGAAAATAATTTTTCTTCTTTATGAAAAAATTGGGAGTAAAATTTGTTTTAGAACTAATTATAAAATCTAGTTATAATTTTTTTTTGCCATCAATTGTTTATTCTGATTGAGTTTTGATTGTTCCGAAAAAAAAAAAATATTGGTGTTGGTTTAAGAGCGGACGGCTCAACCGTGCAGATAAGGTGCTCGAGGATTTGCTTCAGAGAAACCCATCTTCTGTTGTTGAAGAAGGTGAGTTTTCCTTACTGATAAACTTGCTGAGTTTTAACTAGAAAAATCTATCATTTGATCACGTTGAAGTTTCTCCATTGAAGTGGACAGCAGATGTTCAAAGAATTGCCATTAAATTTAAGTGTAGATGATCGACTTCCAAGTTCCAAACCCTGGTTTGAGCTATATAATCCCATATTTAGTAACTTAATATAACAACATAAATACACTAGATTTAATACTTTTGATGTTGTTAGTTTTGCTTTCATAAAGTGGGAAGACCCGAGGTCAGACTAAGGGGGTGTTTGGTTGATCTTGTAAGCTGTTGTAAAGCGTTAGACAAAATAAGTTGTTAAGAGTTTATAAAAGCACCCCCTAAGTATGAAGTATTGATATTCTACATGAGAAAGCACACACAATGTGATACGACCTTGATTAGGGGCCGTGCCTACTCTAATTTACCTCGAGATGACACAAATTATATCGTCATTTATTGATTTAACCCTATTATACAACTGTATATTTATAATGTAGGAAGTCTAGACACGCTGCTCATGGACTCAAACTCAACCGCGGGCCAATAAACCATGCAATACCCATTCATTGCAATTATTAATTTAACTAAACTACTTAATAGAAATACTGGAAATAATAATAGTAAGATTAATGTACTAGGCATATGTATCACTGTGCATGTCAACACTCTTCTAGTTTTGGTACGACATGCGAAATCAAGTTGGTGAAGCCTTAACAAATTAAAACAAGTTCCACACACACATTATTAAGAAAATTAACCTCTTCAATAAGATCACTGTGGATATGAACACGTTCACACAACTTCATCATCATCATCATCATCATCACTGTAGTCTTGGTCGTCGTCGTCGTCGTCATCATCATCGTCGTCGTCAATTGGGGACTCCACCTAAAGACCAACATAGTTGGAAAACAAAAGAAACACATAATAAGGGGTTGTGAATTAACATAAAGAAGGTGAAAATCATATGCAGCTCCTTAACCATTTAATGGTATATACTTACTCCCACTGTGGCCACTATTTGTTATCCCATCTAATAACCTAATGTTGCAAATCACACAAAAAGAATAAAAGAAACTGATAATATAACAAAAACTATATTATGATCCAACGAAACTACGTTTAAAGATTAGCACCACCAATCTTAATCTAATAAATGTAATATATATTGGTAGAAGAGATCTCAAAGTACCTCATTAGATGAAAACCTTCTGTATCTGGATGGCTTAGCATCATTGCAGACAACTTGAAGGGTGATGTTTCCATTATCTTCTTGTTCCTTTTGTATCTGTTCAGCTGACTTCACTAGAGACATTTCCACGTCGCCCTCAACCTCGATCAGTTCAAGCGTTGAAATGTCTCCAACCTCCTCTGGAATCTTTTTGAGATCCCAACAAGAATGAAGCAGTAGGCGTTTGAGCCTGGGGAAATGGCTACTTTCAGTTTTCCAATTCTCCAACCTCGCGCATTTTATTGAAAGAACTTCCAACTTTGGAAATGCTCCTTCGGTTGTTTCCCATGTACCAGCTTCACAAGTACAATCATACAGTTTAAGCAGTTGCAGATTTGGCAATGAACCAGCAACGAGGATGTCGCCCCAAGGAAGACTCAAATCCTTCAATGTCAACTTTTTCAGCCCTCCAGGATAAGCAATCTTGTAGTGCCTTGGCCGAGATTCAACCCAACGACCAGCCCATATTTCCAAAGTCTCGAGACTGTGCAGATGTACCAGATCATTCAGGCAAGCTTCATCTCCACCATCAGAACAATCGATCTTCACCTTTTTTAGGTTTGGGATCTTTTTCAGGATCCTCTCAGTACAACACACACTATCAACGTCCGAAAGCGTGTGAAGATTTTCTAGAGCACTAGTTGTTTCTATGGGATCTTCAAAACAAACTACCCCATGAAAGTAAACATGCCTTAATTGTGGCATGCACCATGGCACCAATATTCCACAAGATACTCCAGATCCCCACTCAGAATCCTCTTCTTCATGAATGATTAAGGTTTCCAGGTTTTGAAGGTTTGATAATATCCTAGGAATGATATCATGATTATATCTAATAGCAAGATACCTTAAATGAAATAGCTCAAATAATTCAGATGGCAGAGACTCAACATCAACAGGATCTGCATCCAACACCCTAACCAATCGAACACCCTCTAGAAAGTCCAACTCTGCTCTAGTATGCTTGGAGCATTTGATGGAACGGATGGTTGAGCCATCATAGCTTGAAAGGTAACTTAGATAAGAAGAATCAACACTTACACGATGCTGATTTCTTATGCTTTCTATAAAACACTCCTTTTCGATATCTCTATCCATCAGATTCAAGAAAAACTTACTTTCACACGCCTTTTTTATGCATAAGTCCCGCATCATATCATGGAGGCTGCAACTTTTGATTCTGCCACCAGTCTTCCTCTTTGCGACCAATGCAAGATTTCTCTTGACGAGTTCCTCTAAACACTCTTCTCCCTTCTCTTCAAGGCTCTTGGAGTCTGCAGGCGACTTCATAAATCCCTCAGCTACCCATAACCTGATGAGTTTCTTTACATGGATCTCATCATCTTCCGGGAAGGAACCCATGTACAAGAAACATGGCCTCAAATATTGAGGCAACTGCGTGTAACTCAAAGACAATATGTCTTTAATCTGCTCTTGCTCTCCGGTTTCTGAAGACTTCACCTTTTCCGCAATCTCCTGCCATGAAGCTGGATTTTTACTAACAGTGGACACAAGTCCAGCAATAACTACAATTGCGAGGGGCAATCCTTTGCATCTTCTTGCAATTTCCTTCCCAATATTTTCTAATTCGGAAGGACAATCTTCATCACCAAACACCTTCTGCTTGAACAAATCCCAACTCGCATCTGCATTCAACAAGTCCATCTCGTGATGCTTGCTTAAAGGGTCTGGATAAGAAGCCACGTCAGTCAACCTTGTGGTTAGCATGACACGACTTCCGTTGCCATCATCAGGAAATACATTCCTAACAACATCCCATGCATCACTACTCCAAATGTCATCCATCACAACTAAATATCTCCTGCCCTTTAAAATCTGATAAACCAATATGTCGTAATTTTTCTCCCCTTCATTGTCAGCGCTTGCTTCCTTTCCATCTTTGTCGAACTTTTCCAAGGACTCCAAGAGCCTTGAAAAAATTTCTTGTGCGCTATAATCTTGTGATATTGTAACCCAAATGCGAATCTCAAAATTCTCCGCAATCAATGGATCGTGAAAAACATTTCTGGCAAGAGTAGTTTTGCCGATGCCACCCATACCACAAATTGGTATGACTTGGCGCTCGGATGGTTCTCCACACAGCCGGTTCTTGAGATCTACCACATGATCTTCAAAACCAACCATGGCATCTTTGCGGATGGGAGTAGATGAACTAGGAGTTGCAGAAGAATCAGCACCACCGCGTTCAACATGTTTGGTGTTGGAGCTAGAGCTATCCTTGATTTCCTTCACCACTTGTGCAGCAATCCAAGCAATCTCCTCCATTACTTCTCCCAACTTGAGCTCGTGTTTTTCACTTCGATGGCATCTAGCCTCATCATCACCATCACCATCACCATCACCATCACCATCATTCCAATCAACAGGTGCAAGTGTAGATGATGAATCGGCTGCATCGCTGTTATTCTTGATGGCCATCAGCTCCTCTTCAATCGAGTCAATTTCCTTCCTTGTCTTGTTCAAGTGGTGTATAAACTGGGTTTTACACTTGAACCTGGCAAGCTCAGCCGGTGCAAATCTCCACTTCTCTCTGAAACGAATGTGAGTCTTCTCCCATTTGTAGAATTGATATATATCTTCAGCTTCTTTTGCCACATCCATCATTCGGCCTTCCAAGCTCTTAGCTTGATCTGGTAAATCTTCGTGAAGCTCCCGGAGCACGTTCTCCACCTTCGAATAAGTCTCCTTGATTGCTTCCTTCAGGTTGAGTATTTGATTTCCTCTGCAATGGGATTCAGAGTCATCATCGGAAGGCAAGAAGACCTTTTCCAACACAAGATATTCTAGAATATCTTCTGCTTTATTTGCCAGCTCCCTCATTTGCTCCTCCGAACTCCTGGATTCGTCTGGAAATGTTACCAAACTCTTGAATTTGTCTGGAAATGCTTCAAGAAACTCCCGAATGGGAGTAACATACTCGAGGAGAGATATAATTTGTTGCTTTTCTTCAACGGAGATGGAAAATTGGTTGAGGTTCAGGAACCGGTTTATGGTGTTTTCAAGGGAGACAAGAGCAGCATAAGCCATCTCAGATTATGCTGAGGAGCAAGTTTTATGATTTTGTTTTACTTTTTGGGAAGATCAGATGAAGAAAGATTAACAGCAGGTGATGCTGTTCAGCTTACAAGAAGATAAAGAAAGAAAGAAAGAAAGAAAGAAAGAAAGAAAGAAAGAAAGAAAGAAAGAAAGAAAGGCGATGGTGTTCAGCTATTCAAGAAGATAATCGAAAAGAAAGAAAGAAAGAAAGAAAGAAAGGTGATTGTGTTCAGCTATCAAGAAGATAATCGAAAGAAAGGCGTTGGTGTTTAGCTATCAAGATCAAGATAATAGAAAAGAAAGAAAGAAAGAAAGAAAGAAAGTGTTCAGCTATCAAGAAGATGATAGAAAATTAAGAAAGAAAGAGAAATCTTCGTAAAAATGGTCTACTTTGTATCAATCAACAAAAAATCATGAGGTATACATAATATTATAATCGTGCGTCACCAGGGAGGAAAATAAGAGAAAAAGTTTATTAGTCTATAATGTTTCAAAACTCAATCAACTATGAACCAAAATAAAATCTATCATATGGCAAGTGAACATATGAAGGTTGAGAACTCGAGGTTGAGCCAGAAATATAGTTCGGAGGGAGTTAAAATAGAAAACAGACAACTATAAGGATACAACTATAAGGATGCAACTATAAAACTATAAAAAGATTCAAAATTAGCAAGGAAAAATTCACTCGCTAAAATAAGCATAAACAAGCTCATTTTCTTGCTATGAAAAAAATCCCCTTGCTAAACAACTTGTGTTTTCTTTGTAGTTAGCTCACTCCCTTGTTAAATCCATCGTTAAATTTAACAATTTCTTGTATTGTATAATTTTTTTTCCCTAAAAAACCGAAACCAGTGCAACTATAAGGCTTTTTTTCTTTTTCTCAATGGAAATTCTATCATCTGTCATAAATTTATTCCAAATTTGCATTCAGTATTATTATGGCACCAAACGACAATGACTCACCCAAAGTAGATTGTTTGATAGAATTTTCATGGGCCCATTAATGTCGTGACAGCCCACTTCTTTCACCTTTCGGCCTTTGGGAATGAAGATCACGTGGGTGGGGGCCTTTTATAAGAAATGGAGCATAACTTTATTTATTTATTATATTAATTAATGGATATGATTTGATACATAGCCACATTTTGTTTCATTATAGTGTGATGGCCCAATGTGAAAAAGAAATTCAAATTTGGAAATTTGGAATCAAGATAATGGATATTGAGCTGGAAAGAAAAGATAAAAGGATATCTCAAAGGCCACGTGCCAGAATCAAGATGGATTGGAACAATTAATCTCAGCCATCCATTTAATAGTTGTGTTTCCATATTGTTTGTTTTTATTTATTTATTTATTGAAAGGTGCAAATATATAAAAGGTCTTGTGAATAGGAAGAAGAACACAAAATACAGACATTCGGAGATGTGATAGATGGCACAAATCCGAGAAACTAACTTGTGTTTCCATAATGTTAGTAGTTTTAAATATCATTTTAGTTATTATCATGTTTACTTTTCTGTGGGACCTACCTTGTGTTTTCCCCCCTCTAATCCTCTCCATGTTCTTCTTATCCTTTCTTACAATCTTCAATACTAAATCCAACAACAAAAAAATAGGCAAATCTGGTGTTTCATAACAAGTAGCTCCAAATTTAAGAAAATAAAAATACAAACTTATAAATATTAGAATAAAAACTCGTTACTCTAATTTAATAATTGAACTTGAACCATAGGAGGAAGAACGAAATCAACATGATTCATCTGTAGATTTAGATAGAAGATGACAAATAATTCAATATCAACTGTGACAATAAAGCAGCTTTTTCTCACATTAGAAAATATTATAGGTGATAATATTTTCTAATGAGAAAAAGCTGCTTTAGTGTGAATCTGAATGAGGCTTTAATTTGTAGTCTTTTCAAAATAGAGATAAAGGAGAAAGATTAAAACAATAAAACAAATTTTAAAGTAGAAAACGAAAACGATAATTGTAACAATTTTTATAATAAGAAAATGATATCTATTGACTATTCTACTTTGTTTTTGGCCAATAATGATTCTCCGGAGTCCGGTGGAAAATGTGAAGCTACCGTTAGAAAATTCTCGACAATTGCTTTGTAGGGTACATAACATACAAATCCAAATTCTATTAATACATAGATATAAAGTTTTGGAAAAATGACTTTCAAGTCATTCAATAGCCCATTAAGTTACTAAACATATATGAGCCCCACTTTCTGGCATTTCGTCGAACACCTGGCCTTCTTTAAACATTTCAATTTTAAACATTTCATGCCCACTTATTTTAAACATTTCAATTTTATTATTGCTCTATATAAGAGCAAGTTTGCATGGCCCACTATTTGAGATTTTTAATTAATGATTATTTTGGAAAATAAAATTTTTTTATTGAAAAATTGGGAGTACAATTGGTTTTAGAAGTACTTAAAAATTCTAATTATAATGTTCGTTTTCATATAATAGTCTACGTTTTTTTAAATCTTATATTCATCTGAAATATCTTTTGATTAAATTTGAAATTTTATGGGCCTGAAAGAGTTTGATAGCTATCTGAAATATCTATTGATTAAAGTGTGCCGTTCTAACACAGTAATTATAAAATTGAAATGTTTAGCTACAAGTTAGTAGCTGAAGTATAGTATTTGAGGGTTTTTTTGTGGATTATGTTCATGGTTTCATGCTTAAATTTGGATGATGTAAGTAATTTCAGTGGAAGTTGAATTGCACAGAAGGTGTTCGAGAAACTGCCTGAAAGAGGGGCCAAGGTTGCGATATGTGAGTGGACAGAAGGTGTTTGAGAAAATGCCAGAAACAGAGCTCAAAGTTGCAAGTGCAGCACAGAAGCTTCTTGAGGAATAAGAAGTTTGGAAAATACTATATTTGCTCCAAGTTTGTTGAATTTGGCAAGTCATCAACTTCGTAACCAGGTTAGAGCTCCATAATATTCCATGAACATGAATTTCTGCTTTATATTTAGTAACTTAATTTCATAGAATGATGTGAAACATAAATACTATATTTCATAGTGTTTGGGAGAATGCTGAATGCATTAACTCCTAGATAGAGATTTGGGGTTCAAGATAGTGAACTTGTTATTACAAACCTCTTCTTTGAGAATGATATGGATGACATCTCGTCTTATTTTTGAATGATGATCTGATTTAGTTCAAACCTCTTCTTTGAGTTGATCAACTCTATTTGTTATTTCTCTTTAACCTTATGAAATGTGAATCATTCTTTATCAGAGATGCGTTATGAAGCACACTACACTTCTACAAAAGGGTGTTGAATTAAGTTACGTCCACGCAATAATAGGAACCTTACTAACAAATTAATAACGAGTTGCAAAAACATACAATGCTGTTGATGAAGATTTAACGTAAGAATCAATCGTCTTTGCCATCGCCAGAGTAGAAGCTATCGACGTGAGGACTTAGCAGTGCAGACGACTTGAAGAGTGTTGTTTCCCATATCTTCTTGTTCCTCTCGTATCAGTTCAACCGACTCAATCAGAGACCTTCTTGCGACGCCCTTGACCTCAATCAGTTGAAGAGTTGGAATTTCTCCGATATCATTGGGAATCCCATTGAGATCACTACAAGAATCAAGCAATAGGAGTTTGAGCCTCGGGAAATGGCTACTTTCAGTTACCCAATTCTCGAAGCTCGAATGTGAAATCTTAAGTACTTCCAACACTGGAAATGCTCCCTCGGTTGTCTCCCATGTCCCGCCAACACAAGCACAATCAAAGAGTTTAAGCACTTGAAGATTTGGCAACGAACGAAAAACAATGATGTCGTACCAAGGATGTTTCCAGTACCTCAAAATCAACTTTTTCAGCATCCTAGGAAAAGTAATCTTATAGTACTTAGCTTCTAATCCTCCATCTAATTCCAAAGTCTCGAGCCGGTGCAGATATACCAAATCGTCCAGGCAAACCCCATTAAAACACTTGATCTTTAACGTTTTCAAGTTTGGGATCATTTTCAGAATAGTTTCTGTACAATCATAAAGTGATACATAGGAAAGTGTTTGTAGGTTTTCTAGAGGACAATCTGTTTCTTCTGGAACATGAAAATCGATGGTCCCGTAATAGTAAACATGTCTTAGCTGTGACATGCGCCAACTCAAAACAAAACCAGAAGAAGATCCAGAATTTGATCTTCCGCTATGAATGACTAAGGTTTGAAGATTCTGAAACATTGATAAAGATTTAGGAATATCTCCATTAGATCTAATAGCAAGGTACCTTAAATGAAATAGCTCGTCCAAATTCACCAGTGTTGATAAGTCTGCATCAAGGGGTTCCGCATCCAACACCCTCAGCAATCTCACACTCTTGAGAAACTTCAGTCTCCCTATATCAGGCCGAAAACATTTGATGGAACGAATGGTTGAGCCGTATAAGCTTGAAAAAAAGTCTACCTTGGAAGAATCAACACTTACACGACGTTGATTTCTTATGTTTTGAATAAAACTCCCCTTTCCAATATGTTGATCCATCAGATTCAAGAAAAACTTACTTTCGTGGGATTTTCTTATGCACAATTCCCTCATCAGATCATGGAGGGTGCAACTTTTGATTCTCCCATCCCATTTCCTCTTTCTTACCAACACAAGATTTCTCTTCACGAGTTCCTCTAAACATTCTTCTGCAATCTTTTCAAAGCTATTGGAGTCGATTGGAGAGCTGATAAGGCCCTCAGCTATCCATAATCTTATGAGTCTTGAGACATGGATCTCATGATCTTCCGGGAAGGAACCCATGTACAAGAAACATGGCCTTAAATGTTGAGGTAATTGGAAGTAGCTCAAGGATAGTATCTCTTCAATTAGGTCATGCTTTGTAGACTTCACATGTTCTGCAATCACCTTCCATGAGACAAGATTCCTCATGGTTGTGGATAGAAGTCCTGCAATCACCACAATTGCGAGGGGCAATCCCTTGCATGTTCTTGCAATCTCCTTCCCGATATCTTGTAATTCAGAAGGACAATCTTCAACTCCGAACACATTCCGCTTGAGCAAATGCCAACTATCATCCGCATTCAACAAGCTTATTTCAAAAAACTTGCTCGTAGGATCTGGATAGGAAGCCACATCAGATAACCTCGTGGTTAGCATGACACGGCTTCCATTACCATCGTCAGGAAATACCCTCCTAACAACATCCCATGCCTTACTATACCAGATATCATCCATCACAACCAAATATCTCCTCCCCACTAAAATTTTGTGCACTTTTTCATCATCTCTCTTTCCCAATTTACCTGTGTCGAATTCTTTCAAGGACTCTAGAATGCTAGAGAAAATCCTATCTGCACTGAAATCTTGTGATATTGTAACCCAAACACGAATCACAAAATGGTCCACAATTAATGGATCATCATAGACATGTCTGGCAAGAGTAGTTTTACCAATCCCACCCATACCACAGATTGGGATGACTTGCAGTTTCTGAAGAATTTCTAACAGTTTCTTGGATGGCTCTCCGCAAAGTCGGTCCTTCAGATCTAACACATAATCTTCAAAACCAACCATGACATCTGTGTGGATGGGTGGAGAAGTTGATGACGAACTAAGAGCAGCAGAAGAATCAGCACCACGATGAACATCGTTGCTGGTCCAGCTATTCTTGACTTCTCTCAATTCTCCAGCAATCAAACCAACCTCCTCCATCACTTTTTCCAGCCGGAGTTCATGTTTTTCACTTGGATGGCATCCAAACTCATTATATGGAGGAAAATATTTTTCCAAATCATATTTTAAAGTATCTTCTGCCATGTATTTCCATCTAGCACGATCCCTTGCGGTTCTTGACAGAATTCCTGCAATCTTCACAACTGCGAGGGGCCATCCTTTGCAGCGCCTTGCAATGTACTTCCCAATAATTTCAAATTCGGAAGGACATTCTTCATTTGCAAAAAACACCTTCTGCATGAGCAAATTCCAACTCTGATCTTCACTCAACAAGCCCATCCGATAAACCCTGCTTGAAGGGTCCGGATAAGAAGCCATGTAAGACAACCTTGTGGTTATCATGATACGACTTACATTACCATCATCGGGAAATACCTTCTTCACAGCATCCCACACCTTACTACTCCAAATATCATCGATCACAACTAAATATCTCTTACCCTTTAGAATATTGTGCACTTTTTCATCATCGCTCCCTCCCAATCCATCCGTGTTGAATCTTGTCAAGCACTGCAACAGCCTTGAAAGAATTCTCTGTGCACTATAATCTCGTGATATCGTAATCCCAACACGAATCACAAAATTCTCGACAATCAAGGGATCATAATACATATTTCTAGCAAGAGTAGTTTTGCCGGTGCCAGCCATACCACAGATTGAGATGACTTGGAGCTTGGATGGTTCTCCACAGAGACGATCCTTGAGGTCTAACACATAATCCTCAACACCAACCATGGCATCTTTGTAGCTGGGTAAACCAATCATCTTCATCCGGCTTATGAAGTCTTCGGCTTTATAGTCGGGCCACCACGAAGAAATTTGCTCCAGCATAAACCATTCTATTATGTCTTCTGCTTTATATGCCAATTCCCTCATTCGAACTTCCAAACTGTTGAATTTATCTGGAAAATTTTCAAGAAAGGCTTCAAAGGAATTGGCATGCTCAAGGAGTGATAAAAGTTGTTTGTTCTCCTCAAGGGAGATGAGTAATCGGTTATGATTCAGGATGCGATGTATGGTGTTTGAGAGGGAGACAATAGCAGCATAAGCCATCTCTCAAACTTTTCTTTTTTATTTTTTTGGCAAAATCAAATGGAGGAAGAAAAGAACTATGAAGAAGATAATAGAAAAAGGAACTGGGAAATGCAAGCTATTGGGGTGAGTGACTATTTTTTTGTCTTCACACAAAAAGGAGAATGAGCGATAGGCGTGCAGAAAAGAGTAGAAAAGTTGCTATGCATTATTGATTCTTTGATTCTTCACTTTTTCTAGAAAGATTCGAATTTAGTAAATTAATAATAATAATAATAATAATAATAATAATAATAATAATAATAATAATAATAATAATAATAATAATAATAAT
>JAYJMF010000034.1:2898608-2928574 GCA_036873715.1 Salvia sclarea | reverse complement strand
TCTACAAAAGTATAAATTCCAAATCAGAACAAATTAAGCTGGAAATGAAAGAACATATTCCTCTGACTCAGTTTCATACCTTTGATTTCACATTCTTGAAACCACCTAAGCTTAGCAAAGAATCATCTCCACAGTTCTGCCTGCATTCATACACCTGCAAGTACTCAAAAGTTTCAAACGCCGCGACAAAGATATACAACTATCGATACCTCAGTCTATTTATAGGATGTCTGAAATTGTGTCACGTAATAAATCAGTAATATACTAAGCTATAAGTGAAACGTTTTCGTATTTGACTACACAATCTGGTGAATACCTTTTAGAGTTGATTCTAACTCTAATTATTCTTACAAACTGTATAAATTTGGACTACACACAACAAAGAAACAGTAAAAGGGACTGCTTACAGCTCACAACAAAGCACACACAACTAGAGTAGCACTGTACTTATCATTTGAACAATCTCAAAATTCAAAATCAAGATCTCAGAAAATATGACCAAGAATGCATATCCTTGAATTTGATTAATCATGGCAAAGGTACAACACTCAGGCCTTCATCCTCGTAGTTTCTATCGTCTCGAACCACACAGAGTCGGCCAATAAAACACACATAACATTGGCTAAGACACAACTTTCAAAAAGAATGGATAAGGAATATGATACATGTAGCTCATACTCTATCTAACGACCGAGCCAAAAGCTTAAGCCGTTTTCTTATCTCATCTAGTCTAGACGACTCTGCAATGCAGAGAACTTGAAGGGTGCTGTTTCCCAGTTCTTGTTCCTGTTGTATCTGTTCAGCCGATTCCTTTAGGGACTTCTTCACTCCGCCTTTAAACTCAATGAGTTCAAGAGTTGGAATCTCTCCAACATCACTTGGAATCCCATTGAGATCCCTACAAGAATCAATCAGCAGGCGTTTCAGCCTCGGGAAATGGCTACTTTCAGTTATCCAATTCTCAAACGTCGAAAGTCTAATCAGAAGAACTTCCAACATCGGAAATGCTCCTTCCATTGTTTCCCATGTACCACCAACGCAAGTACAACCTTTCAGTTTAAGCACTTGAAGATGTGGCAACGAACCAACAACGATCATGTCGTTCCAAGGAAGACACAAATCCCTGAAAGTCAACTTTTTCAGCCGAGATCGAACCAAGCGACCTGCATATATTTCCAAATTCTCAAGTCGATGCAGGTGTAACAAATCGTTGAGGCAAACTGCACCTTCATGATGAACTCCACCAGAGCAATCGACCTTTAACTCTTTCAGGTTTGGGATCATTTTCAGGATACTTTCTGTACAACTCCAATGTGATACATGGGAAAGTGTTTGTAGTTTTTCTAGAGAAGAAGCTGTTTCATCTGGATCGTCTAAGAGAATTGTATTGTAGAAGTAAACATGTCTCAGTTCCGGCATGCACCACCTCAAACAAAGATCACCTCCATCCACCTCTTGCTTCTCTTACAAACAGGGCTCGCTTTGCTCTACAAATGATTAAGGATTGCATATTTTCGAGCTTCGATAAGCCTCTGGGCATAAAGCGAGTGTGTCCAATAGCGAGGTATCTTAAATAAGATAACTCACATAGTGTATGAGACGACGACCACCTATCCACGTGTACATGATCTGATTGAATAGATGCTTGAGCCATCGCCATCGCCATTGCCATTGCCATTTCCATTGCCATAGCTAGAGATGAAGCTCAAATAAGAAGATTTGATACTCACACGACGCTGGTTTCTTATGCTTTCTATAAAATGCGCCTCTTCCATATCAGTATCCATCAAATTCCGAAAGAAGTTTGTTTCACGGGGTTTCTTATGCACAAGTCCCTCATCAGATCGTGGAGGCTGCAGCTTTTGATCCCACCATTGCATTTTCTCTTTGTGACCAAAACAAGATTTCTCTTCACGAGTTTCTCCAAACATTCTTCTGCCACCTTTTCAAAGCAATCAGAGTCGATTGGTGATTCGATAAAGCCCTCAGCTACCCATAATCTGATGAGTCTCTTTACATGGATCTCTTCATCTTCGGGGAATGAAGCCATGTACAAGAAACACGGCCTCAAATATTGAGGTAATTGAACGTAGCTAAAAGATAATATCTCTTCGATTTGGCCGTGCTCTGCAGTTTCTGCAGACTTCACTTTTCCTGCAATCTCTCGCCACGAAGCTGGATTCTTACCAACGGTGGAGAGAAGTCCAGCAACCACCACAATCGCGAGGGGCAATCCTTTGCAGCTCGTTGCAATCTCCTTCCCGATATTTTCCAATTCGGGAGGGAAATCTTCATCTGCAAACACCTTTTGTTTGAACAAATCCCAACTCTGATCTTCACTCAACAAGCTCATCTCATGAAGCTTGCTCGAACGGTCAGGATAAGAAGCCACATCATAAAGCCTTGTGGTTAGCATGACACGGCTTGCATTACCATCGTCGGGAAATACCCTTCTAACAACATCCCATGCCTCACTACTCCACATATCATCCATCACGACCAGATATCTCCTCCCTACTAAAATTTTGTGCACTTTTTCGTCATCGCTTTGTCCTTTTACACCTTTTTTGTATTCTTCCAAGGACTCCAGAATGCTTGAAAAAATCCTCTCTGCACTGAAATCTTGTGATACTGTGACCCAAACACGAATCACGAAATGTTCCATGATTAATGGATCGCCATAGACATTTCTGGCAAGAGTGGTTTTGCCGATGCCACCCATACCACAGATTGGGATGACTTGGAGTTTGGATGTCTCTCCACAGAGGCGCTCCTTTATGTCTAACGCATAATCTTCGAAACCAACCGTGGAATCGTCTTTGCGGTTAGGAGGAGCCGTTGATGATGAACTAAGAGCAGCAGTAGAATCAGCGCCACCATGTTCAACGTCGACTTTGCTGCTTGAGCTGGAGCTATCCTTGATTTCCTTCACTTCTTTCGCGATCAAATCGATCTCCTCCATCACTTTTTTCAGCTGGAGCTCATGCTTTCCATTTGGAATATCAGAAGATGGAAAAACCTTTTCCAACATAAGATATTCCAAGATATCTTCTGCTTCATTCGCCACATCCCTCATCCGCCCTTCTAAACTGTTGAATTTATCTGGAAACTTATCAAGGAAGGATTGGAAGAGAGTAACATACTCAAGGAGTGATAAAACATGTTGCTTTTCTTCGACGGAGATGGAAAATTGATTATGATTGAGGAATCTGTCTATGGTGTTAGCAAGGGAGATAAGAGCAGCATAAGCCATCTCCAATGATGCAGAGAAATGAATTTTTTTCTTGGAAAAATCACTATGGATTATTAACTCTCAAGAAGATAACCAGGAAAAAAACAAAAGACAAAAAGGAAAGCATTGTGTTAAAATTGTATCCTTTCTAGCAAAAGCAAAAAAGCATGATCAATTATGGGACCCAAAAAGAGCATATCATAGTGCCTAATCCATTTCAAATCAACTAAAGAAACATAAAGTGTAGACCCAACAAGAAAAAGAAAAGATCCAGCTCACCTACCACAGCACTACAAAAATATTTCCATTTAGACTTCACAGTTGTTATGGTGATTCCTTGAATCAACAACCTACAAAAGTATATATTCCATCAGAACAAATTAAGCTGGAAATGAAAGAACATATTATTCCTCTGACTCAGTTTCATACCTTTGATTTCACATTCTTGAAACCAGCTACGCTTATCAAAGAATTCATCCCTGCCGAAGATACAGATACTAAACTATAAGTAACAGATCAAAACATCACCATATAGCCAAAGTATTTACATTACAATGTCAGTAATTTTAGCTATTCATTTTAAGCACGTTACTACGTAAATATACATATATCCATCGTCATAGTTTCTGTTGTCATCGTCGTCAATTTAAAACTCTGCAAACTGAAACCACACGGAGTCGGCCAACAAAACACGCGTACTGATTGCTTTGTTCTATCATACTTACTATCACAATACAGCACTACAAAAGTAACATGGTCTCAAATAAGATGTAATTGAGCATAGCTCAAAGATAGTATCTCTTCAATTCAAACTGTTTCTTGTACATTTTCTCAGCTGTTTCATAGATTCAGTTCAAACCATTCCTTTGATTTGCTCAACTTTATTGTCTTCTCTTTTTTCTATGCAATTCCAAAAAGGAAATATGAAATATCAGCACTCTAATTTCATACAAAATCAGCATTAGAAAGCACACCACAATATGGTAATTCCACGCAATAATACAAACCATTTACGGGTAAGGAAATAACACGCAATACTAACATACAGTGCTCAAATTAACGACGTGTGAAGCCAAGTTGGTGAATCTTTAAACAAGTTCAGAAACATACATTGCTTTAACACATTTCTGTCCTCGGGCCTCCTTGAATTTCAGTCATGAGGAAGGTACCTCGTCGCCTTCATCATCAACTGCAAACGCTAGCTCTCGTAAATCAGCCAACCAAACAAACACCGCTTAGAAAAACAAATTAAAACAAGTTCCAAAACATACACTGCTTAAAAAACTTATTCAGTAAGGTCCCTTTGATGAAGCTTTAACACACATATCCAGTGGCCTCCTTGAATTAACTGCAAACGTTAGCTCTCGTAAAATCAGCCAACCATAAGGAAGGCACATCATCAGAATCATCGTCTTCGTCATCATCAGAATCAATGGGTAAGGACTTAGCAGTGCAGACAACGTGAAGGGTGTTGTTTCCCATATCTTCTTGTTCCTCTCGTATCAGTTCTACTGACTCAATCAGAGACTTTCTCGCACGGCCATTGACCTCAATCAGTTGAAGAGTTGGAATTTCTCCGATATCATTGGTGATCCCACTGAGATCCTCACAAGAATGAAGCAGCAGGCGCTTGAGCCTTGGGAAATGGCTTCTTTCGGTTTCCCAACTCTCAAGCCTCGAGCATTCAATTACAAGAACTTCCAACACCGGAAATGCTCCTTCGGTTGTTTCCCACGTGCCACCCTCACCAGTACAATCTTTTAGTTTAAGAACTTGCAGATTCGGCAATGAACCAACAACAGTGATGTCGCTGCGGGGAAGTTCCAAATACGTCAGTGTCAGCTTTTTCAGCGTTTCGGGAAAAGAATATTTGTAGTACTTTGGCTGACGATGAGGCCAGTACCGATTACTACCACATACTTCAAAATTCTCAAGTTGGTTCAAGTGTACCAAATCGTTAAGGCAAGCTGCATCTCCATCGCTGGGACAATCCATCTTCAATTTTTTCAGGTTTGGGATCTTTTTCAGGATCTGCTCAGTACAACACGCGCTATCAACACGCGAAAGTGTCTGCAGATTTTCTAGAGAACAAGTTGTTTCTCTGGGATCTTCGAAATAAATTTCCCCGAAATAGTAAACATGTCTTATTTGTAGCATGCCCCACGGCAACAACATTCCAGTAGCTAGTACATATGCGGTATCCGACTCACGAATGATTAAGGTTTGAAGATTTCGTAGGCACAATAAGGCTCTAGGAATACCACTACTGTATCTAACAGCAAAGTATCTTAAATGAAATAGCTCATATAATTGAGATGGCAATGACTCCACATTAACAGCTTCTG
This sequence comes from Salvia sclarea, assembly GCA_036873715.1. Classification (NCBI taxonomy): domain Eukaryota; kingdom Viridiplantae; phylum Streptophyta; class Magnoliopsida; order Lamiales; family Lamiaceae; genus Salvia; species Salvia sclarea. The sequence continues at coordinate 2,922,997 of JAYJMF010000034.1, read as the reverse complement.
CATCCAACACCCTCGCCAATCTTACACCCTCGACAAAGTCCAAATTAGTCAATCCATCACCGTAGACAATGAGAAAATTTTCTAAACGATGGCCGGAGAATTTGATGGAATGGATGGTTGAGCCATCACAGCTTGAAAGATAATGTATGCAAGAAGAATGAACACTTACACGTCGCTGATCTTTTACACTTTGTATAAAATGCTCCTCATTAATATACATATCCATCACATTCAGAAAGAACTTGAATTCATGGGCTTTTCTTATGCACAAGTCCCGCATCAGATCATGGAGGCTGCACCATCTGATTCTTCCATCAAACTTCCTCTTTGTAACCAAAACAAGATTTCTCATGACGAGTTCCTCCAAACACTCTTCAGCCACTTTCTCAAAGCTCTTAGAGTCAATTGGAGATTTCACAAAGCCCTCAGCTACCCATAACCTGATGAGTCTCGAGACACTGATCTCATGATCTTCAGGAAAGGAACCCATGTACAAGAAACATGGCCTCAAATACGTAGGTAATTGGACGTAGCTCAAATGTAGTATCTCTTCGATTTGGTCGTGTTCTGCAGTTTCTGCAGACTTCACTTTTTCTGTAATCTCCAGCCATGAAGCCGGATTCTTACCGGCCGTGGAGAGAAGTCCAGCAATCACCACAATTGCAAGGGGTAGTCCTCTGCAGCTTGCTGCAATCTCCTTCCCAATATTTTCCAATTCGGAGGGACAATCTTCATCTGCAAACACCTTCTGTTTGAACAAATCCCAACTCTGATCTGCACTCAACAAGCTCATCTCATGAAGTTTGCTCGAGTGGTCTGGATAAGAAGCCACATCATACAGCCTTGTGGTTAGCATGACTCGACTTGCATTACCATCATCGGGAAAAACCCTTCTAACAACATCCCATGCCTCACCACTCCACATATCATCCATAACAACTAGATATCTCCTCCCCATTAAAATTTTGTGCACTTTTTCATCATTGCTTTGCCCTTTTACACCTTTGTTGTATTCTTTCAAGGACTCCAGAATGCTTGAAAGAATCCTCTGTGCACTGAAATCTTGTGATATCGTAACCCAAACACGAATCACAAAATGGCCCATGATTAATGGATCATCATAGATATTTTTGGCAAGAGTAGTTTTGCCGATGCCACCCATTCCACAGATTGGGATGACTTGGAGTTTTGATGGTTCTCCACAGAGACGGTCCTTTATTTCTAACACGTAATCTTGAAAACCAACCATGGCATCTTTTCGGATGGGAGGAGCAGTTGATGATGAACTAAGAGCAGCAGAAGAATCAGCACCACCACGTCCGACGTCTTTGCTGCTGGAGCTAGAGCTGGAGCTTTCGTTGATTTCCATGACTTCTTTAGCGATCAAATCAATCATATCCATCACTTTTTTCAGCTGGAGCTCATGTTTTCCACTTGGAATATCTGAAGATGGAGAAACCTTTTCCAACATAAGATATTCAAAGATATCTTCTGCTTCATTTGCCACTTCCCTCATCCGCCCTTCCAAACTGCTGAATTTATCTGGAAATTTATCAAGGAAGGATTGAAAGAGAGTAGCATATTCAAGGAGTGATAAAATATGTTGCTTTTCTTCGAGGGAGATGGATAGTTGTTTATGATTGAGGAATCTGTGTGTGGTGTCTGCTAGGGAAATAACAGCAGCATAAGCCATCTCCAATGATGCAGAGATGACAGTTTTTTCTTGGAAAAATCACAAGAGTATCATCTATGGTCTATGGACAATTAGCTATGAAGAAGATAACCAGGAAAAAAAAACAAAAGAAAGCAAACATATCAAAAGCAAAAAGCATGATCAATTATAAGACCCAAAAAGAACATATCATAGTGCCTAATCCATTTCAAATCAACTAAAGCAAAAATAAAGTGTAAGACCCAACAGGAAAAAAACAAAACAAAACAAAACAAAAGATCCAGCTCACCTAAAGTAGATTGTTATGTAGCATTGCACTCTCTATCTTTGGATTTGATAATCAAATGGGTGGGGGCCCACAGCACTAAAATAATATTTCCATTAGGGGCTTCACAGTTGTTATGGGAATTCCTTTGAACCAACAACCAACAAAAGTATTTCCATCATAATAAAAGCTGCAAATGAAAGAACATATTCCTCTGATTCAGTTTCATACCTTCAAGTACTTCAAAGTTTCAGGCCAAAATCCTTACAAAAGAACACCTTTCTATCACTTTCATCTAGAAATCTGTCGATACCATACGATGTCTGAATTGCATGTGCAATTGTGTGGTCATATGCCTGTGGCAATAAGTCAGTAACATACTATACTATAAGTAACAGACGAGTCAATGAATTTCTATAAATGAAAAGTTTTCTTGTTGATTCTAGATATCCTTAATTTCTTATACAACAGTACAGATTTGGTGCATATCTAGTTTCCAAGCCAAATACTTGCACACATCTGCAGCAGAAAGAAACAGTAAGAAGGCCTCCTTACAGCTCACAACAATAGCTCAATTGTGAACTTATCATTTAAGTAATCTTAAAAATAAAAATCAATAGGCTTCCATGCAAACATATCTTAGAAAATATGACCAAGAACACATATCCTTGGATTTGATTATTCATGGGAAAGGTAAAACAGCAAGGTGATCCTCATAGTTTTTATCGTCTGAAACCGCACAGAGTCGGCAAATAAAACACACATAACACTGGCTACGAAACAAATTTCGAAAAGAATGGATTACTTTGCCAACTTTAGAAGCTTTTTAGTGATCCAAACAAATTTCAGCAACTTAGATATAGTTCTGTTTAGTGCTCCCATGGGGTAGCCAAGTAGACTGAATGGCAACCAAGTGGATTTGGTTCCAACCTCTCCTTTACAGACATGATCAAGCTAGTCTATTTCTGAGGCTTTTCCTGTGATCTGAAAAGTAACTAAAAACATCAATACGAACATCAGAGATTCATGAGAAACAACACAGTGTTATTACTCTTCATCAACAGCAACTATCACCACATTTTACAGGTAAGAAAGTTTTAACGAATCATATCGCTTAAGAAAACCTTTACAGGCACAAAAAGTTGTCCATGCCAAAACATTCCCATCCTCTTGCCTCTTTCAATTTGAATCGTCAGTAAGGTACAGAAACATCATCATAGTTCTGTCATCATCGTCGACTCAAAACTCTGAAAGGCTGAAATCAGAGAAACAACTTTAGAAAAATAAAGGATAAGATACATGTTGCAAAACATAGTTAGTGGAGTACCTCCTTACAATCACTTAGCACTGCAGAGAACTTGAAGGGTGTTGTTTCCCAATTCTTCTTGTTCCATTCGTATCAGTTCAACTGACTCCACTAGAGACTTCTTCACGACACCCTTAACCTCAATCAGTTCAAGAGTTGGAATTTCCCCAATATCATTTGGAATCCCATTGAGATTCCCACAAGAATGAAGCAGCAGTCGCTTGAGCCTCGGGAAATGGCTACTTTCAGCTATCCAATCCTTGAAGCTCGAAAGTCTAATTAGAAGAACTTCCAACACTGGAAATGCTCCTTCCATTGTTTTCCATGTGCCACCAACACAAGTACAACCTTTTAGTTTAAGCACTTGCAAATTCGGCAACGAACCAACAACAAGGATGTCGTTCCAAGGAAGTCTCAGGTCCCTCAAGGTCAACTTTCTCAGAAGGCTCGGATAAGTAATCTTATAGTGCTTTGGCCGAGATTGAACCCAACAACCAGCATATATTTCCAAAGTCTCCAGTCTGTGCAGATGTACCAGATTATTTAACCAAGCTGCATCTTGATGATGATGGCCTTCAGAACAATCAATCTTCAACTTTTTGAGGTTTGGGATCCTTTTCATGATACTTTCAGTACAACTCAAATGTGTCACATAGGAAAGCGTTTGTAGGCTTTCTAGAGAAGATGTATCTTGTGGATACTCAAAATAAATTGTACCGTGAAAGTAAACATGTCTTAATTGCGGAGTGCACCAACCCAACCGAAGTTTACTAATTAGTCCAACGTCGAATTCTTCTCCACGAATGATTAAGGTTTGCAGATTTTGAAGCATCGATAAGCCTTTAGGAATACTAACACTATATCTAATAGCAAGGTACCTTAAACGGAATAACTCACATAGTTGATCAATTGATAGTGAGCGCACCACTTGAGCGGGCTCTGCATCCAACACCCTCAGCAACCGCACACTCTCGACAAAGTCCAGTTTCACAAAACGAAACTTGGAGCATCTGATGGAATGGATGGTTGAGTTATCATCACTTGAAATTAGGCGACTCAGATAACAAGAATCAATACTTACACGCCGCTGGTTTTTTATGCTTTCCGTAAAACGTGCCTCTTCAATATCAGTATCCATCAAAATCCGAAAGAAGTTGGTTTCACGGGCTTTTCTTATGCACAAGTCCCTCATCAGATCGTGGAGGCTGCAGCTTTTGATCCCGCCATCATATTTTGTCTTTCTAACCAAAACAAGATTTCTCTTCACGAGTTTCTCTAGACATTCTTCTGCCACCTTTTCAAAGCAATCAGAGTCGATTGGTGATTCGACAAATCCCTCAGCTACCCACAACCTTATGAGTTTCTTTACATGGATCTCTTCATCTTCAGGGAAGGAAGCCATGTACAAGAAACATGGCCTCAAATACTGAGGTAATTGGACGTTAGCTCAGAGATAGTACCCCTTCGATTTGGTTGTGTTCTGCAGTTTCCGCAGACTTCACTTTTTCTGCAATCTCCTTCCACGAAGCTACACTCTTGATGGCTGTGGATACAAGTCCTGCAATCACCAAAATTGCGAGGGGCAGTCCTTTGCAGCTTCTTGCAATTTCCTTCCCTATAGTTTCCAATTCATAAGGACAATCTTTATCTCCAAACACCTTATGCTTGAATAAGTCCCAACTCTGATCTGCGCTCAACAAGCTCATCTCATGAAGCTTGCTCGAACGATCTGGATAAGAAGCCACATCACACAACCTTGTTGTTAGCATGACACGACTTCCACTACCATCATCAGGAAACACCCTTCTAACAACATCCCATGCCTCACTATTCCAAATATCATCCATCACAACTAGATATCTCCTCCCCACTAAAATTTTGTGCACTTTCTCGTCATCTCCTTGTCACAGTCTACCTGTATTGTATTCTTTCAACGACTCCAGAATGATTGAAAGAATCCTCTGTGCACTGTAATCTTGCGATATTGTAACCCAAACACGAACATCAAAACGGCTCACAATCAACGGATCATCATAGACATGTCTGGCAATAGTAGTTTTGCTGATGCCCCCCATACCACAGATTGGGATAACTTGGAGTTTGGATGACTCTCCACAGAGGCGGTCCTTCAGATCTATCACATAATCTTCAAAACCCATCATGGCATCTTTGAGGAGAAGTGGAGCAGTTGATGATGATCTAAGACTAAGAGCAGCATGTTCAACGCCGTTGCTGCTGGAGCTATCCTCGATTTCCTTCACTTCTCCAGCGATGAAAGAAATCTCCTAGAGTATACCTTTCAGCTGGAGTTCATAAATGGCTCGCCGATTGACACAGGTTCCCTCTTTTTGGAGCCGAAAAGATGGACAGAGGGGATATAAAATCGATAGTTTATGGTTTAGCCACAGTTCTATCTTTGCGAACTCTATTAGGCATCACAGAGCAAGTGCATGGGATATGCCTTCGCCGTTCACAAATCACCATCCACTAAAATAAAGAAACGAAGAAAAAAAATCGAAATAATACATATCACAGTAGATATGATTCAACCACAGTTCGGCCAAACTTCTCTTGAATGTCTTTGAGGGTTTCAATCTGCAAGCAAAAGAGAGAGGAATAAGATAAACAACGGTGAAATAATATTGACGTAGATAGTGTATAGCATATAATTCCTCTCACTTACCGCATTTAGAGCCTTGAAGACAGCCTTCACGGTGTTATGGGGATTCCTTGAACATACGAATTACAAAAGCATTTCCATCAGGACAAAGCTGGGACGAAAGAGAAAGAACAAAAGTGGATTCAAAAGAATGCATTCGAACGTTTCTTGAAACGAGCTAAGCAAAGAATCATCTCCACAGTTCTGCCTGCCTTCATCCCTGATGTTGTAGGAGCTGGCCAAAGATACACCTACAAGTACTCGAACATTTCAGACCAAAATCCTTAAAGAAGAGTAGCTTTCTATCGCGATTGCAACCAGCAACCAAGATATACAGCTTGAAATTTATCGGTACCTTGGTCTTTTTGTACGAAGCCTGAATTGCATGTGCAATTGTATGATCCTCATGCCGCTCTACATAGTGCAGATTCTGAAAGCACTTCTCGTACGCCTGTGGCAATAGGTCTGTAAGTGATACCTTTTGAAGTGTACAAAATGGTAAACCGGTAAAGCGGGCCTCTTACTGGAAAGCATTAAGACTCATGATCAATGTTATCGCTCTGCATCAACATCAATAATCACCACATTTTACAGGCAAAAAAGTTCTAACAAATCAAACAAGCTCATTGTTAATGAAAATTTTACAGTAGTAAGTAGAGCGGAGAAAGTTGTCCATGCCAACACATTCCCATCCTCTTTCCTCCTTCAATTTGAATACATGAAACCACCTCTGAAATAACTTCAAAAGGAAGAAGAGAAAAGAAAAAAAAGGATAAACCACTTGTCAATGTAATTACTGTCATTTATAGGTAGATGGGATTGCGGAGTACCTGATCAAAATCACTTAGCAATGCAGAGAACTCGAAGGCTGTCATTTCCCAGTTCTTCTTGCTCCTGCTGTATCAGTTCAACCGACTCCATTAGAGACTTTTTGATCCCTTTCCCAGTAACCTCAATCAGCTCAAGAGTTGCAATATCTCCAATATCACTTGGAATCTCATGGAGACTCCTACAAGAATGAACCAGCAGCCGTCTGAGCCTCGGGAAATGGCTACTTTCAGTTATCCAATTCTCAAACTTCAAAAGCCTAATAATCATAAGAACTTCCAACATAGGAAATGCCCCTTCCATCGTCTCCCATGTGCCACCAACGCAAGTACAACCTTTCAGTTTAAGAACCTGCAGATTCGGCAACGAACCAACAATCATGTCGCTCCAAGGAAGCCTCAAATCACGCAACGTCAGCCTTTTCAAGAGACTCGGATAAGTGATCTTATACTGCTTTAACCGATGTCCAATCGAATGGCCACCGTATATCTCCAAAATCTCGAGTCTGTGCAGATGTACCAGATCATTTAACAAAACTGTATCTTGATGATAACGAGCACGAGAACAACCAATCTTCAACTTTTTTAGGTTTGAGATCCTTTTCAAGATCCTTTCCGTACAACTCAAATGTGTTACATAGGAAACTGTTTGTAAGCTTTTGAAAGAAGAAGTTGTTTCTTTTGGATCCTCAAAATAAATTGTACCGTGAAAGTAAACATGTCTTAATTGTGGCATGCACCAGCTCAACCAAAGGTCCTGACCTGCTCCAAACCTAAATTTTTCTCCACGAACGATTAATGTTTGCAAATTTTGAAGCAGCGAAAGGCCTCTAGGAATACTAGAAGTATATCTAAAAGCAAGGTATCTTAAGTGAGATAACTCACATAGTTGATGAACTGATGATCGGCCCTCCACGTAACCGATTTCGGTATCCAACACCCTCAGCAACTTCACACTCTTGACAAACTCCAGTTTTAGTAAATGATAATTGGAGCATCTGAAGGAACGGATGGTTGAGCCACCATCGCTTGAGAGGCGACTTAGATAAGTACAATTTATACTTACACGTCGCTGGTGTTTTATGCTTTCCATGACGTAATCCTTCTCAAGATGCGTATCCATCACATTCAGAAATAACTTACTTTCATGGGCTTTCCTTATGCACAAGTCCCGCATCATATCATGGAGGCTGCAACTTTTGATCCTGCCATCCCATTTCCTCTTTCTGACCATAACAAGATTTCTCTTCACGAGTTCCTCTAAGCACTCTTCTCCCACCTTTTCAAAGCAATCAGAGTCGACTGGTGATTCAACGAAGCCCTCGGCTACCCATAATCTTATGAGTTTCTTTACAAGGATCTCTTTGTCTTCTGGGAAGGAAGCCATGTACAAGAAACATGACCTCAAATATTGAGGTAATTGGACGTAGCTGAGAGATAGTATCTCTTCTATTTGGTCATGCTCTGTAGTTTGTGCAGACTTCACAATTTCTGCAATCTCAAGCCATGAAGTAGGATTCTTAGTGGCCGTGGAGAGAAGTCCGGCAATCACCACAATCGCTAGGGGCAACCCCTTGCAGCTTCTTGCAATGTCCTTCCCAATGTTTTCTAATTCAGAAGGACAGTCTTCATCTGCAAACACCTTCTGCTTCAACAAATTCCAACTCTGGTCTGTATTCAATAAACCTATCTCATGAAGCTTGCTGGAAGGGTCTGGATAAGAAGCCACATCATACAACCTTGTGGTTATTATGACACGGCTTCCACTCCCATCATCGGGAAACACCCTTCTAACAACATCCCATGCCTTACTACTCCAGATATCATCCATCACAACAAAATATCTCCTCCCTATCAAGATTTTGTGAATTTTTTCATCATCCGTCTCTCCCAACCCACCTGTATCGAATTCTTTCAAGGACTCGACAAGACTTGAGAGAATTCTCCGTGCAGTATAATCTTGTGATATTGTAACCCAAACACGAATATCAAAATAGCTCATGATTATTGGGTCATCATAAATATTCCTAGCAAGAGTAGTTTTGCCGATGCCCCCCATACCACAGATTGGGATGACTTGGAGTTGTTTGGATGGTTCTCCACAAAGCCTGTCCTTTAGGTCTAATACGTAATCTTTAAAACCAACCATGGAATCTTTGTGAATGGGTGGAGCAGTTGATGACGAACTAAGAGCAGAAGAATCAGCACCACCACGTTCAACATCTTCGCTGCTGGAGCCATCCTTGATTTCCTTCACTTCTCCAGCAATCGAGGCAAGCTCCTTGAATACTTGTTTCAGCTTGAGTTCTTGTTTTCCACTTGGATGGCATCCAGACACTTTATCAGAAGATGATAGAACCTTTTCAAAATCAAGATCTCTTAAAATATCTCTTCGAATCATCTGCCATGAAGCAATATTCCTTGTGGCTGTGGATAGAATTCTTGCAATCGCCACAAGTGCAAGGGGCCACCCTTTGCAGCATCTTGCAATCTCCTTCCCAATGTTTTCCAATTCTGAAGGACAATCTTCATCTCCAAATACCTTCCTCTTGAACAAATTCCAACTCTGATCTGCATTCAACAAGCCCATCTGATAAAGCTTGCTTGAATTGTCAAGACAAGAAGCCATGTAAGATAACCTTGTGGTTAGAATGACACGACTTCCATTACCATCATCGGGAAATGCCTTCCTAACAACGTCCCATGCTTCACTACTCCAAATATTATCCATCACAACTAAATATCTTCTGCCTCTTAAGATGTTGTACACCTTTTCCTCATAGCTCTGCTCCGATCTATACGTGTCGAATTCTTTCAATGACTGCAAAACGCTTGAAAGAATTCTCTGTGCACTATAATCTTGTGGTATCGTAACCCAAACACTAATCGGGAAATGGTCCACAACTAATGGATCAACATAAACTTTTCTGGCAAGAGTAGTTTTGCCAGTGCCGGCCACACCACAGATTGGTATGACTTGGAGCTCGGATGGTTTCCCACAGATGTGGCCCTTGATATCCATCACATAATCTCCAAAACCAACAATAGGATCTTTGTGGATGGGTGGAGCAGTTGATGATGAAGTAAGAGTGGAAGAATCTGCACCACGTTTAACTCCTCTTCTGTCAGTATTGTTGATTGCTTTTTTCAGACAGTGTATGACTTCTTCTGTTTGAATGTTGGAGCAGGAAGAAACTTGCTCCGACATAAAATATTCTATTACATCCTCTGCTTCATATGCCAACTCCCTCATTCGCCCTTCCAAACTCTTGAATTTGTCTGGAAATTCATCAAGAAAGTGTTGAATGGGAGTAACATGCTCAAGAAGAAAGATAATTTGTTGTTTTTCTTCTAGAGAGATGGATATTTGGTTATGATTCAAGATGCGATGTATGGTGTTTGAAAGGGAGATAACAGCAGCATAAGCCATCACCGATCATGAAGAGGAACTCTTTTCGTTTTGGAAAATTTAGAAGGAAGAAAATAACAGTATTCTCAGCTGTGAACGAAAAGGGCAAAAGGGTCACCCAACTTTTTTTTTTGGATAAATAAATGCAGAAATTTTTAAATGATCGCGTCACAGAGGACTCGAACTCGAGACATAAAACGGGCAAGGAATAAGTTATGTAGTTGATGTGCTTGAATACATGTTCACATTTTTCTAGAAAGAAAAAAAACAAGGAATCTTGAATTTGCTAGATTTACTTCACTTAATTATCAATAGTTCAATACTAGCATGAATTCGTTTTGCCATTTACCATATTGAAAAACTTACAAGTTACATAGTAGATTAATAAGTTGTTAAATGCTAAGATTGCTACGCCCTTGAGGTCTATCTACCCACAATACATGACAAAAGAAAGTTTAGTGGGTGCCAAAAGGCAAAGACTAAAAAACACCTTCATTTTTATAATAAAACCCATTTTAAAAAGTTAATGATAGATTAGTGTTTCGCATTTCGAGAATTCAGTCAACTATGAGCCTATACACCAGCATCATTACGGAAAATTAAACCAATCTAGTTTAAGTAGAAATCGTATTTTTTGTTCGACAAGAAATATGAACTTCTTCATTACCTAAAAATAATATTCCCTCCATCCCTTAAAATTATACATTTTATTCTATTTTGGGCCGTCTCTCAAGAGTATGCATTTTCCTTTTCTAGAAATGACTACTTTTCGTTAGTCTCGTTTATTCTCTTACTTTAACATTTATTTATACTACTTTTACACTTTTCAGTACCTGTTTGTGAAATCCATTCTCCACTAACATTACGTAAACCTTTAACAATATTTTTTGGTACGAGTCGTATTCCACTACAACTCAAGTCAACTATAATTTATTAAAACCCGCACCGATCGAAACTATGCATACTTTTAAGGGAGTACGAATTAGACAAAATTCCATGCATCTTATCTCAACACATTGTAGCCGCGGAATATGCAAGTATTTTAATCAACAAAAATATGCAACCGCATCAAGAAAAAAGATGACGGGTCTTGAGCAATTTTATGGCGTGAACATTTTGGTATAGATAGTTTAATTAGCAAAACTAAACTAAGAAAATCTAGAAGCATTTTATTGATCCCAACTCATTTCACGACTCTCAATTTCAGCATCTTTGTCACCGGCTGTGTCACATTTGTTGCCTCTTTCATATATTCTCGATTTAGAAAATAACAGCTGGCCATCCAAATAGCTCGAGATATTAATCTATCACAGAGAAAACTGTTTGTTTTGATAAACCTGGAAAATCGAACAAAAGAAAAAAATATAAATATAAGACGAGAGAAAGAGTAATTATCACTTCAAACACAAATTATTTTGACACTATCAAGTGTCCCTGCACTAGCGATTTTATATCAATCACGCCCTCTATCCAATTTTTTGGCTCCAAAAAATTGATGTGCCTCGCCCGATTGCCGCGGTTTATCTAACAATCTTTTAATTTAAAACTAACATGACACTGTGAGGGCGCAATCATGCAACCGGGCGAGCCACATCAATTATTGGAGCCGAAAACATGGATAGAGGGTGTGATTGATAGGGGTTTTCAAAAAGTATTTATGATAGTTCAAGGTAGAATTGATAGTGTCAAACTAGTTTGAAGATACAGATATCGAAGAACAAGCTTGATGAAATGGTGCAACCAATCGAATTTAAGCAACTAGAAACTCGAAGAATGTAGGACATGAAAGTTATCTGATCCTTCTACTTTGCAAACTCTATTAGGCATCACATCTCAAGTGCATGGAACATGACTGTTCACAAATCAACCCCACCAAAATAAAGAATGAAGGAAGAAAATCAAAATAATACCTCTCATAGGAGATATGATTCAACCACAGTTCGGCCAAACTTCTCTTGAACGTCTTTGGGAGTTTCAATCTGCGGGCAAAACAAAGAGGAATAAGATAAACGATGGTGAAATACAATATCGACGTAGATATTGTATAGCATATAAATCCTCCCATTTACCGCATTTAGAGCCTTGAACACAGCCTTCACGGTGTTGTGGGGATTCCTTGAACCGACGACCTACAAAAGTACTTCCATCAGGACAAAGCTGGAAATGGAGAATGCATTCGTCAAGTCAGTTTCATACCTTTGATTTCACATTCTTGAAACCAGCTAAGTTAAGAATGAGCTCAACAGTTCTGCCTGCCTTCATCCCCGATGTTGTAGGAGCTGGCCAAAGATACACCTACAAATACTACGTTTCAGACCAAAACCCTCAAAGAAGAGCAGCTTTCTATCAAGTGCAGCTCGCAACCAAGATATACAGCTAGAAATTTATCGATACCTTAGTCTTTTTATACGAAGTCTGAATTGCATGTGCAATTGTATGATCCTCATGTCGCTCTACATAGTGCAGATTCTGAAAGCACTTCTCATATGCCTGTGACAATAGCTCAGTAAGAGATGCTGGGATGAATTATGATAAACAAAACGCTTTCTCATTGAACGGCAATCTGGTGACATAATATCTTAGACAACAGTAGTTATGATACCTTTTGAAGTGCAATCGGAACTGCAGGGGCCTTTGCTTTAGCAAAACCAATAACACCATTGTAGTTCCCACAAGCTAATATGGCAGTGTATTTGATAACTTGTCCACCCTGTCTCACTTTGTCAGTCATAATTGTGAAAAATATTGGCTACTGAATCGTAAAGGAGGAGACTATATTACCTTTGTAACTTTACACGTTCTGTTCACATCAACCAGCCTAACATCAAAACGCTGCACATAATGGAGACTCCCAGTTTAACATAGAGATCTGATGGTACATAAATGACTGCCAGTAACCATAATCTCCATGATTCATCAAATAGAAAGAAAATGGTACGAACTATATCAAACGTAAAGATTATCATCATATGGTTCCAGCAGTGTTCATTAATAGCCAATGTATTTACAATTTCAGTAATTATAGCAATTTATTGCAAGCACATTACTACAGATTCTGAAAAGGCTACACTCTTGATACTCTGTGCCCCTAACTTACAGAAAACTACGACTATGCTTAAATTTTCGAAGGAGGTCTGCTTAAAGCTCACAACAAACTACAAATATTTCTTAAAATTATATAAAATCGTGATTAAGAACATAAGTAAGGACTCCTGCAGGCCTTTTTGTGGTTAAAGTAAAGACAAAATCCATCATGACCATAAACTAGACCTACATAGTGCAATAGTACTTACTTGCTAGCTCGAATGTGAAATTGACATTTAATCAATCTCAAATTTCACTAGCTTTCCATGCAAGCATATCTTAGAAATATGACTTGGAACAGATTGTAAATGATAAGAATAGGCACCCCATTTACATGATAATGCAATATGGTGATATGTTGAGCATAGAAATCCAACAGCTGCTAAAAGAGGAAAGTAGAGGAAGCAGCTTGATAGATGCATGCAATTTACCTTCCTATAAAGAGGCTGTCTCTTTTGTTCGATCAATGAATTCCTCTCTTCAGCAAGATCTCGAATCTCCTCCTCCAGTAGCTTCCCCTTCTTTCCAAAAGTATAATCCAATTCTGCCAGTTTCTCCTCGAGTTTTTTATCTATTTCATTGATCTTTTCCAAAAATACATTATCCTTCTGTTTCAGATCATCAAACTCCATCCCGTCATCTTTTTCTTCACCCTCTTTAGCTGCTTGATCTTCCTCATTGTCACGATCTTCTGAACGATCAACAGATGCGCCGACATCCTCACGTTCGATGATCCCATAATTGGCGGGATCATTTGGATCAAAGTCATCCCTTGCCTCCGCCAGTCTCACTGCCCTATTCAACTTCACCTGAAGAAGAAATTTCTCCTTTCCTTCAGCTACTTTCAACCTATTCATCAACTCCCCTATCACCCGATACTCCGGCCTCAATGCAAAGTTTTTCTCCTCGAATTCATCAATTCTCTTCATCCATTTAAATGAATCGTCGAAGTTGTCTGTTCAACTCTATAAAGTCAGACAGATGTCTAAGCACCGGAAAAAAGTAACATAATCGAAATACAAAACAATGCATTCACCATTTCAAACTGTGCAATAAAACTCATCTTAAAGAGGAACTGCACACTCTAATCCCCAAAATTTTAAAATTGAACTATGTAATCGAGTGAGCAGCTCGAACTAAAAACCAAAATAAGAATTACAGCATTGGTTTTGAAATCCTTTACACCAACAAAACACTCACAACTAAGCCAGGAATCACTCAGTCACAATTCAAATTACCACAAACAATCATAATTCCACACAAGCATCAATAACTAAGCAGAAAAATATGCAGGCAAAGATGTTGCAACAGAATCACGAACCAGCCTTAGCGAACTTATCAAGGAGTTTCTCAAACTGGTCGAACTTCTTCACAAACAAATCCGAGCGCTTGTTAATTGCTTCCTCATCTTCCGGTTCAGAATCAGAATCAGTCGCCTCCTCGTGCTGATTCAGCTCGGACGGCTTATCTTTCAAGTTCTGCCTCTCCCATTTCTCAATAAGCGGACCAGCGCCTAAGAAATCCTCCTCCTCTTCAGCGTCGATGTCTTCAACCGCAACACCTGCTCTTATCTTCGCCTCCCTCTCGCGCCTCCTCTCGCTGGCCGCCTGAACCACGATCTCGTCGATCGCGCGCTCCGCGGCGGCGGCGCGGGCATTTGGGGATAAATCGAGGAAGTTGGAGCTGTAATTTCTGGTGATTTGAGTGGCGGAAATGGAGCTAGGCGGAGGAGGAGAGGGTGCGAATTGGTGCGCGCAGTGTCTCGGGATGGCGGAGAGAGTGCGGCGGCGGAGGAGGAGGCGGCACAAGGCCGTCGTTCTGCTCATTGCGGTGGAGATGCGATGGAGGTGGTGGCGGAAGGGGTTAGTCAGTTAGGGCTTTAAGGGTTTTGGTGGTTTATCATTTGCTTCGTCGCCGATCGGATTTTCCGTGTTTGTGGAGTTTCTATTATTTTTTTATTTTTTTGGTTTTGGTTTAATTTGCAAAAACTTTATCATTTTAAGTTTAAGGGATGATTTTCCAATTATTTTCATTAAGCAAAAACAATTGAACCATTAATCATTTTTTTTTATTTATATATAAATGAGAACTACAATTTTATACTCCTATACTACAACTAAGTTACAAATTTAGATATATCTCAAATTTTTTAGATTACTAGCTTTACTATTTTGCATACATTAAATGCAAAGTCGTTCAAGCATTTCATATTAATTTATTTAGATCGTAGTCATATAATCACGTAATACGACATATCAAACTCGGTCTTATCAGAAATATCTGTTGTGTACAAAATCAGGCAATCCTTAAATTGCCGTAATTTTTTACCGAAAAAAGGCTCTTGTATAGTTTCAGAATATGTGCAAAATTCATGAATTTACGATCAAATTAACCCTATAAAAGAAACATAGCCCCCTCGCCATTATGCAATTTTTACATGAGCATTCACTCACCAAGAATCTCAACAAGAGTTCCAACTAAGAAAGGAAATTAACAAAAACAAAGAAAAAAATCCCATTCATTCCCATCAACATTTTATCCAATGTGCATCAAAACAAGTATAGAGTTAATGCCCGAGGCCAAAGGTCTCGGATTCGAGTCCTTCGTGACACGACCATTTAAAAATTCCTGCATTTATTTATCCAAAAAAAAAGTATAGAGTTGACAGTATCTCTCTCTCTCTCTCTCTCTCTCTCTCTCTCTCTCTCAAAATCTAAGGAAGATAGATAGAGTGATACATTCTGCAAAAATAATATACAGAGATGCCATACTCTCCAAAGAGAAGAAAGTGGTAAGTATTAATCAGAAGTCAATCTAGAAACTGCAAACCTAAATCAAGAAACTGGCAGACATTCAGGCATAAGACTCCTCATTTACATTTTATACGAGATGACCGCGCCTTCCTCCAAGAATCTGTCACTCGTTTTCGAGCTCTTCCCCGAATTTCTCTAATCTGTCGGTCTCTTCTTCCAAATCCCGTACTAAAGCGTGGTTAACGGTACCATCGTCCAAACATGCATGTACCTGCTTGCCACCAAACCTACAAAAGATGGATACATCAAGCAAGATCAGAGCTGTGGATCGACAATGGATCTTCTCGAATCCCCTGAGCACAAAGAACGTGGCAAAACCATTCACGTTCTGTTTAATCAGTAATTGTGCAACCTAAACCACCAAGAGTTCTCGATGAGAGGAATACACGCATTAAGCCCTATATCGGTCAAATCAGTAGCAAATCACAGCGATACTAGAAAGAATTCCACTATGAAGGTGTAGGGAATATGTACCATCCAATCTATGTTAATGTTGATTAATCATGTTGATTTCTCCAGATTACGCATTAAAAGAAAATTAAATAAGTAAAATGAGTGTGAATGTTACCATCGCCCGTTCATCAACTCTATGCATTTATGAGCATCCTTACTGTCCTTGTACTTTACCAAGATAACACCCTGAGGGTGACTTTCACAGACCTGAAAATCCATGTCAAAGTAGAAGTAGTTAGAGATCAACCAAAAGCTAAAAGTGCAAGTATTTTGGTATGAATGAAGTGGCAGGGCGCCGTTAACTGACATGATAAAAATAGAATTACCTTGACAGCATCTAATGGGCCGAGCTTTCCACACTCATCGCGGACATCCTCCTCCAATTCAGAGCGCAAACTCTCATCAGCCTATAAGAAGACAAATGCTTGGTGAGAGAAGTTTTAAGCATACAAGATATAGTGTAAAAATAAATAAACAATAATCACATCACATAACCAAAGCAACGACCAGAATAGGACAGATCTCAGAGCAACACATCTAGTGCTATGAGTATTGAATAAGTGCTATGACTGATTTAGCCTAAATAAGGTTTCCAAGTCAACAAATTACGATGTCAATATTTTATGATCACTCGTAGTAAAGCATGGGCTTTAGTGAAAAACTTTGCTTTCCAAGATTGGAACAGCACAGCAGGCAACTCACTAGCCGAAGTCTGAAGGATAGGCAGAGTCTATTACCCTCAATTCAGCGGGAGTGAACATGTAACGAAGAAGGACAGTTGCTGGCATAGACACCTTTGAATCATCACGGCCACCTGTTTGATCATAGATATCAGAAAAGAAATTGCTAGGTGTATGCTTTTCTAAAATTAAGAAAGGAGATTTCGAACAATTTCATTTGTTACGGTTACGGAACCTACCCCAGCCCAACATCTTCTGCTCAACTCTCTGAAGCTTTCTCTTCTTCTTATTGTCTATTTGCTTGGATATAAATTTATCACCTGTTAGGAAAAGTAATTATTAGATTAACTAACAACAACAGAAACAATAACAACTACAACAATAATGATGATAAACAACCTTTCACCAGTTAGCAAAAGCTGAGATGCAACACTAGCAATTCCTATAATGCTCTTCAACATCCGATAATTGTAAGTACCAAAGAGCCAAATAAGCAGCTAAGTCCATGGCCATACCTTTCTGCTGGAACTTAGCTAGTGAAACCGACATGGGAGTCTTCCCGCCAGGCCTTAGGGGAGCTCCGTCCAAAATTTTGATAGCTAGGTCTACAGAAGGTTCCTAGAGAAGACAAAAAATTATACAGTAACTAAAATAAGATAGACAGCATAAACATATAAACAAGAAAACTCTTTCCACATGCAATAATATAATCAAGACCATATCATGATCATAGACTCATAGTTAACCAATTTACTGTATAAGAAAGAAATGTTACCTTCAGATAAGTTACCAGAGCATCTCCCTTTTGCTTTCCAGTTTCTTTGTCAACATAGATCTTTATTCGAGGCCTCTTTGTTTCAGGATCCTAAAATGTTTTAGCAATGAAGGCCATAAGTATCATAAACCACCCCAAAGAGTTCAAGAGAGGGAAGTGCTGCAATAATGAAAGTGATGAAACTAGCTAAACATCAGCAATTTATCATCTCTCTTTTTTCTTGACGGAGCCTTCCGCTGAAGAACTTTGCATTATAGGAAATCTACGAGGCTCTACTCCTAAATCAAGGAAAGTTATTTTTGCAAAAATGGATTTTCAAGACATAATTAACCTTTCTTGGGGGACATTTATCAACCATTACACCAACATGCTCATTTGTAAGGGTTCTTCAGAACCACATAAAGTCTTCTTCATCCTTTTTCTACTTGTGTATCTACAGATATATCCCGATGGTAATTCAAGCTAGAAATTTAATAAGCATGACAGAAAGTCACACACATTAGGATCAAACCTGAGATATCACCCATTTTACAAAAAATTATGTTCAAAATCAATTCCAAAGATATTGATCACACATTAGTCTTCTTCTACATCTCTCATCTTTCATCTCTTCTGGTAAAACTAGAGAAAGTATTCAGATGGTTATCAAAGCTAGAAACTCAGTAATAAGCATGGCAGAAGGTCCCACTAGTTGGGCCCAAAAAATTCTAATGTCTTGTCCAAGGTATGTATTGATGACCCCTCAAACTTGTAAAGTACTAGGAAAAGCCCATTTATAAGGCAGAGCTAGTGATCTTCAATATTTTAGAATAAGTATATTGCAAATTTAAACAATGAGGGTGATGACAGAGCCAAATGCTGTAAAGAGATGAATGGCAACTTATTTCAAGAGGAAAAGATGTCCATTCACAACTGTGTACGGGACTGAAAGTGAACAGCTAAAAGTGCACTAAATAAATGGCATTGCATAATCACGAGATATCCAGAATAAATTAGTTCTAGAATTAAGTATTACATAACCAATGTCAAATACCTCTTTTATGATCCCACACTTAGAGAACACTTCCACCACCTGTATCAGATGTCATGTTAGTCTTATTCTCAATGATGATGAGTGGGGAAAATGTAAGTGCAGACTTAGCTGGTATCATTCAGTCACCACTAACCTCATCAACAGTGACATCTTCAGGCAAGCCGGTTACATATACATGTGTATTAACTTTCAAATCAAACCAAGAATCAGGTGGTTTGTTGGGTTCCTACAAAAATTGGCCATGAAGAACACAAATAAACCCAGTGCTTATAGTGTAAAGTGCATGGTGCAATCCAGAGAAATACAGAAAAACTTGGTGCTCTTGGCATAGAATTCTAGACAAAACAGTTTTCCTCCGAATATAAAAGAAACAATAGATACACAATTTGAATGAACCAACCTTCTTTTCAGTATCTTTCTTATCAGCACTTTCCTCAGGCTTCCGCTTGCCATTTCGTTTCTCTTCAACAGCTACAACAACAGGTTCATTATCCTCCTTTTTCACTGGCAGATCACTAGCATCCACTATTGGAAAGACTTCCTCTTCTTGCACAAAAACCATATCCTCCGGACCATAATCCTCTTTATTCGGAGCCGTTTCACTTTCCTCCTATCATAAGCAATTTCAAACCCAGTTTAATAAGAATAGACGCAGCACCAATAAGCAAGTATGAGTACCAAAGAAACTTGTTGTGTTACTAAGATCAAGGAATAAATAAAATGCTGACTAGTCTAAACATTAAATTCGATCTACAAAAGTAGACATAACCAATTACTGAAATGAGATGGACAAAAGGTGGTTTGGAATCTTATTATTATGCTCTCAAGACCTTTAACAAACATATTATGTATATCAGAACCAACCTGAGGTACCCAAGCCCTAAGAGTCCGATCCCATTTATATGTAGTTCCATCATCATCAGTGAATTCTTCCTCACCCTCAGGCGGAGTTGAAGGCCTCTCTGCTTCATCATTTATGTTGGCCTCTGGCTCTGCCGCTGCTTCTGCCTCCCTAACCTCCCTCTGCCACTTTTCAAACTCATCTTCTGCATTAGAGGCGGCAGGAACTGCAAGATATACAAAACTTTAATAACTAATAATAGGACTCATGGTATAAAATAGTAGACAGAAATGTATGAAAACCTTCACTAGGAGCACTCTGCTGAGAACCGGTTGAGAGCCCAAGAACTGATGATAGTGGCTGCCAATCACTGCACCCTTCAGCCCATACAAGTGTACTTTCATGCAAGTAGGCACTCGCGTGATGCTCTGTCCAGTCAAGTTAAACGAGCTTAGGCAAACGCTTTAACTATGACGTCAAACATCACACACAAGTCCACCACTTAATTGCAAAAACCGAAATCCAGTGAAAAAGAACATGAAATACGAAAACTATTGAAGAAGGAACATCACAAACTAAAGCATAGAATACGAAAACCTAAAACCGAACATGCTTATACAATCAACACCCCAATAATTCAGTTTCAGAATAGAATCATCAGTCATGATAAACAGACAAATAGCTCACCTTGCAGCTCAGCTATTGTGTACGGACCAATAAGCTGCTGGTCCTGACCTAGAACGTACCATCCAACTCCAGTACTCATTTCTGAATTTCCACAATATCGTCAGTTTCAACCACTAAATTCAACAAAAAATTACAGAAATGCAAAAACAAAAAAGCAGTGCACAAACAATCCGTTCATTTTGCATGCAATATAATAGCAAATGGAGGTTTTACCCTTAATTTTTCAATAAATTAACATAAACTGAGAGCAGCTAAAACAACTTGCATCTTATTTCATTTCATTACCAACCTAAAAAAAGTGCTGAATACGAATTTTTTCTAGACATGCCTCAAATTGCACGAATGGAAACAAATAAATTCATGAAAGAGGTAATCACGGACCAGGAATTTGCGGTTGCGAGTCCTGCGACGACATCGGACCACGGTTGTTCTGGTAGCTTCTGCTTCTAGCTCGTTTTCGTTGTTCTAACGCTGCAAAATTGAAAGAAAATGGTGAAAATTGGGAGATTCGATGGGCTTTGTTCGACCCGTTTAGATAATGGATTGGATTCTAAGTTGGGCCTTTTAGGTATAGTTCTATTAGGGAGGCTCAAGTATTGGGCTCTTTCCTTGAAAACTATGCTTCAAACACTCAATAAAAAGCCCAAGTATTGGGCTGTATTACCCTTATTATTTTCACTATGCAAATATATATTTCCCTCCGTCCCACCGAAGTTGTTACGTTTTTCTTTTCGGACCGTCCCAACGAAGTTGTTACGTTTCCTTTTTAAGACACCTTTATCACTCACACAATTTTAAATAATATATATTCCTATCATCACTTTACATTACTTTCAGCTCTCCTAAAACTTTGTGCCCAAAAGAAACGTAACAACTTCGGCGGGACGGAGGGAGTAGGATATAGCCGCCACTTCCGGTGTAAGTGTGTGTGAAACCACTATTGACGCCGATATGATCTCAAGTTCTTATTCTGATTATATTTGAATATGTATCCAATCCAATTAGGCCATAATTTTCAAACAAGATCCAATATTTACACATGAAAACACCACTTTCTTAATTTTTAATTCTTAAAAATAAGGTGTTATTAATTACTAATGGAACATAATTAGTACTATGAAATTATTCGATTAAATTATTTAATTAGAAAATAATTGATATTCTTCCACGCATCGCGTGGGTACTGCTCTAGTAGAAACTAAAAGGCATGTATTCATATGCTAATTATATTTTAATCACATCGAATTGTTATCTTTCAAGAGCGAATGCATATTAATATATATTGACCAACAACAAAAGACTGTCCATGCACAGTTTAAAATCACCATCCAATGCAATAAACATTTCAGTTTATGTCCAACATCTTTGTTACTTATTGTTATCTTTGGCAGACGATTCTACAACTTGTGAACATAGAAAACATGATGATAGTCTAAATCATATAGAATGATAAAATAGACTTTGACAAAAAATTAATTTCTATCATTCAGAAAAAAAAAATATAATGCACTTCAATTCATAACTCAACATAATATTGTGTAGCACATGTTTACCTGTAGAGAATGAACTCGACGAAATTGAATACTCGTATTTCCATCCTTGAGAGAAAAAATTATAATGCAGTTCAATTCATAATTCAACATAATATTGTGTAGCACATGCTTACATTTAGAGATTCTAGAGAATGAACTCGATGAAGTTGAATACTCGAATTTAGCTCAATATAAATAGATATAGATACCTTAGCTAATAAATTATTTTAATAATTGTAGTTGTAACTCGTACCCAAATTTATAGAAAAGCTATAGTATATCAATCATTAACGTTTGTGATGCTTATGAACATAGTATTAATGATAATATAGATTAGAGTTAAATAACGCGTGCCCACGGTGGGCATCGGAGCGGAACTGTGAATTAGTGAAACGACAGCAGGTCATCAGTGACTGGTGAAACAGGTAAGATCAGTAAGTTGAAAACAACGAACTAGGATTATAGCACAAAATCTAGTACTTGTATCGTGCTATATTACGTTGTTGTTCCATGTCTGCTCACCTTCCTCGTGTCCCACTCGAGCGTCCCATTTCTTTTGGACACGGTTATTTAAGAGAAGGTTAAAATTGGAACAAAGTTGTGTTCCACCACATGGGTATAGTTAAAAAGGTAGTAGGGTCTGCAAATTTCAAATGGGTCAAGCCAAATATGAGATGGGTCATTTCGAGAGGGACGGAGGGAGTGTCTTACTAGTGATTCTCCTATTTTCTGCATCGCATATTTCTGTTGTCCCTGTGATATTGGAAACATAAAATATACCCTCGGTGATTTTGCTACTAGTTCTTTCTGTTTATCAGCATATGGTGTTGATAATCATGCAAGTTAAGCACTAGTTACTTAGTAGGATCTGGAGGTGGTTTTTGTGAGACAAGGAGTACTTTTTGTCCCATATTAGTTATGCTTTCTCCATACAAGTTTAAATTATCAGGGAATTTTTCATTTGTGTTTTTGTTATAATCTATTTCTTGATGGATGCAGCTGAAGCAGCTAGGATTTGTAAATGTAGATGACGTGTCTTCGCTCTTCATGATGAACCTGAAGTCCCGAGGGTGTGGCTATGAAACGACGACTCTCCCTGCATATTCTCTTTGTTTCAAGTGGCGGATGAATATAGGGGAGAAGTCTCAGTGGCTAACAGAGACGACGCAGGCGAGGAGCACGCAAACGTTGGATACGGGCACGAGTGGTCTGCTCTAGAAGGAGTGTCGTGTGTGAACACACTCCTAACATTGCCAAAGTTCGTGCCAGAGAAAGATGACATCATAGCTGCAGAGGAGAGAAAGGGTAGGATATAAAAAAGATGTGGGGTTTGCATATTTATACTTGTGGTTTTGTATTTCATTTAAATTCTTTTTGCGGTGAAAAATGGGCGGGGGTACTGGTTTGACAAGTCATTTAATGTATCACAACTTTATCAAAGACAGTGGACATGCATGGTAGTCGTGGAAGTTCAATGAGCTCTTCAAATTATATGTAGTTGGTGTTTTTGGTGACGTCAGAATTGTCCTGGGAGTTAGAGGAGAGTTTTTTCTCTTTTTCTTTCTAACGGGCTGGGCCTGGAGCGGTCCATATCGGGCCTGAATCGGCCCGGGCCGGCCCACCCAGGCCAGCCCAACTAGTTGAAAACTCTAATCTTGTTTCTTAGTTCTTATATAGATGGGTCAGTCTGTCCAGGTAGTACTGCTAGACCCCCTAGTTTTACTAAGTATAGATAAGTGACCATGAGTCCTTTTGGATAGGTAGGTTGGCATGTATAGGTAGTACGGCTAGTCTCACTAGTCTTTCTAAATGAGCATGAGCTTCTTGTATATAGGGGCGGCCTGTCTGGGTAGTACGACTAGTCTCACTAGTCTTTCTAAATAAGCATGAGGTTCTTGTACATAGGGCCGGGTTGTCCAGGTAGTACGGCTAGTCTCACTAGTCTTTCTAAATGAGCATGAACCCTTTTGGATAGGTGGTTCGGCTTGTCTGTGTAGTACGGCTAGTCTCACTAGTCTTTCTACAAGAGCATGAGCTTCTTGTACATAGGGTCGGGTGTCCGGCTAGTACAGTTAGTCTCAATAGTCTTTCTAAATGAGGATGAGCTTCTTGTATGTAGGACCAACCTGTTTGGGTAGTACAGCTAGACCCACTAGACATGTTAGTGCGAGCTGTATATGCTCTCATTGTTTGTCCCCCAAGTCTAAGTTTGTCCCCCAAGGCTAGGTTTCTTGTCATTATACCAATGTGTTAGCTGCCTACATACCCTATTGAGAGATCAAGCCCGAATGTAGTTCTGACCTGCATGAGAAGGTCAGTAATCCGTGGTTGGTAGAGTGGGTCTCGTAAGACC